>JAWNOR010000356.1:0-291795 GCA_035045885.1 Drosophila borealis | reverse complement strand
CAAACATGCAGACAGAGAGGCTGGCAGACGGGCAGACAGACAGACAGGCACACAGATAGCCAGACAGAAAGGCAGACCAATAGACTCACAGACAGTCAAACGCCTGGGCAGAGAGAGAGACAGACAGACAGGCAGACCGACCGGCGGGCAGATAAAAAACAGGCAGACAGACACGCAGACTCACATACTCGCAGACATAGAGACACACAGGAAGAAAGAGAGAGATACACAGACAGGCAGGCAGACAGAAAGGCAGGAACACTTACAGCCTCGCAGATACACCGGCAGAGACACCGGTAGAGTCTGACAGGCCGATATACAGACAGACATGCAGACAGAGGGTCGGGCAGACGGGCAAAAATACAGACTGGCACGCAGATAGACACACAGAAAGGCAGACCAATAGACTCGCAGACAGTCAGACGCACGGGCAGACAGAGAGAGAGACAGACAGACAGGCAGGAATTCCTAAAGCCTCGCAGACAGACACACCGGCAAAGACAGACAGGTAGACTTACAGAAAGACAGATATGTAGACAGAGAAACAGGCAGACAGGTACACAGATAGACAGATAGAAAAGCAGACCGGCAGACAGACAGACAGATAGGAAGATAGGCAGACAGCCACACAGACCCACTGACTCGCAGACATACAGACAGACACACCGGCAGGGAAAGACAGGCTTATATACAGAGAGACAGACAGGCGCACGGATAGACAGACAGAAAGGCAGACATACTGACAGATAGAGAGATAGGCAGACGGTCACATAGACCCACAGACTCGCAGACGTACAGGCACATAGGAAGACAGACAGGCACACAGATAGACAGACAGAAAGGAAGACATACTGACAGATAGAGAGATAGGCAGACGGTCAAATAGACCCACAGACTCGCAGACGTACAGGCACACAGGAAGAGAGAGATATACAGACGCACCGGCAGAGACAGACAGGCTGATATACAGACAGACAAACAGGCACACAGATAGACAGACAGAAAGGCAAACCAATAGATTCGCAGACAGTAAGATGCAAGGGCAGAGAGAGACAGACAGGTAGACCGACCGGTGGACAGACAGACAGATAGGAAAACGGGCAGACAGACACGCAGACCCACAGACTCGCAGACATACAGAAATACAGAAACACAGAAAGATAGAGAGAGATACACAGACAGGCAGGCAGAGGCAGACAGGCTTATATACAGCCATACAAACATGCAGACAGAGATTCAGGCAGAGGGGCAGATACGCACTCAGATAGACAGACAGAAAGGCACACCAATAGAGTCGCGGACAGTCAGACGCATGCGCAGAGAGGGAGAGGCAGACAGACAGGCAGACCGCCCGGCAGACAGACAGACGGATAGGAAAGCATGCAGACAGACACGCAGACCCACAGACTCTGACAAAGAGACACACTGGAAGAGAGAGAGAGAGAGAGAGACAGGTAGACTTACAGACAGACAGATATGTATACAGAGAGACAGACAGACAGGTGCACAGAAACACAAACAGAAAGGCAGACAGACAGACCGGCAGACAGACTGACAGATAGGAAAATAGGCAGACGGTCACACAGACCCACAGACTCGCAGACATTAAGACACGGGAAAAAAGAAAGATACACAGACCTGTTAACAGGAACACCTACAGCCTAATAGACAGACGCACCAGCAGAGACAGACAGGCTGACATACAGACAGACATACATGCAGACAGAGAGACAGTCAGACAGGCACACATATAGCCAGAATGGCAGACCAATACATTCGCAGAAAGATAGACGCCCGGGCAGAGAGAGGGAGACAGGTACATTGACAGACAGAAATACCTACAGCATCGCAGACAGCCGCACCGGCAGAGACAGATAGGCTGATAAACAGACAAACATACATGCAGACAGAGAGACAGGCAGACAGGCACACTGATAGCCAGACAGAATGGAAGACCAATAGACTCGCAGAAAGTCAGACTCCCGGGCAGAGAGAGAGAGAGAGAGACAGGCAGACCGACCGGCAGACAGATAAGAAAACAGGCAGACAGACACGCAGACCCACAGACTCGCAGACATAGAGATACACAGGAAGAGAGAGAGAGAGAGAGAGAGAGACACACAGACAGGCAGACAGATAGGCAGGAATACCTACAGCCTCGCAGACAGACACACCGGCGGAGAAAAACAGGACCACTTACAGAAAGACAGATCTGTAGACAGAGAGGCAGGCAGACGGGCAGACAGACAGACAGACAGGTACACAGTTAGACCAATAGACTAGCAGACAGTCAGACGCACGGGCAGAGAGGGAGAGGCAGACAGGCAGACAGACAGGCAGACCGCCCAGCAGGCAGACAGACACGCAGACCCACAGACTCTGACATAGAGACACACAGGAAGAGAGAGAGAGAGAGATACACAGACAGGCAGGCAGATAGGCAGGAATACCTACAGCCTCGCAGAGAGACACACCTGCAAAGACAGACAGGTAGACTTACAGAAAGACAGATAGGTAGACAGGTAGACAGGTACACAGATAGACAAACAGAAAAGCAGACAGACAGACCGGCAGATAGACTGACAGATAGGAATATAGGCAGACGGTCACACAGACAGACTGACTCTAAGAGATTAAGCTACACGGGAAGAAAGAGAGATTCACAGTAAGTCAGGCAGACAGAAGAACAGGAATACCTTTAGCCTCGCAGACAGACGCACCGGCAGAGACAGACAGGCTGATATACAGACAAACATACATGCAGACAGAGAGACAGGCAGACAGGCACACAGATAGCCAGACAGAATGGCAGACCAATAGACTCGCATAAAGATAAACGCCCGGGTAAAGAGAGAGAGACAGGCAGACTGACCGGCGGACAGATAAGAAAACAGGCAGACAGACACGCATACCCACAGACTCGCAGACATAGAGATACACAGGAAGAGAGAGAGAGAGATACACAGACAGGCAGACAGATAGGCAGGAATACCTACAGCCTCGCAGACAGACACACCGGCGGAGAAAAACAGGACAACTTACAGAAAGACAGATCTGTAGACAGAGAGGCAGGCAGACGGGCAGACAGACAGGTACACAGATAGACCAATAGACGCGCAGACAGTCAGACGCACGGGCAGAGAGGGAGAGGCAGACAGGCAGACAGGCAGACAGACAGGCAGACCGCCCGACAGGCAGACAGACAGATAGGAAAACAGGCAGACAGACACGCAGATCCACAGACTCACTGACATACAGACACACCGGGAGAGAGAGAGATACACAGACAGACATGCAGACAGGCAGGAATACCTAATGCCTCGCAGACAGACACACCGGCAGAGACAGACAGGTAGACTTACAGACAGACAGATATGTATACAGAGAGAGAGGCAGACAGACAGACAGGTGCACAGATAGACAAACAGAAAGGCAGATTGACAGACCGGCAGACAGACAGACCAGCAGACAGACTGACAGATAGAAATATAAGCAGACGGTCACACAGTCCCACAGACTCGTAAACATAAAGACACACGGGAAAAGAGAGAGATACACAGACAGTCAGGCAGACAGACAGGAAGACTTACAGACAGACATACATGCAGACAGAGAGACAGGCAGACAGACAGACAGACAGGCACACAGATAGCCAGACAGAATGGCAGACCAATAGACTCGCATAAAGATAAACGCCCGGGTAAAGAGAGAGAGACAGGCAGACCGACCGGCGGACAGATAAGAAAATAGGCAGACAGACACGCAGACCCACAGACTCACAGACATAGAGACACACGGGAAGAGAGAAAGAGATACACAGACAGACAGGCAGACAGACAGGAAGACTTACAGACAGACAGATATGTAGACAGAGAGACAGACAGGTGCACAGATAGACAAACAGAAAGGCAGACAGACAGACCGGCAGACAGACTGGCAGATAGGAAGATAGGCTGACGGTCGCACAGTCCCACAGACTCGCAAACATAAAAACACGGGAAAAAAGAGAGATACACAGACAGTCAGGCAGACAAATAGACAGGAATACCAGCAGCATCGCAGACAGACGCACCGGCAGATACAGACTGGCAGATATACAGACAGACATACATGCAGACAGAGAGACAGGCAGACAGAGAGACAGGCAGACAGACAGACAGACAGGCACACAGATAGCCAGATAGAATGGCAGACCAATAGACTCGCAGAAAGACAGACGCTCAGGCAGAGAGAGAGAGAGACAGGAAGGCTGATCGGCGGACAGATAAGAAAACAGGCAGACAGACACGCAGACCCACAGACTCGCAGACTTAGAGACACACAGGAAAAGAGAGAGAGAGAGATACACAGACAGACAGGCAGACAGATAGGCAGACAGGCAGGCCGACCGGCAGGCAGACAGACAGATAGGAAAACAGACCCACAGACTCGCAGACATACAGACACACCGGAAGAGAGAGAGAGAGAGATACACAGACAGACAGGCAGGAATACCTAAAGCCTCGCAGACAGACACGCCGGCAGAGACGGACAGGTAGACTTACAGACAGATAGATATGTAGACAGAGAGACAGACAGGTGCACAGATAGACAAACAGAAAGGCAGACAGACAGACAGAAAGACTGGCAGATAGGAAGATAGGCCGACGGTCGCACAGTCCCACAGACTCGCAAACATAAAGACACACGGGAAAAAAGAGAGATACAAAGACAGTCAGGCAGACAAATAGACAGGAATACCAGCAGCATCGCAGACAGACGCACCGGCAGATACAGACTGGCAGGTATACAGACAGACATACATGCAGACAGAGAGACAGGCAGACAGACAGACCGACAGACAAGCACACAGATAGCCAGACAGAATGGCAGACCAATAGACTCGCAGACAGAGAGAGAGAGAGACAGACAGACAGGCAGGAATCCAAAAGCCTCGCAGACAGACACACCGGCAGAGACAGACAGGTAAACTTACAGAAAGACAGATATGTAGACAGAGAGACAGGTACACAGATAGACAGACAGAAAGGCAGACCGGCAGACAGACAGATAGATAAGAAGATAGGCAGACGACCACACAGACCCACAGGCTCGCAGACATAAGGACACACGGGAAGAGAGACAGATACACAGACAGTCAGGCAGACAGATAGACAGGAACACCTACAGCATCGCAGACAGACGCACCGGCTAAGACAGACAGGCTGTTATACAGACAGACACACATATAGGAAGACGGTCACACAGACCCACAGACTCGCAGACATACAGACAGACACACCGCCAGAGATTGACAGGCTGATATACAGAGAGACTGACAGGCGCACAGATAGACAGACAGAAAGGCAGACATACTGACAGATAGAAAGATAGGCAGACGGTTGCACAGACCCACAGACTCGCAGACGTACAGGCACACAGGAAGAGAGAGATATACAGACATTCAGGCAGACAGATAGGAAGATAGGCAGACGTACCGGCAGAGGCAGACAGGCTGATATACAGACAGACAAACAGGCACACAGATAAACAGACAGAAGGACAAACTAAAAGATTCGCAGACAGTTAGATGCACGGGCAGAGAGAGAGAGAGACAGACAGGTAGACCGACCGGTGGACAGACAGACAAATAGAATAACAGGCAGACAGACACGCAGACCCACAGACTCGCAGACATACAGAAATACAGGAACACAGAAAGAGAGGGAGAAAGATACACAGACAGGCAGGCATACACACCGGCAGAGACAGACAGGCTGATCTACAACCACACAAACATGCAGACAGAGAGGCAGGCAGACGGGCTGACAGAAAGACAGAAACTCAGATAGACAGACAGAAAGCCACACCAATAGACTCGCAGACGGTCAGACGCACGGGCAGAGAGAGAGAGAGAGACAGACAGACAGGCAGACCGACCGGTGGACAGACAGACAGAAAGGAAAACAAGCAGTCAGACACGCAGACCCACGGACTCGCAGACATACAGAAACACAGAAAGAGAGAGAGAGGGAGATTCACAGACTGGCAGGCAGACTGATTGGCAGAAATACCTAAAGCTCCGCAGACAGACACGCAGACCCACAGACTCGCAGACACACAGGAAGAAAAAGAGATATACGCAGACAGGCAGGCGGACAGATATGCAGGAACACTTACAGCCTCGCAGGCAGACACACCGGCAGAGACTGACAGGCTGATATACAGACAGACAAACATGCAGACAGAGAGTCAGGCAGACGGGCAAAAATACAGACAGGCACACAGATAGACAGACAGAAAGGCAGACCAATAGACTCGCAGACAGAGAGAGAGAGAGACAGACAGACAGGCAGGAATTCCAAAAGCCTCGCAGACAGACACACCGGCAGAGACAGACAGGTAAACTTACAGAAAGACAGATATGTAGACAGAGAGACAGGTACACAGATAGACAGACAGAAAGGCAGACCGGCAGACAGACAGACAGATAAGAAGATAGGCAGACGACCACACAGACCCACAGGCTCGCGGACATAAGGACACACGGGAAGAGAGACAGATACACAGACAGTCAGGCAGACAGATAGACAGGAACACCTACAGCATCGCAGACAGACGCACCGGCTAAGACAGACAGGCTGTTATACAGACAGACACACATATAGGAAGACGGTCACACAGACCCACAGACTCGCAGACATACAGACAGACACACCGCCAGAGATTGACAGGCTGATATACAGAGAGACTGACAGGCGCACAGATAGACAGACAGAAAGGCAGACATACTGACAGATAGAAAGATAGGCAGACGGTCGCACAGACCCACAGACTCGCAGACGTACAGGCACACAGGAAGAGAGAGATATACAGACATTCAGGCAGACAGATAGGAAGATAGGCAGACGTACCGGCAGAGACAGACAGGCTGATATACAGACAGACAAACAGGCACACAGATAAACAGACAGAAGGACAAACTAAAAGATTCGCAGACAGTTAGATGCACGGGCAGAGAGAGAGAGAGAGACAGACAGGTAGACCGACCGGTGGACAGACAGACAAATAGAATAACAGGCAGACAGACACGCAGACCCACAGACTCGCAGACATACAGAAATACAGGAACACAGAAAGAGAGGGAGAAAGATACACAGACAGGCAGGCATACACACCGGCAGAGACAGACAGGCTGATCTACAACCACACAAACATGCAGACAGAGAGGCAGGCAGACGGGCAGACAGAAAGACAGAAACTCAGATAGACAGACAGAAAGCCACACCAATAGACTCGCAGACGGTCAGACGCACGGGCAGAGAGAGAGAGAGACAGACAGACAGGCAGACCGACCGGTGGACAGACAGACAGAAAGGAAAACAAGCAGTCAGACACGCAGACCCACGGACTCGCAGACATACAGAAACACAGAAAGAGAGAGAGAGGGAGATTCACAGACTGGCAGGCAGACAGATTGGCAGACATACCTAAAGCTCCGCAGACAGACACACCGGCAGAAACACACAAGCTGATATACAGACAGACAGACATGCAGACAGAGAGAGAGGTAGACGGGCAGACAGACATACAGGCACACAGATAGACAGACAGAAAGGCAGACAAAAAGACTCGCAAACAGCCAAACGCCCGGGCAGAGAGAGAGAGAGAGAGGGACAGACAGACAGGCAGATCGACCGGGGATAGATAAGACAACAGGCAGACAGACGCGCAGACCCACAGACTCGCAGACACACAGGAAGAAAGAGAGAGGTACACAGACAGGCAGGCAGACAGATAGGCAGGAACACTTACAGACTCGCAGGGAGACACACCGGCAGAGAGTGACAGGTTGATATTCAGACAGACAAACATGCAGACATAGAGTCAGACAGACGGGCGGAAATACAGACAGGCACACAGATAGACAGAAAGAAAGGCAGACCAGTAGAGTCGCAGACAGTCAGACGCACGGGCAGACAGAGAGAGAGCGACAGGCAGACAGATCGGCAGGAATACCTGCAGCCTCGCAGGCAGACACACTGGCAGAGACAGGCAGGTAGACTTACAGAGAGACAGATATGTAGACAGAGGGAGAGGCAGACGCGCAGTCAGACGCTCCGACAGATAGACAGACAGGTACACAGATAGACAGACAAAAAGGCAGACAGACAGACCGGCAGACAGACAGACAGATAAGAAGACGGTCACATTGACCCACAGACATACAGACACACAGGTATTGAGAGAGATACACAGACAGTTAGGCTGACAGCATCGCAGACAGACGCTCCGGCAGAGACAGACAGGCTGATATACAGACTGACAGAAATGCAGACAGAGAGGCAGGCAGACAGGCAGAAAGACAGAAAGGCAGACCGATAGACTCGCAGACATAGAGACACACAGGAAGAGAGAGAGATACACAGACAGGCAGGCAGACAGAAAAGCAGGAAAACTTACAGCCTCGCAGGCAGACACACCGGCAGAGAATGACATACTGGTATACAGACAGACATACATGCAGACAGAGAGTCAGGCAGTCGAGCAGACAGACTGACAGATAGGAATATAGGCAGACAGTCACACAGACCCACAGACTCTAAGACATAAAGCTACACGGGAAGAAAGAGAGATACACAGAAAGTCAGGCAGACAGAAGAACAGGAATACCTTTAGCCTCGCAGACAGACGCACCGGCAGAGACAGACAGGCTGATATACAGACAGACATACATGCAGACAGAGCCAGACAGAATGGCAGATTAATAGACTCGCAGAAAGATAGACGCCCGGGCAGAGAGAGAAAGACCGGCAGATCGACCGGCGGACAGTTAAGAAAACAGGCAGACAGACACGCATACCCACAGACTCGCAGACATAGAGATACACAGGAAGAGAGAGAGAGAGAGAGATACACAGACAGGCAGACAGATAGGCAGGAATACCTACAGCCTCGCAGACAGACACACCGGCGGAGAAAAACAGGACAACTTACAGAAAGACAGATCTGTAGACAGAGAGACAGGCAGACGGGCAGACAGACAGGTACACAGATAGACCAATAGACTCGCAGACAGTCAGACGCACGGGCAGAGAGGGAGAGGCAGACAGGCAGACAGACAGGCAGACCGCCCGACAGGCAGACAGACAGATAGGAAAACAGACAGACAGACACGCAGATCCACAGACTCACTGACATACAGACACACCGGGAGAGAGAGAGATACACAGACAGACATGCAGACAGGCAGGAATACCTAATGCCTCGCAGACAGACACACCGGCAGAGACAGACAGGTAGACTTACAGACAGACAGATATGTATACAGAGAGAGAGGCAGACAGACAGACAGGTGCACAGATAGACAAACAGAAAGGCAGATTGACAGACCGGCAGACAGACAGACCAGCAGACAGACTGACAGATAGAAATATAAGCAGACGGTCACACAGTCCCACAGACTCGTAAACATAAAGACACACGGGAAAAGAGAGAGATACACAGACAGTCAGGCAGACAGACAGGAAGACTTACAGACAGACATACATGCAGACAGAGAGACAGGCAGACAGACAGACAGACAGGCACACAGATAGCCATACAGAATGGCAGACCAATAGACTCGCAGAAAGTCAGACGCCCGGGCAGAGAGAGAGAGAGACAGGCAGACTGACAGACAGACAGACTGGTACACAGATAGGCAAACAGAAGGGCAGACCAATAGACTCGCAGAGAGTCAGACGCACGGGCAGAAAGAGAGAGGCAGAGAAAGATACACAGACAGTCAGGCAGACAGATAGGCAGGAATACCTACAACCTCGCAGACAGTCGCACCGGCAGAGACAGACAGGCTGATATACAGACAGACATACATGCAGACAGAGAGACAGGCAGACAGGCACACAGATAGCCAGACGGAATGGCAGACCAATAGACTCGCATAAAGATAAACGCCCGGGTAAAGAGAGAGAGACAGGCAGACCGACCGGCGGACAGATAAGAAAATAGGCAGACAGACACGCAGACCCACAGACTCGCAGACATAGAGACACACGGGATGAGAGAAAGAGATACACAGACAGACAGGCAGACAGACAGGAAGACTTACAGACAGACAGATATGTAGACAGAGAGACAGACAGGTGCACAGATAGACAAACAGAAAGGCAGACAGACAGACCGGCAGACAGACTGGCAGATAGGAAGATAGGCTGACGGTCGCACAGTCCCACAGACTCGCAAACATAAAGACACACGGGAAAAAAGAGAGATACACAGACAGTCAGGCAGACAAATAGACAGGAATACCAGCAGCATCGCAGACAGACGCACCGGCAGATACAGACTGGCAGATATACAGACAGACATACATGCAGACAGAGAGACAGGCAGACAGAGAGACAGGCAGACAGACAGACAGACAGGCACACAGATAGCCAGATAGAATGGCAGACCAATAGACTCGCAGAAAGACAGACGCTCAGGCAGAGAGAGAGAGACAGGAAGGCTGATCGGCGGACAGATAAGAAAACAGGCAGACAGACACGCAGACCCACAGACTCGCAGACATAGAGACACACAGGAAGAGAGAGAGAGATACACAGACAGACAGGCAGACAGATAGGCAGACAGGCAGGCCGACCGGCAGGCAGACAGACAGATAGGAAAACAGACCCACAGACTCGCAGACATATAGACACACCGGAAGAGAGAGAGAGAGATACACAGACAGACAGGCAGGAATACCTAAAGCCTCGCAGACAGACACACCGGCAGAGACGGACAGGTAGACTTACAGACAGACAGATATGTAGACAGAGAGACAGACAGGTGCACAGATAGACAAACAGAAAGGCAGACAGACAGACCGGCAGACAGACTGGCAGATAGGAAGATAGGCCGACGGTCGCACAGTCCCACAGACTCGCAAACATAAAGACACACGGGAAAAAAGAGAGATACAAAGACAGTCAGGCAGACAAATAGACAGGAATACCAGCAGCATCGCAGACAGACGCACCGGCAGATACAGACTGGCAGGTATACAGACAGACATACATGCAGACAGAGAGACAGGCAGACAGACAGACAGACAGACAAGCACACAGATAGCCAGACAGAATGGCAGACCAATAGACTCGCAGAAAGATAGACGCTTAGGCAGAGAGAGAGAGAGAGAGAGACAGGCAGGCTGATCGGCGGACAGATAACAAAACAGGCAGACAGACACGCAGACCCACAGACTCGCAGACATAGAGACACACGGGAAGAGAGAAAGAGATACACAGACAGACAGGCAGGAATACCTAAAGCCTCGCAGACAGACACGCCGGCAGAGACGGACAGGTAGACTTACAGACAGACAGATATGTAGACAGAGAGACAGACAGGTGCACAGATAGACAAACAGAAAGGCAGACAGACAGACCGGCAGACAGACAGGCTGGTACACAGATAGGCAGACGGTCGCACAGTCCCACAGACTCGCAAACATAAAGACACACGGGAAAAAAGAGAGATACACAGACAGTCAGGCAGACAAATAGACAGGAATACCAGCAGCATCGCAGACAGACGCACCGGCAGATACAGACTGGCAGGTATACAGACAGAGAGACAGGCAGACAGAGAGACAGGCAGACAGACAGACAGACAGGCACACAGATAGCCAGACAGAATGGCAGACCAATAGACTCGCAGAAAGACAGACGCTCAGACAGAGAGAGAGAGACAGGAAGGCTGATCGGCGGACAGATAAGAAAACAGGCAGACAGACACGCAGACCCACAGACTCGCAGACTTAGAGACACACAGGAAGAGAGAGAGAGAGAGATACACAGACAGACAGGCAGACAGATAGGCAGACAGGCAGGCCGACCGGCAGGCAGACAGACAGATAGGAAAACAGACCCACAGACTCGCAGACATACAGACACACCGGAAGAGAGAGAGAGATACACAGACAGACAGGCAGGAATACCTAAAGCCTCGCAGACAGACACGCCGGCAGAGACGGACAGGTAGACTTACAGACAGACAGATATGTAGACAGAGAGACAGACAGACGGGTGCACAGATAGACAAACAGAAAGGCAGACAGACAGACCGGCAGACAGACTGACAGATAGGAAGATAGGCAGACGGTCACACAGTCCCACAGACTCGCAAACATAAAGACACACGGGATAAAAGAGAGATACACAGACAGTCAGGCAGACAAATAGACAGGAATACCAGCAGCATCGCAGACAGACGCACCGGCAGATACAGACTGGCAGATATACAGACAGACATACATGCAGACAGAGAGACAGGCAGACAGACAGACAGACAGGCACACAGATAGCCAGACAGAATGGCAGACCAATAGACTCGCAGAAAGACAGACGCTCAGGCAGAGAGAGACAAGTAGACTTACAGACAGACAGATATGTATACAGAGAGACAGACAGACAGGTGCACAGATAGACAAACAGAAAGGCAGACAGACAGACCGGCAGACAGACAGACCGGCAGACAGACAGACCGGCAGACAGACTGACAGATAGGAAGATAGGCAGACGGTCACACAGTCCCACAGACTCGCAAACATAAAGACACACGGGAAAAAAGAGAGATACACAGACAGTCAGGCAGACAAATAGACAGGAATACCAGCAGCATCGCAGACAGGCGCACCGGCAGATACAGACTGGCAGATATACAGACAGACATACATGCAGACAGAGAGACAGGCAGACAGACAGACAGACAGGCACACAGATAGCCAGACAGAATGGCAGACCAATAGACTCGCAGAAAGACAGACGCCCAGGCAGAGAGAGAGAGAGAGAGAGAGACAGGCAGACTGATCGGCGGACAGATCAGAAAACAGGCAGACAGACACGCAGACCCACAGACTCGCATACATAGACAGGCAGATATACAGACAGACACACATGCAGGCAGACAGGCACACAGATAGCCAGACAGAATGGCAGACCAATAGACTCGCAGGAAGTCATGGCAGAGAGAGAGACAGGCAGACCGACCGGCAGACCGACCGGCAGACAGATAAGATAACAGGCAGAGAGACACGCAGACCCACAGACTCGAAGACATAGAGACACACAGGAAGAGAGAGAGAGATACACAGACAGGCCGACAGACAGAAAGGCAGGAATACCTACAGCCTCGCAGAGAGACACACCGGCAGAGAAAAACAGGACGACTTACAGAAAGACAGATCTGTAGACAGAGAGACAGGCAGACGGACAGACAGACAGACAGACAGGTACACAGATAGACAAACAGAAGGGCAGACTAATAGACTCGACAGAGGCAGACAGACAGGCAGACCGACCGGCAGGCAGACCGACCGGCAGGCAGACAGACAGATAGGAAAACAGGCAGACAGACACGCAGACCCACAGACTCGAAGACATAGAGACACACAGGAAGAGAGAGAGAGAGATTCTCAGACAGGCCGGCAGACAGATAGGCAGAGCCTCGCAGAGAGACACAACGGCAGAGAAAAACAGGACGACTTACAGAAAGACAGATCTGTAGACAGAGAGACAGGCAGACGGACAGACGGACAGACAGACAGACAGGTACACAGATAGACAAACAGAAGGGCAGAAAAATAGACTCGCAGACAGTCAGACGCACGGGCAGAGAAAGAGAGGCAGACAGGAAGACAGACAGGGAGACCGACCGGCAGGCAGACAGACAGATAGGAAAACAGGCTGACAGACCCGCAGACCCATAGATTCACAGACATACAGACACACCGGAAGAAAGAGAGAGAGAGAGAGATACACAGACAGACATGCAGACAGGCAGGAATACCTATCTGTAGACTCGCAGACAGACACACCGGCAGAGACAGACAGGTAGACTTACAGCCAGCCAGATATGTAGACAGAGAGACAGGCACACAGACAGGCAGACAGACAGATAGATAGACAAACAGAAAGGCAGACAGACAGACAGGTACACAGATAGACAAACAGAAAGGCAGACAGACAGACCGGCAGACAGACTGACAGATAGGAAGATAGGCAGACGGTCACACAGACCCACAGAATCGCAGACATAAAGTCACACGGGAACAGAGAAAGATACGCAGACAGTCAAGCAGGCAGATAGACAGAAATGCCTACAGCCTCGCAGACAGACGCCCGGCAGAGACAGACAGGCTGATACACAGAAAGACAAACATGCAGACAGAGAGACAGGTAGACAGACAGACAGGCACACAGATAGCCAGACAGAATGGCAGACCAATAGACTCGTATAAAGATAGACGCCCGGGCAGAGAGAGAGAGAGACAGGCTGACCAACCGGCGGACAGATAAGAAAATAGGCAGACAGACATGCAGACCCACAGACTCGCAGACATAGAGACACACGGAATGAGAGAAAGAGATACACAGACAGACAGGCAGACAGATAGGCAGACCGACCGGCAGGCAGACAGACAGATAGGAAAACAGGCAGACAGACACGCAGACTCACAGACATACAGACACACCGGAAGAGAGAGAGACTAACAGACAGATATGTAGACAGAGAGACAGGCAGACAGACAGACAGGTACACATATAGACAAACAGAAAGGCAGACAGACCGGCAGACAGACTGACAGATAGGAAGATAGGCAGACGGTCACAGAGACCCATAGACTCGCAGACATATAGACACACGGGAAGAGAGAGATACACATACAGTCAGGCAGACAGATAGACAGGAATACCTACAGCCTCGCGCACAGACGCACCGGCAGAGTCAGACAGGCTGATATACAGACAGACATACATGCAGACAGAGAGACAGGCAGACAGGGAGACAGGCACAACGATAGCCAGACAGAATGGCAGACCAATACACTCGCAGAAAATCGGGGCAGAGAGAGAGAGATAGGCAGACCGACCGGCGGACAGATAAAAAAACAGGCAGACAGACACGCAGACCCACAGTCTCTCAGACATAGAGACACACAGGAAGAGAGAGAGAGAGATATACACTTACAGGCAGGCAGACAGATAGGCAGGAAAACATACAGCCTCGCAGACAGACACACCGGCAGAGACAGACAGGCTGATATACAGACAGACATATATGCAGACAGAGAGACAGGCAGACAGGCACACAGATAGCCAGACAGAATGGCAGACCAATAGACTCGCAGAAAATCGGGGCAGAGAGAGAGAGAGAGAGACAGGCAGACCGACCGGCGGACAGATAAATAAATAGGCAGACAGACACGCAGACCCACAGACTCGCAGACATAGAGACACACGGGAAGAGAGAAAGAGATAGACAGACAGACAGGCAGACAGACAGAAAGACTTACAGACAGACAGGTATGTAGACAGAGAGACAGACAGACAGGTACACAGATAAACAAACAGAAAGGCAGACAGACTGACAGATAGGAAGATAGGCAGACGGTCACACAGACCCACCGACTCGCAGACATAAAGACACAAGGGAAGAGAGAGAGAGAGATACACAGACAGTCAGGCAGACAGATAGACAGGAATACCTACAGCATCGCAACAGACGCGCCGGCAGAGAAAGACAAGCTGATATACAGACAGACATACATGCAGACAGAGAGACAGGCAGACAGGCGAACAGATAGCCAGACAGAATGGCAGACCAATAGACTCGCAGAAAGTCAGGGCAGAGAGAGAGAGAGAGAGAGCAGGCAGACCGACCGGCGGACAGATAGACCCACAGACTCGCAGACATACAGACAAACTGGAAGAGAGAGGGTTACACAGAGAGACATGCAGACAGGCAGGAATACCTAAATCCTCGCAGACAGACACATCGGTAGAGACAGACAGGTAGTCTTACAGACAGACAGTTATGTAGACAGAGAGACAGACAGACAGACAGGTACACAGATAGACAAACAGAAAGTCAGATAGACAGACCGGCAGACAGACTGACAGATAGGAAGATAGGCAGACGGTCACACAGACCCACAGACTCGATACACACACAGTCAGGCAGACAGATAGACAGGAATACCTACAGCATCGCAGACAGACGCATAGGCAGAGACAGACAGGCTGATATACCGGCAGACATACATGCAGACAGAGAGACAGGCAGACAGGCAGACAGACAGACAGCCACACAGATAGCCAGACAGAATGGCTAAATAGACTCGCAGAGAGTCAGACTCCCGGGCAGATAGAGAGATACAGGCAAACCGACCGGCGGACAGATAAGAAAACATTCAGACAGACTCGTAGACCCACCGACTAGCAGACATAGAAACACACAGGAAGAGAGAGAGTGATACACAGACATGCAGGCAGACAGATAGGCAGGAATACCAATATCCTCTCAGACAAACACACCGGCAGCGAAAAACAGGACGACTTACAGAAGACAAATCTGTAGACAGAGAGATGGCAGACGGGTAGACAGACAGACAGGTACACAGATGGACAAACAGAAGGGCAGACCAATAGACTCGCAGACAGTCAGACGCACGGGAAGAGAGAGAGAGTCAGACAGACAGGCAGACCGACAGGCAGGCAGACAGATAGAAAGGAAAACAGGCAGACAGACACGCAGACCCACAGACTCACAGACATACAGACACACCGGAAGAGAAAGAGAGAGATACACAGACCGACATGCAGACAGGCATGAATACCTAAAGCCTCGCAGACAGACACACCAGCAGAGACAGACAGGTAGACTTACAGACAGACAGTTATGTAGATAGGGAGACAGACAGACGGACAGACAGGTACACAGATAGACAAACAGAAAGGCAGACAGACAGACCGGCAGACAGACTGACAGATAGGAAGATAGGCAGACGGTCACACAGACGCACAGACTCGCAGACATAAAGACACACGGGAAGAGAGAGAGAAATACAGAGACAGTCAGGCAGACAGATAGACAGGAATACCTACAGCATCGCAGACAGACGCACCGCCAGAGACAGACAGGCAGATATACAGGCAGACATACATGCAGACAGAGAGACAGGCAGACAGACAGGCAGGCACACAGATAGCCAGACAAAATTGCAGACAAATAGACCAATAGTCAGACGCCCGGGAAGCGAGAGATACAGGCAGACTGACCGGCGGACAAATAAGAAAACAGGCAGACAGACACGCAGACTCGCAGACATAGAGACACACATACAGACAGACAGTTATGTAGACAGAGAGACAGGCAGACAGACAGACAGGTACACAGATGGACAGACAGAAAGACAGACAGACCGGCAGACAGACAGGCAGATAGGAAGATAGGCAGACGGTCCCACAGACCCACTGACTCGCAGACAAACAGACACACAGGAAGAGAGACAGACCGGCAGACAGGCTGACAGATAGGCAGACAGGCACGTAGACGCACAGACTCACGACATAGAGACACAAAGGAAGAAAGAGAGAGAGAGATTTAATGACAGGCAGGCAAACAGATAGGCAGGAATACCTACAGCCTCGCAGGCAGACACACCGGCAGAGGCAGACAGGTAGACTTACAGGCAGACAGATATGTAGACAGAGAGACAGGCAGGCAGACAGGCAGGTGCACAGATAGACAAACAGAAAGGCAGACAGACAGACCGGCAGTCAGACTGACAGATAGGAAGATAGGCAGAAGGTCACACAGACTCGCAAACATAAAAACCGCGGTTAGAGAGAGAGATGCACAGACAGTCAGGCAGACAGAAAGACAGGAATACCTACAGCATCGCAGACAGACGCAGAGACAGACAGGCAGATATACAGACAGACTTACATGCAGACAGAGACACAGGTAGACAGACAGACAGGCACACAGATAGCCAGACAGAATGGCAGACCAATAGACTCGCAGAAAGTCAGACGCCCGGGCAGAGAGAGAGAGAGACAGGCAGACTGACCGGCGGACAGATAAGAAAACAGGCAGACAGACACGCAGAGCCAGAGACTCGCAGACATAGAGACACACAAGAAGAGAGAGAGATACACAGACAGGCAGGCAGACAGATAGGTGGGAATACCTACAGCCTCGCAGACAGACACACCGGCAGAGAAAAACAGGACGACTTACCGAAGGACAGATCTGTGGACAGAGAGACAGGCGACGGGTAGACAGACAGACAGGTACACAGAAAGACAAACAGAAGGGCAGACCAATACAATCGCAGACAGTCAGATGCACGGGCAGAGAAAGAGAGGCAGACAGGCAGAATGGAAATTTTTGTAAATAAGTGCAGCTAGTAAATTTTGGTCTACATGGCGTCCAACAAGCCGAATCCACTGATCCCTGACTATCCTGCTTCACCTATATACAACCCGCCGGATAATGTGCTACCGCCATACATCACGCTGTGCGGGGGTACTACGCTATTCACCACGTCGTGCATCACCACAACTGCCTGCTCCCTAGGAACGACTACGGTAACGTCGTCCCTCGCACATGGCATCAGCTCCCAAGGCCCGCAATCCCGTCCATTCCTGGCGCGAATCCTGCTACAAGCCCGGATCTCCACGCGTTTTTGAATAAAAACCCGCCCAAGACTGCAAGTACTTGGCAAGGTCAATGGTTTAAGGCCACAAAAAGAGAAGGTGACAATCTTTTCCCCCGTATCGCCCGTAAGAAGGCGAGCACCACCGAAGCCAAGAAAGCCAGCCAAAACCGGTTTGCGGCCCTCTGTGACGAAGAGGAAAGCGACATGGACACGGAAGTAGAGCTAGCCACCAACAAGGAAGCTTGCGCCGACGAGGACGTAGATGATAGGCCATCCACCTCGCACGCAGCTCGCGCAAGGGCCAGCAGGCAACAAACGGCAAATAAAAAGCTTGCCGCACACCCGCAACCCACCCAGACGGCGCCTCCCAATGAGCGGCCTGCCTCTAAGGTGCCGAGAATAACTGTGCCAAACGTCCTCAGTTTCACCAAGTTCTGCAAGGAACTAGAAAGCATCCTAGGCGCGGACACTTACACCGTCAGATCGCTTAATTCTGGCGTCTGCATCGTCCAATGCCGCAACTCAGACGAATACCGAACGCTGGCAAGGCACCTTCGCGAGAACGGCTGCCTGTTTCACCACCACCAGCTTGCAGAAGACCGGCCGTACCGCACAGTTCTACGAAATATCCACCACGAGGTCGCATCCGAAGATATTTCAGCGCAATTGGCAGAAAAGGGGCACCACGTTGTCCGCATATACACCCCGCGTAGCAGAGTCAATAACGAACCTCTAAATATGAGATTTGTTGACCTGCGGAAAGCGGAGAACAATAACCTTGTCAAATCAATAACTGTACTATGCAGGCACAAAGTTTCGTGGGAGAAGCCTCGCAAGACGTCGGGCCCTGTACAATGCAACAGATGCCAAGAGTACGGGCACACAAAATCTTACTGCTCGAGACACTATGTGTGCAAGGAGTGTGGGGACAACCATCCAAGCAACGAGTGCACACTCGGCAAGGACGAGAATCGGTGTTGTCACCACTGTGGAGAAGCACACGCAGCAAACTTCAAAGGCTGCAAGAAGTACCTGCAATATGCTTTCCAGCAGAAAAACCAGCACAAGGCAAATGGCAGAGATGCAAGCCGCTCCAGAAATCCCCGCCCCAAAACAGCCGCTCCTGCCTGCAGCTTCGTGCCCGGCCAACAATCCTTTGCCAGCGTACTCTGCGGAACCCAGCCCGCAGAGCGCAGTGCCCGCTCATCGTCTGGCAGAAGGAACACTGGCAGTACTCCCAGCCAATCACAACCTGTTGCCGACAACTGCCCCAACTCAGCCCTTGAGCTCATGATGAAGCAAATGTTCGCCAGATTCGACCAACTGATGTCTCTCATACAGACTATTTTACAAGCGCTAATGCACACTAGCGCCAAAAATAACAGTGCCTAAAATGAGCTCCCTCAGGATAGCACTATGGAACGCCAACGGAGTCTTTTCGAAAGCGAATGAGATGACAGCCTTCATCGAACTCCACCACATCGATGTGTTTCTGCTCACGGAGACTCACTTCTGCTCTCGAATCACCCTCAGAGTGCCAGGCTACACTCTCCACACCGCCAACCACCCAGACAACAGCCAACATGGAGGAGCAGTAATATTGATCAGGTCGTCTTTGTCGCACCACCCACTTGAGTCGTCCTGCCACTGGCATATGCAAGCTGCTGCTATCCGACTCGGATCCAGCAGAGGCGACTTCAATCTCGCTTCTGTATACTGCCCTCCGGCCTTGAGAGTGACTGAGGCACACTTTCCAGCCCTTTTCGACCAGCTTGGCCCCAAATTCCTGGCAGGAGGAGACTGGAATGCCAAACATCGCTGGTGGGGAAACTACCGCATGTGCCCCCGAGGGAGAACGCTCTTCTCTGCCATTGAGAATGAAGGCATCGAAGTCATAGCCACTGGAGAGCCAACGTGCTACCCATATAGGGCTACTGCAACACCAAGTGCACTTGACTTCGGGCTCTACAAGGGATTCAGACAGGAACAGCTGCGAATACGAAGCCTCCTTGACCTGACGTCGGATCACCTCCCATTACTGATTGAGCTCGAGGAGACTCCCAAGTGGGAAGTTGGAATCCGCAAAATGCTCCCGCCGCGCTCTAACTTGGAAGTATACCGGGCCTGCCTCGAGGACACATTAGAGCTCAACGTCACCATAAATACGGCAAGTGAACTGGAGAGCTACGTTGACCACCTCACAGCGAAAATTACGGAAGCTGCTAGACGTGCAGCCCCGCAAACCCTGCCTCACACTCGTACCTTCAGAAGGTCCCTACTAAGCCCTGAAGCCAGGAGTCTCCTTGCCGACAAAAGACGTCTAAGGAGGCTGTACATCCGCAACGGAGACCTCTCTACCAAGGCAGAAATGGTAAGCGCGTCCAACCGGCTCAGACGACTGCTGGCTAGGACTCGAACGGAAAATCTAGACAGCTTCCTCGAAGCAACTGGGCATGTCGGCAACAGCACCTTTTCAGTGTGGAAGCTCACCAGAAGCATTAAAAGGCAAACAGTTTTTACCTCCCCGATCACGGACCACTCTGGCCTCTGGCTCCGATCGGACGAGGAAAAGGCCAATGCGTTTGCTGACTACTTGGAGACAACCTTCAAGCCATTCGACTTCGCAGATGTTGCACAGCGCCGTAAAGTAGCCGAGTCACTGGACGCTCCACTGCAGATGGCTCTCCCGATAAGAAGCATCTCCCCCGCGGAAATCGGGACACAGCTGAAAATGCTTGAGCTAAAGAAGACCCCAGGATGCGACGAAATCGACAACAGAGCAGCTAAGGTTCTCCCACGCAAAGGAGTCATGGCGCTCGCCACAATTTTCAACTCCATGCTCCGCCTTGGCCACTTTCCGAAGCAATGGAAACATGCGAAAATTGTGATGATCGCCAAACCCGGTAAGCCGCTAACTCAACTTGAGTCCTACCGCCCTATAAGCCTTCTGCCGACGCTCTCAAAAGTCTTTGAGCGACTTCTGCTAAGCCGTCTCTTAGAACTCGACGAGGTCACGCGCCTGGTCCCGGATCATCAGTTTGGCTTCAGAAAGTCTCACGGCTGCCCCGAGCAGGTCCACCGGGCACTAAAACATGTACTAGAAGCTTTTGAGCAGAAGCAATACTGCGTCGGCGTTTTCCTCGATGTCAAACAAGCGTTTGACAAGGTCTGGCACGATGGTCTTCTCTTCATGATCAAACTGATACTCCCAGCGCCATACTTCAGCATCCTTAGCTCCTTTCTGGCAGGACGCACCTTTATTGTGGCCGTTAAAGACCAAAGGTCGGCAATTAAGGGCATCAGAGCAGGTGTCCCACAAGGCAGCGTCCTCGGTCCGATGCTGTACACGCTGTATACGGCGGACCTGCCCACACAAGGACAAAGCAATGAAGACCTCAGCCCTGCGAGACTGCTGGTGGCAACATATGCGGACGACACTGCCTTCCTAGCCTCCCACAAAAATCTGCAAGCTGCTACAAGCGCAGTGCAGGACTGGCTGCTGCAGATCGAAACCTGGACAGCTATGTGGAACATCGCTATAAACTGTGCCAAGTCCGCCTGCGTCACTTTTACGCTGCGCCCAGACAGCTACCAGGGGCTACGGTTCGATGGAGGAACCATTGAGTAGACCAACTCTTTCTGCTACTTGGGTGTCCACCTGGATCGAAGGCTCATATGGGGGCCTCACATCGCAGCAACGAGAGCAAAATGCCTGAGAAGACTTCAGAAGCTCGATTGGCTACTAAAGCCTCAAAGCAAGCTGCACATATCCACGAAGACACTGCTTATCAAAACGATGGTAACGCCTATCTGGACATATGCGATCCAGGTTTGGGGCACGGCATCAGCACACCAGCTCCGTCGCATAAGAGTGGTCTAAGCCAAGGCAGCACGCAAGGTTGCTGGCCTGCCATGGTACGTAACAACTGACGCCATCGAACGCGATCTCCGCCTAACAAAGGTCGGAGATCAGCTCAATTTCTTCAGCAGCCGATACTCCGACAAATTGGTGCAGCATCCGAACGCGGCCGCAAGGGCCCTGGCTGAGCCCATCAGTGAGAGGCGCCTCCGAAGGCTACACCCCGACGACCTACCAACTAGGCGCATCACTTAAACATCCCTTTCCCAATATTGTTATATATTTTTAAGTCTGTAATTATCATTTAAGTTATTATATAGTAACTATACACTATACCATTAACTCCGCTTGGTAGAGATCAGAAGGCACTGATCGATTCCAGCGCAAAATAAACCAAAATTTAAAAAAAAAAAAAGAAAGGCAGACAGACTGACAGATAGGAAGATAGGCAGACGTTCACACAGACCCACAGACTCGCAGACATAAAGACACACGGGAAGACAGAGAGATACACAGACAGTCAGGCAGACAGAAAGACAGAAATACCTACAGCATCGCAGACAGACGCAGAGACAGACAGGCAGATATACAGACAGACTTACATGCAGGCAGAAAGACAGGTAGACAGACAGACAGGCACACAGATAGCCAGACAGAATGGCAGACCAATAGACTCGCAGAGAGTCAGACTCCCGGGCAGAAAGAGAGATACAGGCAAACCGACCGGCGGACAGATAAGAAAACATGCAGACCGACACGCAGGCCCACCGACTAGCAGACATAGAGACACACAGGAAGAGAGAGAGAGATACACAGACATGCAGGCAGACATATAGGCAGGAATACCTAAAGCCTCTCAGACATACACACCGGCAGCGAAAAACAGGACGACTTACAGAAGACAGATCTGTAGACAGAGAGATAGGCAGACGGGCAGACAGACAGACAGGTACACAGATAGACAAACAGAAGGGCAGACCAATAGACTCGCAGACAGTCAGACGCACGGGAAGAGAGAAAGAGGCAGACAGACAGGCAGACCGACAGGCAGGCAGACAGACAGATAGGAAAACAGGCAGACAGACACGCAGACCCACAGACTCACAGACATACAGACACAGACATACAGACACACCGGAAGAGAAAGAGAGAGATACACAGACCGTCATGCAGATAGGCGGGAATACGTAAAGCCTCGCAGACAGACACACCAGCAGAGACAGACAGGCTGATATACAGACAGACAGTTATGTAGACAGAGAGACAGACAGACAGACAGACAGGTACACAGATAGACAAACAGAAAGGCAGACAGACAGACCGGCAGTCAGACTGACAGATAGGAAGATAGGCAGACGGTCACACAGACCCACAGACTCGCAGACATAAAGACACACGGGAAGAGAGAGAGAGAGATACAGAGACAGTCAGGCAGACAAAGAGACAGGAATACGTACAGCATCGCAGACAGACGCACCGGCAGAGACAGACAGGCAGATATACAGGCAGACATACATGCAGACAGAGAGACAGACAGACAGACAGGCAGGCACACAGATAGCCAGACAAAATTGCAGACCAATAGTCAGACGCCCGGGAAGCGAGAGATACAGGCAGACTGACCGGCGGACAGATAAGAAAACAGGCAGACAGACACGCAGACTCGCAGACATAGAGACACATATACATACAGACAGTTATGTAGAAAGAGGGAAAAGCAGACAGACAGACAGGTACACAGATAGACAGACAGAAAGGCAGACAGACAGACCGGCAGACAGACAGGGGGATAGGAAGATAGGCACACGGTCACACAGACCCACTGACTCGCAGACAAACGGACACACAGGAAGAGAGACAGAGCGGCAGGCAGGCTGACAGATAGGCAGACAGGCACGCACACGCACAGACTCACGACAAAGAGACACAAAGGAAGAAAGAGAGACAGATTTAATGACAGGCAGGCAAACAGATAGGCAGGAATACGTACAGCATCGCAGACAGACGCACCGGCAGAGACAGACAGGCAGATATACAGGCAGACATACATGCAGACAGAGAGACAGGCAGACAGACAGGCAGGCACACAGATAGCCAGACAAAATTGCAGACAAATAGACCAATAGTCAGACGCCCGGGAAGCGAGAGAAACAGGCAGACTGACCGGCGGACAGATAAGAAAACAGGCAGACAGACACGCAGACTCGCAGACATAGAGACACATATACATACAGACAGTTATGTAGAAAGAGAGACAGGCAGACAGACAGACAGGTACACAGAGAGACAGACAGAAAGGCAGACAGACAGACCGGCAGACAGACAGGCAGATAGGAAGATAGGCAGACGGTCACACAGACCCACTGACTTGCAGACAAACGGATACACAGGAAGAGAGACAGACCGGCAGGCAGGCTGACAGATAGGCAGACAGGCACGCACACGCACAGACTCACGACAAAGAGACACAAAGGAAGAAAGAGAGACAGATTTAATGACAGGAAGGCAAACAGATAGGCAGGAATACCTACAGCCTCGCAGGCAGACACACCGGCAGAGGCAGACAGGTAGACTGACAGACAGACAGATTTGTAGACAGAGACACAGGCAGACGGGCAGACAGACAGACAGGTACACAGATAGACAGACAGTTAGGCAGCCGGACAGATAGATAAGAAGATAGGCAGACGGTCACACAGACTAACAGACTCGCAGACATACAGGCAAACAGGAAGAGAAAGAGATACATAGACAGTCAGGCAGACAGATAGACAGGAAAACCTACAGCCTCAAACACAGACACACCGGCAGAGAAAAACAGGACGACTTACAGAAAGACAGATCTGTAGACAGACAGACAGGCAGACGGACAGACAGACAGACAGGTACACAGATAGACAAACAGAAGGGCAGACTAATAGACTCGACAGAGGCAGACAGACAGGCAGACCGACCGGCAGGCAGACCGACCGGCAGGCAGACAGACAGATAGGAAAACAGGCAGACAGACACGCAGACCCACAGACTCGAAGATATAGAGACACACAGGAAGAGAGAGAGAGAGATACACAGACAGACCGGCAGACAGATAGGCAGGAATACCTACAGGCGGACGCAACGGCAGAGAAAGACTGGCTGATATACAGACGGACAGATATGCAGACAGAGAGACAGGCAGACGGGCAGAGAGATAGACAGGAACACAGATAGACAGAGAGAAAGATAGCCCAATAGACTCGCAGATAGTCGGACGCACGGGCAGAGAGAGAAAGGCAGACAGGCAGACAAACAGGCAGACCGATAGATAGGAAAACAGGCAGACAGACATACAGACTCGAAGGCAACCAGACTCATGGGAAGAGAGAGAGATACACAGATAGACAGGCAGTCAGATTGGCAGGAATAACTACGGCAGAGAAAGACAGGTAGACTACCAAACAGACAGATATGTAGACAGAGGGACAGGTCAGACAGACAGGTACACAGATAGACAGACCGGCAGACAGGCTGATAGATCGGCAGACGGTCACACAGACCCACAGACTCGTTAACATACAGACACACAGGACATGACTACTCAAACGGACAGAAAGACACACATGAATAGAGAGAGATACACAGACTGCCAGGCAGACAGATAGACAGGAATACCTTGAGCATCGCAGACAGACGCACCAGCAGAGACAGAAAGGCTGATATACAGACAGACAGACATGCAGATAGAGAAACAGACAGACAGGCACACAGATAGACAGAAAGAAAGGAAGACCAATAGACTCAGAAAGTCAGACGCACGGGCAAAGAGATAGAGAGAGAGGCAGACATATAGGAAGATAGGCAGCCGGTCACACAGACCCACAGACTCGCAGACACACCGGGCAAGAGGGAGAGATACACAGACAGTCAGGCAGACAGATAGACAGGAATACCTACAGCCTCGCAGACAGACATACCGGCAGAGACAGACAGGCCGATATATAGACACACAGACATGCAGAAAGAGAGACAGGCAGACGGGCAGACAGACAGACAGGCACACATATAGACGGATGCAATAGATTCGCAGACAGTCCACCGCACGGGCAGAGAGAGAGGCAGACAGGCAGACCGACCGGCAGGCAGAAAGACAGATAGAAAAACTTGCAGATAGACACGCAGACCCACAGACCCGCAAACATACAGAAACACAGAAAGACAGAGAGAGAGAAATACACAGACACGCAGGCAGACACACCGGCAGAGACAAACAGGCTGATTTACAGACAGCCAAACATGCTGACAGATAGGCAGGCAGACGGGCAGACAGATAGACAGGCACTAAAATAGACAGACAGAAAGCCAGACTAATAGACTCGCAGACAGTCAGCCGCACAGGCAGAAAGAGATAGAGACAGACAGACAAGCAAACCGACCGGTGGACAGACAGACAGAAAGGAAAACAGGCAGTCAGACACGCAGACCCACGGACTCGCAGACATACAGCAACACAGGAAGAGTAAGAGAGAGATACACAGACTGGCAGGCAGACAGATTAACAGGAATACATAAAGCCCCGCAGATAGACACACCGGCAGAGAGAGACAGGCTGATATACAAACAGACAGACAGGCAGACAGATAGACAGACAGACCGGCAGAAAGACTGACAGATGGGAAGATAGGCAGATGGTCACACAGACCCACAGACTCGCAGACGAACAGGCACACAGGAAGAGAGAGAGAGATACAAACAGTCATGCAGAAAGATAGGAAGATAGGCAGACGCACCGGCAGAGACGGACAGGCTGATATACAGACAGCAATGCAGACAGAGAGACAGGCAGGCAGACAGACAGGCAGCCAGACAGGCACACAGATAGAAAGGCACACCAATAGACACGCAGACAGTAAGATGCACGGGCAGAGAGAGAGACAGACAGACAGGTAGACCGACCGGCGGACAGACAGACAGATAGGAAAACAGGCAGACAGACACGCAGACCCACAGACTCGCAGACATACAGAAACACAGAAAGAGAGAGAGAGATACAAAGACAGGCAGGCATTCAGATAGACAGGAATAACCACAGCATCGCAGGCAAATGCACCGGCAGAGACAGACAGGCTGATATAAAGACAGACAGACATGCAGACAGAGAGACAGGCAGACGGGCAGACAGACAGACAGGCACACAGATAGACAGACAGAAAGGCTAACCAATGGACTCGCAGACATTAAAATGCACGGGCAGAGAGAGAGAGACAGACAGACAGACAGGCAGACCGACCGGTGGACAGACAGACAGAAAGGAAAACAAGCATTCAGACACGCAGACCCACGTACTCGCAGACATACAGAAACACAGGAAGAGAGTGAGAGATACACAGCCTGACAGGCAGGCAGATTGGCAGGAATACCTAAAGCCCCGCAGACAGACACACCGGCAGAGAGCGACAGGCTGATATACAGACAGACAGACAGGCTCACAGATAGACAGACAGCCCGGCAGACAGACTGACAGATAGGAAGATAGGCAGACGGTCACACAAACCCACAGACTCGCAGACGTACAGGCACACAGGAATAGAGAGATATACACTTACAGTCAGGCATTTAGATAGACAGACGCACCGGCAGAGACAGACAGGCTTATATACAGACAGACAGAAAAGCAGACAGAGAGACAGGCAGACGGGCAGACAGATAGACAGGTACCAAGATAGACAGACAAAAAGGCAGACCAATAGACTCGCAGACAGTAAGATGCACGGGCAGAGAGAGAGAAAGACAGACAGACAGGCAGACCGACCGGTGGACAGACAGACAGAAAGGAAAACATGCAGTCAGAACCGCAGACCCACGGACTCTCAGACATACAGAAACACAGGAAGAGAGAGAGGAAGAGAGATTCACAGACTGGCAGGCAGACAGATTGGCAGGAATACCTAAAGCCCCGCAGACAGACACACCGGCAGAGTAAGACAGGCTGATATACAGACAGACAGACATGAAAACAGGGAGAGAGGAAGACGGGCAGACAGACAGACAGGCACACAGATAGACAGATAGAAAGGCAGACAAATAGACTCGCAAACAGCCAAACGCCCAGGCAGAGAGAGAGATAGACAGACAGACAGGCAGACCGACCGGCGGACAGATAAGAAAACAGGCAGACAGACACGCAGACCCACAGACTCGCAGACACACAGGAAGAAAGAGAGAGATACACAGACAGGCAGGCAGACAGATAGGCAGGAATACTTACAGCCTCGCAGGCAGACACACCGGCAGAGAGTGACAGGCTGATATACAGACAGACAAACATGCAGACAGAGAGTCAGACAGACAGGCAGAAATACAGACAGGCACACAGATAGACGGACATACAGTCAAACGCACGGGCAGACAGAGAGAAAGCGACAGACAGACAAGCAGACAGATTGGCAGGAATACCTGCAGTCTCGCAGGCAGACACACCGACAGAGAATGGCAGGTAGAATTACAGACCGATAGATATGTAGACAGAGGGAGAGGCAAACGCGCAGACAGATGCTCCGACAGACAGACAGGTACACAGATAGACAAACAAAAAGGCAGACAGACAGATAAGAAGACGGTCACATAGACCCACAGACTCGCAGACATACAAACACACAGGAATGGAGAGAGATACACAGACAGTCAGGCAGACAGCATCGCAGACAGACGCTCCGGCAGACACAGACTGGCTGATATACAGACAGACACACAGGAACACAGATAGACAAACAGAAAGGCAGACCAACCGACTCGCAGACAGTCAGACGCACGGACAAAGAGAGAAAGACAAACAAGCAGACAGACAGGCAGACCGACCGGCAGACAGACAGACAGATGGGAAGATAGGCAGACGGTCACACAGACCCACAGATTCGCAGACACACAGGTAGAGAGAGATACAGAGACAGTCAGAAAGACAGATAGGCAGTAATACCTATCGCCTCGCTGACAGACACACCGGCAGAGACAGACAGGTAGACTTACAGACAGACAGATATGTAGTCAGAGAGACAGGCAGATGGGCAGACGAACAGACAGGTACACATATGGACAGACCGGTAGGCAGACAGTCACACAGACTCGCAAACATACAGACACATGGGAAGAGAGACAGACCGGCAGACAGACTGACAGATAGGCAGACAGTAACACTGACTCGCAGACATACAGACACACAGGAATAGAGAGAGATACACAGACAGTCAGGCAGACAGCATCGCAGACAGACGCTCCGGCAGAGACAGACAGGCTGATATACAGACAGACAGACAGGCACACAGATAGACAAACAGAAAGGCAGACAGAGAGACCGGCAGACAGACAGACAGATAGGTAGACGGTCACATAGACCCACAGACTCGCAGACATACAGACACACAGAAAGAGAGACAGACAGGCAGACAGCCTGACAGATAGGCAGATGGTCACACAGACCCACAGACACGCAGACGTACAGGGACACAGGAAGAGAGAGAGATACACAGACAGTCAGGCAGACAGATAGACAGACGCTCCGGCAGAGACAGACAGGCTGATATACAGACAGACAGGCACGCAGATAGACAGACAGAAAGGCAGACCAATAGACTCGCAGATAGTCAGACGCACGGACAAAGAGAGAAAGACAAACAAGCAGACAGACAGGCAGACCGACCGGCAGACAGACAGACAGATTGGAAGATAGGCAGACGGTCACACAGACCCGCACTCGCAAACATACAGACACACAGGTAGATGGAGAGATACATAGACAGTCAGGAAGACAGATAGGCAGGAATACCTATCGCCTCGCTGACAGACACACCGGCAGAGACAGACAGGTAGACTTACAGACAGACAGATATGTAGTCAGAGAGACAGGCAGATGGGCAGACGAACAGACAGGTACACAGATGGACAGACCGGCAGACAGATAGGCAGACAGACCCACAGACTCGCAGACATACAGACACACAGTTAGAGAGAGAGATACATAGACAGTCAGGAAGACGGATAGGCAGGAATCCCTATCGCCTCGCTGGCAGACACACCGGCAGAGACAGACAGGTAGACTTACAAACAGACAGATATGTAGTCAGAGAGACAGGCAGATGGGCAGACGAACACATAGGTACACAGATGGACAGACCGGCAGACAGATAGGCAGACAGTCACACAGACTCGCAAACATACAGACACATGGGAAGAGAGACAGACCGGCAGACAGACTGACAGATAGGCAGACGGTCACACAGACTCGCAGACATACAGACACACAGGAATAGAGAGAGATACACAGACAGTCAGGCAGACAGCATCGCAGACAGACGCTCCGGCAGAGACAGACAGGCTTATATACAGACAGACAGACAGGCACACAGATAGACAAACAGAAAGGCAGACAGAGAGACCGGCAGACAGACAGACAGATAGGAAGACAGTCACATAGACCCACAGACTCGCAGACATACAGACACACAGAAAGAGAGAGACAGACAGGCAGACAGCCTGACAGATAGGCAGACGGTCACACAGACCCACAGACTCGCCGACGTACAGGGACAAAGGAAAAGAGAGAGATACACAGACGGTCAGGCAGACAGAAAGACAGACGCCCCGGCAGAGACAGACATGCTGATATACAGACAGTCAGACAGGCACACAGATAGACAAACAGAAAGCAGACAGACAAAACGGCAGACAGACAGTCAGATATGAAGACGGTCACATAGACCCACAGACTCGCAGACATACTTTCACAAGAATAGAGAGAGATACAGAGACAGTCAGGAAGACAACATCGCAGACAGACGCTCCGGCAGAGACAGACAGGCTGATATACAGACAGACAGACATGCAGACAGAGAGACAGGCAGACGGTCAGACAGACAGAGAGGCACACAGGCACAGACAGTCACACGCACGGGCAAAGAGAGACAGACAAACAAGCAAACAGACAGGCAGACCGACTGACCGGCAGACAGACAGATGGGAAGATAGGCAGACGGTCACACAGACCCACAGACTCGCAGACATACAGACACACAGGTAGAAAGAGGATACATAAACAGTCAGGACAGATAGGCAGGAATACCTATAGCCTCGCTGACAGACACACCGGCAGAAACAGACAGGCAGACTTACAGACAGACAGATAAGTAGTCACACAGATACACAGACGGACAGATATGTAGACAGAGAGACAGGCAGACGGGCAGACAGACAGACAGGTACACAGATAGACAGACCGGCAGACGGTCACACAGACCCACAGACCCGCAGACATACAGGCACACAGGAAGAGAGAGAGATACACAGACAGCCAGGCAGATAGATAGACAGGAATACCTACAGCATCGCAGACAGACGCACCGGCAGAGACAGACAGGCTGATATACAGACAGACAGACATGCAGACAGAGAGACAGGCAGACGGGTAGACAGACAGACAGGCACACAGATAGACGGACACAAAGGCAGACCAATAGACTCGCAGAAAGTCAGACGCAAGGGCAGAGAGAGAGGCAGACAGGCAGACCGACCGGCAGGCAGAAAAACAGATAAGAAAACTTGCAGATAGACACGCAGATCCACAGATAAACAGACACACAGGAAGAGAGAGAGAGAAACACAGACAGTCAGGCAGACAGATGGACAGGAATACCTACAGCATCGCAGGCACTCCGGCGGAGACAGATAGGTAGGCTTACAGACAGGCAGGCAGACATACACACAGATAGGCAAACACGAGACAGGCAAACCGACGAGCGAGAGAGAAAGGAAGAAAGAAAGAGAAGAGAGAGAGAGAGAGAGAGAGAGAGAGAGAGAGAGAGTGAGAGAGGGGGTGGTGAGAGAGGGGGAGAGAGAGAGAGAGAGAGAGAAAGGAAGAGAGTCCTATAGATTAACAGATAGATATGAAGAACAACATATTGTCAGGCATATACATGATATATATAAAAGGCAGTCCGACAGACAGACAAAGAGACAGACAGAAATACCTACAGCGTAGGCATACGCACCGGCAGAGACAGACAGGCTGATATACAGATAGACAGACAAGCACACAGATAGACAGACAGAAAAGCAGACCAATAGACCCGCAGACAGTCAGACGCACGGGCAGAGAGAGAGAGAGGAAGACAAGCAGACAGACAGGCAGACCGACCGGCAGACACACAGACTCGCAGACAAACACACACACAAAGGAAGAGAGACAGACCGCCAGACAGACTGAAAGATATGCAGACGGTCATAAAGACCCGCAGACATACAGACACACAGAAAGAGAGAGATATACACAGACGGACAGATATGTAGACAGAGAGACAGGCAGACGGGCAGACAGACAGACAGGTACACAGATAGACAGACCGGCAGACAGACTGACAGATAGGCAGACAGTCGCATAGACCTACAGACTCGCAGACAAACAGACACACAGGAAGAGAGAGATACACAGACAGCCAGGCAGATAGATAGACAGGAATACCTACAGCATCGCAGACAGACGCACCGGCAGAGACAGACAGGCTGATATACAGACAGACAGACATGCAGATAGAGAGACAGACAGACGGGTAGACAGACAGACAGGCACACAGATAGACAGACACAAAGGCAGACCAATAGACTCGCAGACAGTTAGATGCACGGGCAGAAAGAGAGAGACAAACCGACAGGCAGACTGACCAGCGGACAGACAGACAGATAGGAAAACAGGCAGACAGACACGCAGACCCACAGACTCGCAGACATAGAGAAACACAGGAAGAGAGAGAGAGATACACAGACAGGCAGGCAGACAGATAGGCAGGACCACCTACAGCATCGCAGACAACCGCTCCGGCAGAGACAGGAAGGCTGATATACAGACAGATATACATGCAAACAGAAAGACTGGCAGAAAGACAGACATGCACACAGATGGCCAGTTAGAATTGCAGACCAATAGACTCGCAGAAAGTGAGACGCCCGGGCAGAGAGAGAGAGACAGGCAGACCGACCGGCGGACAGATAAGAAAACAGGCAGACAGACACGCAGACCCACAAACTCGCAGACAAAGAGACACACAGGAAGAGAGAGCGAGAGAAACACAGACAGTCAGGCAGACAGATGGGCAGGAATATCTACAGCCTCGCAGACAAGTACGCCGGCCGAGACAGACAGGCTGATATACAGACAGACAGGCAGGAATTCCTAAAGCCTCGCAGACAGACTCACCGGCAGAGACAGACAGGTAGACTTACAGACGGACAGGCACTCAGATATACAGACAGAAAGGCAGACCAATGGACTCGTAGACGGTCAGACGCACGGGCAGAGAGAGAGAGAGAGACAGACAGACAGGCAGACCGACCGGTGGACAGACAGACATAGGAAAACATGCAGTCAGACACGCAGACCCACGGACTCGCAGACATACAGAAACACAGAAAGAGAGAGAGCGAGAGAGATACACATACATACAGGCAGACACACCGGCAGAGACAGACAGGCTGATATACTGACAGAGAAAAATGCAGACAGAGAGGCAGGCAGACGGGCAGACAGACAGAAAGGCCGACCAATAGATTCACAGACATAGAGACACACAGGAAGAAAGAGAGAGATACACAGACAGGCAGGCAGACAGAAAGGCAGGAACACTTACAGCCTCGCAGACACACCGGCAAAGACACCGGTAGAGTCTGACAGGCCGATATACAGACAGACATGCAGACAGAGAGTCAGGCAGACGGGCAGAAATCTGTACGCAGAAATCTGGCACGCAGATAGACACACAAAAAGGCAGACCAATAGACTCGCAGACAGTCAGACGCACGGGCAGACAGAGAGAGAGACAGACAGACAGGCAGGAATTCCTAAAGCCTCGCAGACAGACTCACCGGCAGAGACAGACAGGTAGACTTACAGAAAGATAGATATGTAGACAGAGAGACAGGCAGACAGGTACACAGATAGACAGACAGAAAGGCAGACCGACAGAGCGGCAGACAGACAGACCTGCAGACAGGCTGACAGATAGGAAGATAGGCAGACGGCCACAAAGACCCACAGGCTCGCAGACATAAAGACACACGGGAAGAGAGACAGATACAAGTTAATACCTAAGATATCAAAAATAACAACACCTTTGATATCCAGCTTACCAACATTTGGATCCCGCACGTGGCCTTTCAACGTGCTGGGAATAGCTGAAGCAAGGTGTCGCTTATGCACTTTTAGGTGCATAGCAGGTCAACGCGCTCATGGGACAGCTAACCGTGGGATCGCTAAATTGGCATATTTACCGCACATGCCAATAATTTGTGGAATCAGCGGAACCAATAAAGTTCGTTGGTTCCCAAGAAATGCGAACCCCTACGAAATGCAGAATGGGGGCATTTCCTCATTCGCAACAACACCAAGCTGGAGACGCCGACGCCGACAGCGACGCTTCTTCGTTGGACTGAGGTTTCATTAGGGATTAATTAAGATATAAAAATTAGTTTATAACTGGAACTCAATGTGGGCACATAGGGCTGATAAAGAATAAAAATTATATTTTTTTATAAATATTACCATTGAATTGGTTAATTGGCGCCTGAGCAGGGAACCGCGAAACTTATAAAAACAAAAAGGACCATAAGAAGTTCGTTCATCTAAAGCCAATAAAGGCTACAGTTTTTAAAATTTTTGGCGAGTCAAACGTTTATAGTGAGTGGCCCCGTAGTAGGCTACCAACACAAGTGTAGTGCAAAAAGGAGGGACGTGTTTAGTCCCAGCCACATCCTGTAACAATTATATAAATTCACATAGTGAAGAAACACAAATAATAACGTAGTGATTACTAATAACAACAAAATTTCACATAGGGAAAAAAACACATCAAATAAAAACAGTGATTTCAAAAAAAGAAATTCACGTAGTGAATAAAATCTCCCGATCACTAGAGATCATTATTAAAAAAAATAATATAATAGTGAATAAACTCAGTTCACCAATAAACAAAAAAATCTACAAAAAATTTTAAAGGATTCTTACCAAAGACCAGAAGAAGGAAGAAGAAACAAGAACTACAAAAAACATCTAATAAATAATTTGCCCAATACGACTAACCCCTCTGGTCCTTCCCCACTTTCTCTTTTTTCCACATCCCAAAAAATAGAACTAACAAACTTGATTGAACAGGTAGTTAGGAACGCGGTTAATCCGGTCATAGAAGAAGATGACGAGCCACAAATAGATTTCAGCAGAAACCTCTCGGATTCTGAAAATGTACCAGACATAGTAAAATGTCTCAGGGAATTTTTGAGGAAAAGCAAGTGAGTATTAAAAACTAGCGGGTATAACCCGGCCCGTATGTTATAAAATCAATGTTCTCAAACAAATATGATATGATTTTGAAACTGATCGTTCGGTAAACAAATAACTTTCATACAAAGGTTTTCCGCCAATTTACCACTGTTGCGATTGGAATTTCATAAATCGCTGAAACACGTATTCATTACATTCTTATGTAGAGCTTTGAAAATAAGTTTGAAACAAATCGGACACTACTTAAAACTTCGCCCAAAAAATCTTCAAATCGCATTCCCCTCGAAGAAGTTTGAATTCGTCGAAGAGTGTGAAATACGTATCAAATGATTTTTCTTACAGATCTCTGGAAAAGAATTTGAGCGCGAAACGTCACCCACCCAATCTTTGATCTCTAGTTCCACCAAGGAGGAACGGATTTTCCTAAAAGTGTGAGACACCTCTCAAATGAATTTGAACAAAGATCGTTGAAAATAAGTTTGAGGCCGATCGGATAGTAAACAAAAAAGCTACATACAAACGTTTTTCGTGATTTTTCCACACTTGCGGGTGGAATTTCCCGAAACCCCGTCTTAACGTGCACCTACATCACATAAGCTAGCTACAGTGAAGATTTCAGCTTCCTAGCTCTTACGGTTTGGGCTGTGCGTTGATCACCAATCAGTCAGTCAGTCAGTCAGTCAGTCAGGACAAACAGTTATATATATAGAGATGTACGAAAGTCAGAAAAATTCATCAAAATACTTTGCCATTTTGCATACTATCAGACACAAGATTATAGGAGAAGCCGATACTGCACTAGAGTCGTATCGTACGCCTCTTAACTGGACCAAAATCAGACGTTGCCTCATGCAACATTACGCGAGACAAACGAGTTATTGGTACCTTAGAATACCAATTAAACACGCTAGTTCAAGGCAGAGATAATATAAACTCCTACTATCAAAAAATTTACGAGATTCTCTCGTTAATCCTGGACAAGATCGACTGTCTAGATTATTAGGAGGAAGCATTGCTTGCAATGACTAATTCTTATAGAGATAAAGCATTAGACACATTCATAGGAGGATTAAACGGCAACTTGCCAAGTCTGTTAAGTGTTAATAGACCTACAAGCTTGCCAGAAGTCTTGAACATTTGTCTTAAGTTGGACAACCTAAATTTTGGGGCGAATCAAGCTAACACTATGTATAACACCTTGTCGCATAACGTTAGACGTGGTCCGCAGCCAACATACTACAACAACGGAGGCAGACAAGTACCTCAAAGACCAGTACTTAACCAAAACTTTTTCCCAGAATTAGCACATTTTGGACAAGGTCAGCCCAGATTCGTACAACAGCAACAACAATTCCCACCCTCATTACCGCCAAGTCGTCAACTTTCACCCACTCCGATGGAGGTAGATAGTTCCGTACAAACGCGTCAAGTTAACTACCAAAATAGACCTCAAATAGCAGTTCAGCGTCCAAATACCACACAACAGAGTTATAGACAAACAGTTCCGCAAACTAGACAGAATAATCAGGCTCCGCAGCAAATGAAACGACCTCTTTCTCAGGTCACACACCAACCCAACAAACAACAGAGAGTTTACAATACAGAAGTTATCATAGAAGTAGAACAGGGTTATGAAGAAGAACAAGATTATTTAGCTTATTTATTTATTTATTTATATGTGGTCGACAAAACGAGTGTCTTCCAATTATTCAACACATTATAAATACAATTAGAAAAATTAATGCTAAAAGCCTAATAGAGAACACATTTCAAATACATCACCGACCGATGGAGGTGTTTTATTTGCCAACCGGCCGCTGTGCCCTTTTCACAGCTATTTTGTCAGTACCTATTAGAGCCTACATCTAAAAAGAAGGGTGTAATAGGAAAAAGTGTTCTTACGTAATTAAATTAATTCTATATTATTTAAGAATGAGGAGAAAGGAGGAAGATGTTAATAAACTGTAGCTAATATGTATAAAAGTTTGGGAAAAAATCACCGACCCGGTGGGAACACCAGCCCGCTAGCCATGCCCCTCTCAACTGGAAGGCATACTTCCCGAAGGTTCCTGAAGCAACGATTTATTAGGGGTGAAAAGTTCGGTAGAGAAAACGTGATGCAAACTATTGTAATTTTACATACACCGAAAAGAATTGTCATACGTAGTCTGTTGTCACGTCGATAGGAATAAGGGCGGTAATCTGGTTGGTCTCCTGAACAGAAAATTGAAGACGCCCTAACAGAAAAGGAGAATCGATATCGCCAATAACCAACTTATGTAAAAGACAACACCGAGAATTACCTACGGTTGGTTAACGACGGAAGATTAAGAAGAAGCAGCCTGCTGGAATAAGATGGCAACCGAAGATTAGGTCCCAATTTAAAACTCGTAAGGCAAAGAAATTCTTCTGAACAATCAAACGATCCTGCTATTTTATCTGCGGAACCAGATGCAAGAGCAGTATTCAAGGATAGGGCGAACAAGAATGTACAAAGTTTCGTTATAAAAGGATCGTTAAACTCTTTAGACCATCGTTTAATGAAACCAATACACCTTTTGCCTCATTAACGATGGTATCTATTGAAGATTGAAACAAGTTTAGAATCAAAAAGAACGCCTGGATCCTTAACTGTTAGTATACGTTGCAAGGGGTATTCGAGGTAAACTGACAAGATAAGGTGTATACGATTAAATGTCATAAACATACACTTTAACAATTAATGAATGATTGCCACACCAAGTTCACTTCAAACGTCTTGAAGACGAAATAATAGGGGATTGGTGTGATAGAATAAGTTTCACGTCGTCCGCATACATGAGTACTCGGCTGGGATATAACAGAGGGAAGATCATTTATAAAAAGAGTAAAGAGTAAAGGTCCAAGATGACTACCTTGAGAACACCAGAAGTAACGTGAACCTGTTTAAGGTATCAGCCTCACATTACTCTTTGGTCCTACCTTTAAATAAGAACTAATCCAAAGCAAAAGAGACGGAGGAAACCCTATTCGGTCAAGTTTAAAAATAAAATTCATGTCACGGAGTCAAACGCCTTACTGAAGTCAGTGTATATGACATAAGTTTGCATTTTCGAAAGGAAAGCATCATTTACCAAGGAAGTAAATTCTAGCAGATTGGTCGTTGTTACCGATTCTTTACGAATCCATGTTGAACAGGGGAAACAACTGATTTGCAGAAATGCTGCAAACAAGTGATTATTTATTCAAATAATTTAGGAATCGCGGACAGTTTTGCAATGCCCCTGTAATTTAGTATATCAGACTTTCCACCTTTCTTGTGGAGAGGAATATATAAGATTCTTTCAAAGAGATGGAAAGACAGAAGATTCAAGGGATAGATTAAAAAGCTTTAGCAATGGATAAACAAGGGAAGAACTACACTCCTTGAGTAGACAACTAGGGATATTGTCAGCCCAGGAGAGAAAGAAGATTTTAAAGAATTTATAGCTAAAAGGAGAGAGGAATGGGAAATAACAGGGGGAGGTATAGAACTAGAGGAAGTAAAGTAAAGGGTAAGAATTATTATTAGGACGACTGAAGAGTAAGTTGATTGAAAAAAATTAGCATAGAGGCTAGCAAATCAGAGTCATTGCTAGCTTTATCCATCCCAGTGAAAAAGAAGATGGCAAACTTGAAGATTTACGCTTCGAGTTTACAAAATTATAAAACTGTCTGGATTTAGGGAAATTGCCTTTTGCAACGAGTTAGATAATTTCATAGCATAGAATTAAGAAGAAAAGTTCGACTTGGCTATGGAATATTTAGCCAAGTCAGTACACGAACCAACTTTTTAAACTTTTTAAATATTGGATTTTATATTTTTAATTCGTTAATCTGGGACTAAACCAAGGTGGGTAGTAGTAGGGAGGTAGTCGAAGGAATTGACTTGGGAATACACATACTAAAGGGAGTTTAGGGTGTTATAAAAAAGTTAATAGCAGTATTCATGTCAACCGAGTCATATAAGAAAGACCAATCGGTTGCATAAATAAGCTGATTCAGCAATGAATAATTTCCTTGCGAAAGCAACGGCGGGGCTTATTGGCTGATGAGCACGAAATGAGAGGATTACAATTGAACATTGCAACCTCTAAAGTAGGATGATATACATCCTCAGGAAGAGATAAAGGAGGGTACCTAGACACATTAGAAATAAGGTAGCCGTTAACAAATACAAGATCAAGTGTTCTATTCAAATGATTAGAAATTGAATTGATTTGAAACAACGAAAGGTCAAGCATGCAATCTATAAAGTCATGCTGTGCTGAGGGCACTAGATAATTTTCGCCAGTGAAAAGTGACCAAGAGATGTTCGGCAAATTAAAATCACCCAACACAATAAATAGGTCATTATCACGCACGTGTGAAGAAACTTCTTTAATACAAGAAATATGTTTCATATAAACTTGAATATCAGAAGAAGGAGGAACATAAGAGCATGAAATATAAATATTCCTTGTAGGAAAAGACACCTTGACTGAAACAATCTCAGCGTCAGTAGGCGTACTAAAACAGAAAAGTTCTGACTGGAGAGTGGCTTTAACGGCAATTAATACCCCACCACCCCGACTCGGCCGATCATTTCTATGCAAAATAAAATTATTCAAAAAACCTCAAAATCAGATATGGTTGAGTTTAACCATGTTTCTGAAAATGCGATTATATTCGAATCGAAGGAAGTGCTGGCCATGAAAAGATTTTTAAGTTTTGAAATAAGACCTCTGACATTCTGATAATGAATAAAGACTTGATCAGAAGAAGAAGTTAGTTTTTTGGGGCAGAAATGGTACCCTGTATTGAAGGGACTGGAAGGGTGACAGGCTGGTTACGCTTTTTTGGCTTGAACTCGTGGACAATCATATGTGGAGGCCAAAATTTGGGATCACAAATGATTGGGAACATATCATGTGAAACATTTATTTTGAAAGATGATATTTCATGAGGAGTTGAGAAATTAAATTTGGTAATTGACACGCTAGCAGAAGATTTGCTAGCAATATAGGCTGCCAATGACTCAGAGGTGGTGTCAGACGAAAGTCGAGACACAAAAACTTGCCTACGAGGGGCAACAACAGTTAACGTAGGAGCTGAAGGGACTGGAGGGAGAACAGGACTTGGTGGAGCCAAGGAGGCACCATGATTGTTTTTAACAATCTGGGCAAGATTGCGCGCAGGTCTACCTTTGCGGCCAGGACCTGAGGAGACTGAGGCAGTTTGGCTAACTGGGACAAGTTCAGGTACGGGGTCTAATGGGACTATTACAGGGGATAAAACTGGGGTAATATTTAGGCAGTCGCTCGGAGAAGGCGATAATGACAACATTGGAGATGTATCCAAGTTGCTCGGTAGGGACAACAGAGGCAAAGGTGTCTGGACAGACGGAGAGGGCAACTGCAAAAATTGAGGCTCCAACCGGCGATTGGTTGGAGACTCGAATATATTTGCTAAGCAACTCACAACTCGAATCAAAACTACTCGAGAGCTGCTTAGCCACGTTATTTAGTTTTAAGAATTGATTTCTCACAGACTTATACATTCTGGAGAAATCAATTTGCTTATCGATGCATTCTGGGCACGACCAACGCAAGCCGCCGCAGCCCTTCTTGGCAATTGCAGCGATCTTGTCGCAATCACGCCCAGTGAGACCTGCACATTTAGCATGCATTATATTCTCACACAGCCAGCAATTAACAAATTGCGGCAATGCAGAATCATCAGCCTGCTTGAACGTGCAAGGTTTCTTACAGCACGACATAATTAAGCGTTAAAAGAATAAGCAAAAGTTGCGAGAGCGCAGAGCAAAACGAAACACAGTGCACAAGAATAGAGCAATTAAACGCTCAAAAATAACTTTTCGTACACAAACAAATTGTTTGGAGCGAAGAGCAACAGCAAAAATTTGCGGGAGCGCGATGCACAAGAAGAAATTTGCAGCAGCGAACACACGCACAAACAAGTGTTTGCACAGGGGAGCACCAAAGCAAAAGAATCAAAACAGGCAATAACAACAATACGGAACTGACGCCGTGTTTAATAAATGCAATAATTAACAGACTTACGCTGCACAACAGATAACACTTTGCACAAGTTATAAAAGCTTTTTAAATAAAGCACAAAAAATGCAAAATTTGGAAATAAAAAGCAGGATTTAAGCGCAAAAATATATAAAAATCTTGGAGCAGAAGTAAAACACGTCAATCACTCTCAACTGAGAACTCTCATTCGATAACGAGAAAGAGTATGTTCTAACCGATAATCAAGAATTAGAGACCCCAGAACAGTACGAATATGAAATAACCGATGATGTCAATTTTTTAGACGAGGTTCATCCTCATTACCTTTATTAGAGGTTAAAATGAGGAACGAAAAAAAAATTAAATTTTTAATAGATACCGGGTCCAACAAAAATTACGTAAAACCTTCACTCATTCGGGCACCCATACCGAATGAAGTATGCTTCGCAGCAAAGTCCATAGGAGGCAAGACCAATATCACGCATTATGCAAACATAGATATTTTCGGCAACGGAATAGGCAAAATTCAATTTTTCCTCTTATCAGAACTAGGTACCTTTGACTACCGTCATAGGTCACGACACATTCAAAAATTTAAAGGCCATAATAAATACACATGGAAACTATTTTACGCTGTTAGGAAAATTTAAATACAAAACTAAGGAACTTTCAATGGGACTTATAAGTAACATAGAACTTAGACTTTCTCACATAGATAACCAAACTTGCCAAATAATAGATTCAATAGTTAAAGAATGCCCAGGTCTCTTCGACGAAACGGACAGAAAACTTACCTTCGTCACTCAAGTTAGAGGTGAAATAAAAATTAAAAGCGATAATCCTGTCAATTCCAAAGCGTACACCTACCCTATGGCACTAAAAGAAGAAATAGATAGTCAGATAAAAGAATTGTTAGCCGACGGCATTATTCGACCGTCGCGCTCCCCATATAGTTCTCCAGTCTTCATTGTTCCAAAAATAAAAAAGACGAGGCAGGGAAAAAAATACCGCATGGCAATCGACTACAGAAAATTAAACGAAATTACCATCCCTGACAGGTATCCAATGCCAGAAATAAATAGTATCTTATCAAATCTCGGTGAAAACAACTTCTTCACCACAATAGACCTCAAAAGCGGATTTCATCAAATCGCGTTAAAAGCTTCAGACATCGAAAAGACAGCCTTCTCTATCAATAATAGAAAATTGGAATTCCTCAGACTCCCCTTTGAGCTACGCAACGCCCCAGCCATTTTTAAAAGAACTCTTGGTGACATATTAAGAGAACACTTAGGTAAACGATGCTATGTTTATATAGATGACATCGTAATATTCGGAAAAACAAAACAAGAACATTTTAAGAACTTACGATTAGTTTTCGAGACGCTCGAACGAGCCAATCTCAAAGTCCAATTGGACAAATGCGAATTTATGAAAGATAATTTAGAATTTTTAGGATTTGTAATCAGCAAAGACGGTTTAAAAACCAACCCAAAAAAAGTAAAAGCAATAGTCAACTTTCCTAAACCAAAAACAATCCATGACCTTCATTCATTTTTAGGCATGTCTGGATATTATCGCAGATTCATCAAAGGTTACGCAGAAATAACAAAACCATTAGCTACGCTTCTTAGAGGAGAAGCGGGTAGAATCTCGAAAACAATTTCAAAAAGAACTCTTATCAACTTAGATACCAAACAAATAGAAGTCTTCAATAAAGTAAAAAATTGTCTCATTTCCGAAGTTGTAATATTACATTTTCCTCAAATTCAATGAACCATTTGAACTAACCACTGACGCATCAAACTATGCTTTAGGCGCTGTCCTTTCACAAGGAGGCAGGCCAATAACCTTCCTTTTACGAACCTTAGTTCATCCGAAGAAAATTACGCTGCAAACGAAAAAGAAATGCTAGCAATTATTTGGCCACTTCGAAAGCTACGCTGTTTTCTCTATGGTGTAAGCAAACTCAAAATTTTCACAGATCACCAGCCGCTAACCTTTGCGCTTAGCAACAAAAACGCCAACGCTAAAATGAAAATATGGAAGGCTCAGTTAGAAGAATATAATTACGAACTTTTTTATAAGCCAGGCAACACCAACGTAGTTGCAGATCTTTTATCTAGACCCCCTCAGGCCAGTTTAAATTCATTAACCCCTACTATGCACAGTAGCGAAAGCTCGTCAGAAAATTTAATACATTCAGTAGAAACTCCTATTAATGCCTTTAAAAATCGTCATACCAATTCAAAATAATATTTCCCACGTATCACCGACACATAATTAAAGAAAAAGAATTCTCGATTGAACATTTAAAACAATTAAGCAATATCTAAGCCCGTCAGTCATAAATTGCATAAAAACAACTGAACCAATTATGCTTAAAATCCAAAGCATTTACCCATTACATTTTTCGAATTATAAAGTACGTTTTACCAAAATTGTGGTAGAAGGCATAACGAACGAGCAGGAGCAGCGCGAAATCATAATAAAAACCTACAATAGAGCACACAGGAACGAAAAAGAAAATAGACTTCAAATTTTAGAAACAGCATATTTTCCATCTATGAGACAAAAAATTAAAAATATTCTTAAACTTTGTAAAATTTGCAAGGAAAATAAATACGAACGACACCCAAATAATATAAAACTTGGAGAAACGCCCTTACCAAGGTATCCAGGACAAATACTTCACATAGACATTTTTTCAACAAACAGAGAACTCGTACTAACTTCTATAGATAAATTTACAAAATTAGCAGTAGTTAAACCATTAGAAAAGAGGAGCATTGAGGCCATCAGAAAACCATTACGAGAAATTTTGTTTTATTTTGGACTTCCGAAATCGGTTATCATCGATAACGAAAAGTCCCTTAATTCACAGTCAATAGAGTTCATGCTAAAAACTGAATTAGGTATTGAAGTTTTCAACACAACCCCGCACAAGAGTACAGTAAATGGCCAGGTCGAGATGTTCCACTCAACTCTAATAGAGATAATGAGATGCATAAAACAAGAAAAAGGCATAGAGAATTTTGACGAACTACTAGATTTGGCAGTGTGTGAATACAATCATACTATTCATTCCACCACAGGAAAAAAACCCGTTGATTTATTTTTCGGAAGACCTACTAACTTTGGTACAACAGAATACGAAAAGACCAGAAACAACAATTATGAAAAACTCATAAAAAACAACAGGAGGATTTAGATTTTCACAACAAAAATAAAAAAGAAGTTATTCAGTATCCACCTGGAGATAAAATCTTTGTAAAACAAAATATCAGAGTAGGGACTAAAATGTCTAAACGTTTAAAAGAAGAAATAGTAAAAGAAAACAAGCACTCTACTGTTACTACGCAATCCGGAAAAATTGTCCATAAAAATCATATAAGAATTTAAAAATTTCTTCATTCTCCCCTGCCCACCAGGTTCATCTCATCTTGCTATGCCACATACGAAATTTTGGATTACTCCAAGTCCGAGGTAGCCATCATCGAACTCGGAGGCAGTGAAGTACAGTCAGGAAATTTAAAAATTCTACACCATATTAACATTAACGACTATAAGGTCACTACAGATCAAATAGAAAAAGAACTCACTAACATATCCCAAAACAATCCTTGTTTATTAACTTTCAAATTAATAAACTAACTGCCCACGTTATATGTAAACGGGCCATAAACGAAATCGGTTCTGTATGGAAATGGATTGCAGGAAATCCAGACCATGAAGATTTCGAGATAATCTCAAATAACTTAAACAATATAATAAAAAACCATAATGAACAAGTTCAAATAAACAAAGACATTATAGATAGGATAAATAAGATAACCAACGACAATAATGTCATAATTAAAAATTTAAAAAATTCAGAAAACTTCCAAAATATTCTGGCTACGCATTAAAATGTAAAATAGATTTAATTAAAGAAGATTAAAGTAACATAAACCTTGCTATATATTAGTCGAAAGCCAATATTTAAATACTTTTATAATTTCCGAAAGGAAACTAGAATAATAAGTAACATTTTTGCTGAAGAAAATATTCCATTTAATAACATAGAAGAAGCCTTAAATTTTGCAAATATCAAAATCGCATTTAATGGCGAAAAGCTCATTTATGTAAACGACATCCCTAAATCCGACAAAGAAATTTGTAAACATTTACTTTTAAAACCTTTAAAGAAGATAGGAAATGTAATTAAAATATAATATGAAAACATAATAAAATGTAAAAATACAGTTTTTGCTATTAACAATCAATGTAAAAATATTAATAAAATCAGTATGTGTCTAATGTCAAACATTATAGATATCTCAAACGATAATTGTATTGCAAAGTTACTAAAAAGCAGGCACAATAATTGTACCATTACCAATAATGACCATATAAAAACAGTAGAATCAATAGATACAGGCATTATTCTGCTTAATGATTTTAAATGTAACATTTCTATCGATAACGAATTAAAACCCATTAAAGGGTCCTTTGTAATTAAGTTTAACAACTGTACATTAGGCATAGGAAACGAATTTTTTTCTTCATATGAAAGCTCCAACTTTAAACCACTACCAGCCATGATCCAACTGGAAAGGCCAGTAACGGCAATAGAAGAGGTGTAGTCACTACAGCTAATGAGAGATCTCCATACCAAGAACACTGAGAAGATAGGCATACTACGAGACAATTTCAAAACAAACACCATCACTAATTTCGGAGTAACTGCCGGAATACTATTGGTCTTTGTGGTTTATGCACTAAAACTCAAGCTGTGCAGGCAAACCACTGTTATTGAAGTTACAGCCATCCCCACCAGCAACGAACAGCGCCCAGACAAAGTTGACGTAACAGAAACTCCCCGGAAAGCTACGTAAAAAAACACAGAAGAATCCACGATTTACCTGGTTTCTAACTATCGACCGGGACGTTCGAGATCAGAGAGGGAGGAGTTAATACCTAAGATATCAAAAATAACAACACCTTTGATATCCAGCTTACCAATATTTGGTTCCCGCACGTGGCCATTCAACGTGCTGGGAAAAGCTGAAGCAAGGTTTCGCGTATGCACTTTTAGGTGCATAGCAGGTCAACGCGCTCATGGGACAGCTAACCGTGGGATCGCTAAATTGGCATATTTACCGCACATGCCAATAATTTGTGGGATCAGCGGAACCAATAAAGTTTGTTGGTTCCCAAGAAATGCGAGCCACTGCGAAATGCAGAATGGAGGCATTTCCTCATTCGCAACACCAGGAGACGCCGACGCCGACAGCGACGCTTCTTCGTTGGACTGAGGTTTTATTAGGGATTAATTAAGATATAAAAATTAGTTTATAACTGGAACTCAATGTAAGCACATTGTGCTTATAAATAATCAAAATTATATTTTTTTATAAATATTACCATTGAATTGGTTAATTTATACAGACAGTCAGGCAGACAGATAGACAGGAATACCTACAGCATCGCAGTAGGACGCGCCGGCAAAGACAGAGAGGCTGATGTACAGACAGAAATACAGATAGGAAGACGGTCACACAGACCCACAGACTCGCAGACATACAGACAGACACACCGGCAAAGAGAGACAGGCTTATATACAGAGAGACAGACAGGCGCTCAGATAGACAGACAGAAAGGCAGACATACTGACAGATAGAAAGATCGGCAGACGGTCACACAGACCCACAGACTCGCAGACGTACAGCCACACAGGAAGAGAGAGATATACAGACAGATAGGAAGATAGGCAGACGCACCGGCAGAGACAGACAGACTGATATACAGACAGACAAACAGGCACACAGACAGACAGAAAGGCAAACCAATAGATTCGCAGACAGTAAGATGCACGGGCAGAGAGAGAGACAGACAGACAGGTAGACCGACCGGTGGACAGACAGACAGATAGGCAGACAGACACGCAGACAAACAGACTCGCAGACAAACAGAAATACAGAAACACAGAAAGAGAGAGAGAGGTACACAGACAGGCAGGCAGACACACCGGCAGAGACAGACAGGCTGATATACAGCTACACAAACATGCTGACAGAGAGGCAGGCAGGCACACAGATAGACAGACAGAAGGGCAGACAAATAGACTCGCAAATAGCCAAATGCCCGGGCAGAGGGAGAGACAGACAGACAGGCAGACCGACCGGCGGACAGATAAAAAAACAGGCAGACAGCCACGCAGACCCACAGTCTCGCAGACACACAGGAAGAAAGAGAGAGATACGCAAGCAGGCAGGCGGACAGATATGCAGGAACACTTACAGCCTCGCAGACAGACACACCGGCAGAGACTGACAGGCTGATATACAGACAGACAAACATGCAGACAGAGAGTCAGGCAGATGGGCGGAAATACAGACAGGCACACAGATAGACAGACAGAAAGGCAGATCAATAGACTCGCAGACAGTCAGACGCACGGGCAGACAGAGAGAGAGACAGACAGACAGGCAGGAATTCCTAAAGCCTCGCAGACAGACACACCGGCAGACACAGACAAGTAAACTTACAGAAAGACAGATATGTAGACAGAGAGACAGGTACACAGATAGACAGACATAAAGGCAGACCGGCAGACAGACAGACAGATAAGAAGATAGGCAGACGACCACACAGACCCACAGGGACGCAGACATAAGGACACACGGGAAGAGAGACAGATACACAGACAGTCAGGCAGACAGATAGACAGGATTACCTACAGCATCGCAGACAGACGCACCGGCTAAGACAGACAGGCTGTTATACAGACAGACACACAGATAGGAAGACGGTCACACAGACCCACAGACTCGCAGACATACAGACAGACACACCGCCAGAGAATGACAGGCTGATATACAGAGAGACTGACAGGCGCACAGATAGACAGACAGAAAGGCAGACATACTGACAGATAGAAATATAGGCAGACGGTCACACAGACCCACAGACTCGCAGACGTACAGGCACACAGGAAGAGAGAGATATACAGACATACAGGCAGACAGATAGGAAGATAGGCAGACGCACCAGCAGAGACAGACAGGCTGATATACAGACAGACAAACAGGCACACAGATAAACAGACAGTAAGACAAACCAAAAGATTCGCAGACAGTAAGATGCACGGGCAGAGAGAGAGACAGACAGGTAGACCGACCGGCGGACACACAGACAGATAGATAGATAGAAAAACATGCAGACAGACACGCAGACCCACAGACTCGCAGACATACAGAAACACAGAAAGAGAGGGAGAAAGATACACAGACAGGCAGGCATACACACCGGCAGAGACAGACAGGCTGATATACAACCACACAAACATGCAGACAGAGAGGCAGGCAGACGGGCAGACAGAAAGACAGGCACTCAGATACACAGACAGAAAGGCACACCAATAGACTCGCAGACAGTCAGACGCACGGGCAGAGAGACAGAGGCAGACAGGCAGGCAGTCAGGCAGACCGACCGGCAGGCAGACCGACCGACCGGCAGGCAGACCGACCGGCAGGCAGACAGACAGATAGGAAAACAGGCAGACAGACACGCAGACCTACAGACTCACTGACATACAGACAAACCGGAAGAGAGAGATATACACAGACAGACATGCACACAGGCAGGAATACCTAAAGCCTCGCAGGCAGACACACCGGCAGAGACAGACAGGTAGACTTACAGACAGACAGATATGTTAACAGAGAGACAGACAGGCAGGTGCACAGATAGACAAACAGAAAGGCAGACAGACAGACCGGCAAACAAACAGACCGGCAGACAAACTGACAAATAGGAAGATAGGCAGACGGTCACACAGACCCACAGACTCGCAAACATAAAAACACACGGGTAGAGAGAGAGAGATACACAGACAGTCAGGCAGACAGATAGACAGGAATACCTACAGCATCGCAGACAGACGCGCCGGCAGATACAGACAGGCTGATATACAGACAGACATACCTGCAGACAGAGAGGCAAGCAAACAGGCCAACATATAGCCAGACAGAATGGTAGACCAATAGACTCGCAGAAAGTCATGGCAGAGAGAGAGAGAGGGACAGACCGACCTGCGGACAGATAAGAAAACAGGCAGACAGACACGCAGACCCACAAACTCGAAGACATAGAGACACACAGAAAGATAGAATGAGAGAGATACACAGACAGGCCGGCAGACAGAGGGCAGGAATACCTACAGCCTCGCAGACAGACACACCGGCAGAGACAGACAGGTAGACTTACAGACAGACAGATATGTAAACAGAGAGACAGGCAGACAGACAGGCAAGTGCACAGATAGACAAACATAACTGCAGACAGACAGACCGGCAGACAGACTGACAGATAGGAAGATAGGCAGACGGTCACACAGACCCACAGACTCGCAAACATTTAAACACACACGGGAAGAGAGAGAGATACACAGACAGTCAGGCAGACAGATAGACAGGAATACCTACAGCATCGCAGACAGACGCACTGGCAGATACAGACAGGCAAATATACAGACAGACATACATGCGGACAGAGAGACAGGCAGACAGTCACACAGCCACACAGAAAGTCAGACAGAATGGCAGACCAATAGATTCGCAGAAAGGCAGACTCCCGGGCAGAGAGAGAGAGTCAGGCAGACCGACCGGCGGACAGATAAGAAAACATGCAGACAGACACGCAGACCCGCCAACTAGCAGACATAGAGACACGCAGGAAGAGAGAGAGAGATACACATACACGCAAGCAGACAGATAGGCAGGAATACCTACAGCCTCGCAGATAGACAAACCGGAAGAGAAAAACAGGACGACTTACAGAAAGACAGATCTGTAGACAGAGAGACAGGCAGACAGATAGGCAGGTCACAGATAGACAAACATAACTGCAGACAGACAACCGGCAGACAGACTGACAGATAGGAAGATAGGCAGACGGTCACACAGTCCCACAGACTCGCAGACATAAAGACACACGGGAAGAGAGCGACAGACAGTCAGGCAGACATGTAGACAGGAATACCTACAGCATCGCAAACAGACGCACCGGCAGAGACAGGTAGGCTGATATACAGACAGACATACATGCAGACATAGAGACAGGCAGACAGGCTGATATACAGACAGCCAAACATGTTGCCAGAGAGGAAGGCAGACAGATGAACGACACACCGGCCGAGACAGACAGGTAGACTTACAGACAGTCAGATATGTAGTCAGAGAGACAGGCAGATGGGCAGACGACCAGACAGGTACACATATGGACAGACCGGCAGACAGGTAGGCAGACAGTCACACAGACTCGCAAACATACAGACACATGGAAAGAGAGACAGACCGGCAGACAGACTGACAGATAGGCAGACGGTAACACTGACTCGCAGACATACAGACACACAGGAATAGAGAGAGATACACAGACAGTCAGGCAGACAGCATCGCAGACAGACGCTCCGGCAGAGAAAGACAGGCTGATATACAGACAGGCACACAGATAGACAAACAGAAAGGCAGACAGAGAGACCGGCAGACAGACAGACAGATAGGTAGACGGTCACATAGACCCACAGACTCGCAGACATACAGACACACAGAAAGAGAGACAGACAGGCAGACAGCTTGACAGATAGTCAGATGGTCACACAGACCCACAGACACGCAGACGTACAGGGACACATGAAGAGAGAGAGATACACAGACGGTCAGGCAGACAGATAGACAGACGCTCCGGCAGAGACAGACAGGCTGATATACAGACAGACAGGCACGCAGATAGACAGACAGAAAAGCAGACCAATAGACTCGCAGATAGTCAGACGCACGGGCAAAGAGAGAAAGACAAACAAGCAGATAGACAGGCAGACCGACCGGCCGACAGACAGACAGATTGGAAGATAGGCAGACGGTCACACAGACCCACACTCGCAAACATACAGACACACAGGTAGATGGAGAGATACATAGACAGTCAGGAAGACAGATAGGCAGGAATACCTATCGCCTCGCTGACAGACACACCGGCAGAGACAGACAGGTAGACTTACAGACAGACAGAAATGTAGTCAGAGAGACAGGCAGATGGGCAGACGAACAGACAGGTACACAGATGGACAGACCGGCAGACAGATAGGCAGACAGACCCACAGACTCGCAGACATACAGACACACAGTTAGAGAGAGAGATACATAGACAGTCAGGAAGACAGATAGGCAGGAATTTCATCGCCTCGCTGACAGACACACCGGCAGAGACAGACAGGTAGACTTACAGACAGACAGATATGTAGTCAGAGAGACAGGCAGATGGGCAGACGAACACATAGGTACACAGATGGACAGACCGGCAGACAGATAGGCAGATAGTCACACAGACCCACAGACTCGCAAACATACAGAAACATGGGAAGAGAGACAGACCGGCAGACAGACTGACAGATAGGCAGACGGTCACACAGACTCGCAGACATACAGACACACAGGAATAGAGAGAGATACACAGATAGTCAGGCAGACAGCATCGCAGACAGACGCTCCGGCAGAGACAGACAGGCTTATATACAGACAGACAGACAGGCACACAGATAGACAAACAGAAAGGCAGACAGAGAGACCGGCAGACAGACAGACAGATAGGTAGACGGTCACATAGACCCACAGACTCGCAGACATACAGACACACAGAAAGAGAGACAGACAGGCAGACAGCCTGACAGATAGGCAGACGGTCACACAGACCCACAGACTCGCCGACGTACAGGGACAAAGGAAGAGAGAGAGATACACAGACGGTCAGGCAGACAGAAAGACAGACGCTCCGGCAGAGACAGACATGCTGATATACAGACAGTCAGACAGGCACACAGATAGACAAACAGAAAGGCAGACAGACAAAACGGCAGACAGACAGTCAGATATAAAGACGGTCACATAGACCCACAGACTCGCAGACATACTTTCACAAGAATAGAGAGAGATACAGAGACAGTCAGGCAGATAACATCGCAGACAGACGCTCCGGCAGAGACAGACAGGCTGATATACAGACAGACAGACATGCAGACAGAGAGACAGGCAGACGGGCAGACAGACAGAGAGGCACACAGGCACAGACAGTCAGACGCACGGGCAAAGAGAGAAAGACAAACAAGCAAACAGACAGGCAGACCGACCGACCGGCAGACAGACAGATGGGAAGATAGGCAGACGGTCACAGAGACCCACAGACTCGCAGACATTTTATTTATTTATTTATTTATTTATTTATTTATTTATATTGGTCGACAAAACGAGTGTCTTCCAATTATTCAACACATTATAATACAATTAGAAAAATTAAATGCTAAAAGCCTGATGAGAACACAATTTCAAATAGCATCACCACCGATGAGGTTTTTTTCCAGTCCGGCCAGCTGTCCCCTTTTCACACTTTTGTCAGTACGCTATTAGAGCGTACATCTAAAAAGAAGGGTGTAAGTAGGAAAAAGTGTTCTTACGTAAAATTAAAAATAATGTTAATTTGCTATATTATTTAAGAATATAGATAAATAGGAGAAAAGAAAAGAGGAAGATTGTTAATAAAGTATAGAACTGTACAGAATCAAGTGTAAAGAAGAAAAAAAGTATGGGAAAGTAAGGGAAATCACCACCCGGTGGGGAAAACACTCCGAGCATCCCTGCCATACTGGGAATGCTCCCGAAGTCCTGAAAGCACGAATAGGGGAAAAAGTTCAAAAAACGTGATGCAAACATAAAAACACGCGAAAGAATGTAAGTTACCGGAAAAGGGCGGAACTGGTTGGTCTACCGGAACGAGAATTGAAGACGCCCTAACAGAAAAGGAGAATCGATATCGCCATAACCAACAGTAGAAAGACAACACCGAGAATTGTCCTACGGTTGGTAACGACGGAAGATTAAGAAGAAGCAGCCTGCTGGAAAGATCAACCGAAATAGGTCCCAAAAACCTCGTAAGGCAAAAAGCGAAATTCTTCTGACAATCAACGACCTGCTATGTTAACTGCGAACCATGCAAGAGCAGTACAAGGAAGGGCGAACAAAGAAGAAGAAGTCGTAAAAAGATCGTAAACTCTTTAACCACTTAAGAACACACCTTTGCCATAACATGGATCTATGAATGAACAAGTTAAATCAAAAAACGCCAACCTAACTGTTAGATACATGGGGTATGTCATGGAACTGACAGAAAGGTGTAGTACGATAAATGTCAAACATACACTGAAAAAGCAAATTGCCACACCAGTTGAAGCCACGTCTTGAAGAAAAAAGTAGGGGATGGGTAAAGAAGTTTACGTCGTCCGCAAAGAGTACTCGGGCATGGGAATAACAGAGGGAAGATCATTAAAAAAGAGTAAAGAGTAAAGGTCCAAATGCACCTTGAGGAACACCAGAAGTAACGTGAACCTGTAAGATCCCTCAACTCTTTGGGTCCACCTTTAAAAAGAACTAATCCAAAGCAAAAGAGACGGAGGAAACCCTATCGGTCAAGTTTAAAAGTAAAAGTCATGGTGCACGGAGTCAAACGCCTACTGAAGTCAGTGAAGACATCAGTTTGCATTTTCGAAAGGAAAGCATCAACCAAGGAAGTAAATTCTAGCAGATTGGTCGTTGTTGACCGATTCTTACGAACCAGTGAACAGGGGAAACAACGATTTGCAGAAATGCGAAATTCGAAGTGAATTTTCAAAAAAGGAATCGCGGACAGTTTTGCAATGCCCCTGTAATTAAATCAGACTTTCCACCTTTCTTGTGGAGAGGAATGATAAAATTCTTTCCAAAGAATGGAAAGACAGAAGATTCAAGGATAATTAAAAAGCTTTAGCAATGGATAAACAAGGGAAGAACTACACTCCTTGAGTAGACAACTAGGGATATTGTCAGGCCCAGGAGAGAAAGAAGATTTTAAAGAATAAGCTAAAAGGAGAGAGGAATGGGAAATAACAGGGGGAGGTAAGAACTAGAGGAAGTAATAGAAAGGGTAAGAATTATATTAGGAAGACTGAAGAGTAAGTTGATTGAAAAAAATTAGCAAATAGGTTAGCAGAATCAGAGTCAGTTAGCTTTATCCATCCCGAGTGAAAAAGAAGATGGCAAACTTGAAGATTACGCTTGAGTTTACAAAATGTAAAACTGTCTTGGATTCAGGGCAAATTGCCTTTTGCAACGAGTTAGAAATTCTCATAGCATTGACAATTCAGAAGAAAGAAGTTCGACTTGGCTAGGAAATTTAGCCAAGTCAGTACACGAACCAGACTTAAACTTTAAAATTGGATTTTATATTTTTAGATTCGTAATCTGGGACTAAACCAAGGTGGGTTTGGAGAGGTAGTCGAGGAATTGACTTGGGAATACACATATCTAAGAGGGAGTTTAGGGTGTTATAAAAAAGTTAATAGAGTATCATGTCAACCGAGTCAAAAGAAAGACCAATCGGTTGCAAAAAAGCTGATTCAGCAATGAATAATTTCCCTTGCGAAAGCAACGGCGGGGCTTATGGCTGATGAGCACGAAATGAGAGGATTACAATTGAACATTGCAACCTCTAAAGTAGGATGATGTACATCCTCAGGAAGAGATAAAGGAGGGGACCTAGACACATTAGAAATAAGGTAGTCGTTAACAAAACAAGATCAAGTGTTCTATTCAAATGATTAGAAATTGAATTGATTTGAAACAACGAAAGGTCAAGCAGCAATCTATAAAGTCATGCGTGCTGAGGGCACTAGATAATTTTCGCCAGTGAAAAGTGACCAAGAGATGTTCGGCAAATTAAAATCACCCAACACAATAAATAGGTCATACACGCACGTGTGAAGAAACTTCTTAATACAAGAAATATATTTCAAAAACTTGAATATCAGAAGAAGGAGGAACATAAGAGCATGAAATAAAATATTCCGTGAGGAAAAGACACCTTGACTGAAACAATCTCAGCGACAGTAGGCGTACTAAAACAGAAAAGTTCTGACTGGAGAGTGGCTTTAACGGCAATTAATACCCCACCACCCCGACTCGGCCGATCGTTTCTATGCAAAATAAAATTATCGAAAAAACCTCAAAATCAGATATGGTTGAGTTTAACCATGTTTCTGAAAATGCGATTATATCCGAATCGAAGGAAGTGCTGGCCATGAAAAGATTTTTAAGTTTTGAAATAAGACCTCTGACATTCTGATAATGAATAGAGACTTGGTCAGAAGAAGAAGTTAGTTTTTTGGGGAAGAAATGGTACCCGTATTGAAGGGACTGGAAGGGTGACAGGCTGGTTACGCTTTTTTGGCTTGAACTCGTGGACAATCATATGTGGAGGCCAAAATTTGGGATCACAAATGATTGGGAACATATCATGTGAAACATTTATTTTGAAAGATGATATTTGAGAAGATTTGTAGCAATATAGGCTGCCAATGACTCAGAGGTGGTGTCAGACGAAAGTCGAGACACAAAAACTTGCCACGAGGGGCAACAACAGTTAACGTAGGAGCTGAAGGGACTGGAGGGAGAACAGGATTTGGTGGAGCCAAGGAGGCACCATGATTGTTTTAACAATCTGGGCAAGATTGCGCGCAGGTCTACCTTTGCGACCAGGAGCTGAGGAGGCTGAGGCAGTTTGGCTAACTGGGACAGGTTCAGGTACGGGGTCTAATGGGACTATTAAGGGGATAAAACTGGGGTAATATTTAGGAGTCGCTCGGAGAAGGCGATAATGACAACATTGGAGATGTATCCAAGTTGCTCGGTAGGGACAACAGAGGCAAAGGTGTCTGGACAGACGGAGAGGGCAACTGCAAAAATTGAGGCTCCAACCGGCGATTGGTTGGAGACTCGAATTTATATTTGCCAGCAACTCACAACTCGAATCAAAACTACTCGAGAGCTGCTTAGCCACGTTATTTAGTTTAAGAATTGATTTCTCACAGAATTATACATTCTGGAGAAATCAATTTGCTTGTCGATGCATTCTAAGCACGACCAACGCAAGCCGCCGCAGCCCTTCTTGGCAATTGCAGCGATCTTGTCGCAATCAGGCCCAGTGAGACCTGCACATTTAGCATGCATTATATTCTCACACAGCCAGCAATTAACAAATTGCGGCAATGCAGAATCATCAGCCTGCTTGAACGTGCAAGGTTTCTTACAGCACGACATAATTAAGCGTTAAAAGAATAAGCAAAAGTTGCGAGAGCGCAGAGCAAAACGAAACACAGTGCACAAGAATAGAGCAATTAAACGCTCAAAAATAACTTTTCGTACACAAACAAATTGTTTGGAGCGAAGAGCAACAGCAAAAATTTGCGAGAGCGCGATGCACAAGAAGAAATTTGCAGCAGCGAACACACGCACAAACAAGTGTTTGCACAGGGGAGCACCAAAGCAAAAGAATCAAAACAGGCAATAACAACAATACGGAACTGACGCCGTGTTTAATAAATGCAATAATTAACAGACTTACGCTGCACAACAGATAACACTTTGCACAAGTTATAAAAGCTTTTAAATAAAGCACAAAAAATGCAAAATTTGGAAATAAAAAGCAGGATTTAAGCGCAAAAATATATAAAAATCTTGGAGCACAAGTAAAACACGTCAATCACTCTCAACTGAGAACTCTCTCTGACACACAGGTAGAAAGAGGATACATAAACAGTCAGGGCAGATAGGCAGGAATACCTATAGCCTCGCTGACAGACACACCGGCAGAGACAGACAGGCAGACTTACAGACAGACAGATAAGTAGTCACACAGATACACAGACGGACAGATATGTAGACAGAGAGACAGGTAGACGGGCAGACAGACAGACAGGTACACAGATAGACAGACAGGCAGACAAATAGGAAGATAGTCAGGCGGTCACACAGACCCACAGACTCGCAGACATACAGACACACAGGAATAGAGAGAGATACACAGACAGCAGGCAGATAGATAGACAGGAATACCTACAGCATCGCAGACAGACGCACCGGCAGAGACAGACAGGCTGATATACAGACAGACAGACAGGCACACAGATAGACGGACACAAAGGCAGACCAATAGACTCGCAGACAGTCAGACGCAAGGGCAGAGAGAGAGAGGCAGACAGGCAGACCGACCGGCAGGCAGAAAAACAGATAAGAAAACATGCAGACAGACACGCAGATCCACAGATAAACAGACACACAGGAAGAGAGAGAGAGTCAGAGTCAGTCAGACGCACGGGCAGACAGAGGGAGAGACAGACAGACAGGAATTCCTAAAGCCTCGCAGACAGACTCACCGGCAGAGACAGACAGGTAGACTTACAGAAAGATAGATATGTAGACAGAGAGACAGGCAGACAGGTACACAGATAGACAGACAGAAAGGCAGACCGACAGACCGGCAGACAGACAGACCTGCAGACAGACTGACAGATAGGAAGATAGGCAGACGGCCACACAGACCCACAGGCTCGCAGACATAAAGACACACGGGAAGAGAGACAGATACAAGTTAATACCTAAGATATCAAAAATAACAACACCTTTGATATCCAGCTTACCAACATTTGGATCCCGCACGTGGCCTTTCAACGTGCTGGGAATAGCTGAAGCAAGGTGTCGCTTATGCACTTTTAGGTGCATAGCAGGTCAACGCGCTCATGGGACAGCTATCCGTGGGATCGCTAAATTGGCATATTTACCGCACATGCCAATAATTTGTGGAATCAGCGGAACCAATAAAGTTCATTGGTTCCCAAGAAATGAGAACCCCTGCGAAATGCAGAATGGGGGCATTTCCTCATTCGCAACAACACCAAGCTGGAGACGCCGACACCGACAGCGACTCTTCTTCGTTGGACTGAGGTTTCATTAGGGATTAATTAAGATATAAAAATTAGTTTATAACTGGAACTCAATGTAGGCACATAGGGCTGATAAAGAATAAAAATTATATTTTTTTATAAATATTACCATTGAATTGGTTAATTGGCGCCTGAGCAGGGACCCGCGAAACTTATAAAAACAAAAAGGACCATAAGAAGTTCGTTCATCTAAAGCCAATAAAGGCAACAGTTTTTAAAATTTTTCGCGAGTCAAACGTTTATAGTGAGTGGCCCCTTAGTAGGCTACCACCACAAGTGTAGTGCAAAAAGGAGGGACGTGTTTAGTCCCAGCCACATCCTGTAACAATTATATAAATTCACATAGTGAAGAAACACAAATAATCACGTAGTGATTACTAATAACAAAAAAATTTCACATAGGGAAAAAAACACATCAAATAAAAACAGTGATTTCAAAAAAAGAAATTCACGTAGTGAATAAAATCTCCCGATCACTAGAGATCATTATTAAAAAAAAATAATATAATAGTGAATAAACTCAGTTCACCAATAAACAAAAAAATCTACAAAAAATTTTAAAGGATTCTTACCATCCAAAAGCTAAAAAAAAAAAAAATCAGCCATAAACAACCATAATACAAAGACCAGAAGAAGGAAGAAGAAACAAAAACTACAAAAAACATCTAATAAATAATTTGCCCAATACGACTAACCCCTCTGGTCCTTCCCCACTTTCTCTTTTTTTCCACATCCCAAAAAATAGAACTAACAAACTTGATTGAACAGGTAGTTAGGAACGCGGTTAATCCGGTCATAGAAGAAGATGACGAGCCACAAATAGATTTCAGCAGAAACCTCTCGGATTCTGAAAATGTACCAGACATAGTAAAATGTCTCAGGGAATTTTCAGGAAAAGAAAGTGAGTTTAACTCATGGAGAAAATCACTTGACAGAATATTAAAAACTAGCGGGTATAACCCGGCCCGTATGTTATAAAATCAATGTTCTCAAACAAATATGATATGATTTTGAAACTGATCGTTCGGTAAACAAATAACTTTCATACAAAGGTTTTCCGCCAATTTACCACTGTTGCGAGTGGAATTTCATAAATCGCTGAAACACGTATTCATTACATTCTTATGTAGAGCTTTGAAAATAAGTTTGAAACAAATCGGACACTACTTAAAACTTCGCCCAAAAAATCTTCAAATCGCATTCCCCTCGAAGAAGTTTGAATTCTTCGAAAAGTGTGAAATACGTATCAAATGATTTTTCTTACAGATCTCTGGAAAAGAATTTGAGCGCGAAACGTCACCCACCCAATCTTTGATCTCTATTTCCACCAAGGAGGAACGGATTTTCCTAAAAGTGTGAGACACCTCTCAAATGAATTTGAACAAAGATCGTTGAAAATAAGTTTGAGGCCGATCGGATAGTAAACAAAAAAGCTACATACAAACGTTTTTCGTGATTTTTCCACACTTGCGGGTGGAATTTCCCGAAACCCCGTCTTAACGTGCACCTACATCACATAAGCTAGCTACAGTGAAGATTTCAGCTTCCTAGCTCTTACGGTTTGGGCTGTGCGTTGATCACCAATCAGTCAGTCAGTCAGTCAGGACAAACAGTTATATATATAGAGATGTACGAAAGTCAGAAAAATTCATCAAAATACTTTGCCATTTTGCATACTATCAGACACAAGATTATAGGAGAAGCCGATACTGCACTAGAGTCGTATCGTACGCCTCTTAACTGGACCAAAATCAGACGTTGCCTCATGCAACATTACGCAGACAAACGAGTTATTGGTACCTTAGAATACCAATTAAACACGCTAGTTCAAGGCAGAGATAATATAAACTCCTACTATCAAAAAATTTACGAGATTCTCTCGTTAATCCTGGACAAGATCGACTGTCTAGATTATTAGGAGGAAGCATTGCTTGCAATGACTAATTCTTATAGAGATAAGGCATTAGACACGTTCATAAGAGGATTAAACGGCAACTTGCCAAGTCTGTTAAGTGTTAATAGACCTACAAGCTTGCCAGAAGCCTTGAACATTTGTCTTAAGTTGGACAACCTAAATTTTGGGGCGAATCAAGCTAACACTATGTATAACACCTTGTCGCATAACGTTAGACGTGGTCCGCAGCCAACATACTACAACAACGGAGGCAGACAAGTACCTCAAAGACCAGTACTTAACCAAAACTTTTTCCCAGAATTAGCACATTTTGGACAAGGTCAGCCCAGATTCGTACAACAGCAACAACAATTCCCACCCTCATTACCGCCAAGGCGTCAACTTCCACCCACTCCGATGGAGGTAGATAGTTCCGTACAAACGCGTCAAGTTAACTACCAAAATAGACCTCAAATAGCAGTTCAGCGTCCAAATACCACACAACAGAGTTATAGACAAACAGTTCCGCAAACTAGACAGAATAATCAGGCTCCGCAGCAAATGAAACGACCTCTTTCTCAGGTCACACACCAACCCAACAAACAACAGAGAGTTTACAATACAGAAGTTATCATAGAAGAAGAACACGGTTATGAAGAAGAACAAGATTTTAACGAGCAAGAGTATGTTCTAACCGATAATCAAGAATTAGAGACCCCAGAACAGTACGAATATGAAATAACCGATGATGTCAATTTTTTAGACGAGGTTCATCCTCATTACCTTTATTAGAGGTTAAAATGAGGAACGAAAAAAAATTAAATTTTTAATAGATACCGGCTCCAACAAAAATTACGTAAAACCTTCACTCATTCGGGCACCCATACCGACCCCTCTCCCTCCTCGTCCCCATTCAAAAATTTAAAGGCCATAATAAATACACATGGAAACTATTTTACGCTGTTAGGAAAATTTAAATACAAAACTAAGGAACTTTCAATGGGACTTATAAGTAACATAGAACTTAGACTTTCTCACATAGATAACCAAACTTGCCAAATAATAGATTCAATAGTTAAAGAATGCCCAGGTCTCTTCGACGAACCGGACAGAAAACTCACCTTCGTCACTCAAGTTAGAGGTGAAATAAAAATTAAAAGCGATAATCCTGTCTATTCCAAAGCGTACACCTACCCTATGGCACTAAAAGAAGAAATAGATAGTCAGATAAAAGAATTGTTAGCCGACGGCATTATTCGACCGTCGCGCTCCCCATATAGTTCTCCAGTCTTCATTGTTCCAAAAAAAAGAAGACGCGTCAGGGAAAAAAAAATACCGCATGGTAATCGACTACAGAAAGTTAAACGAAATTACCATCCCTGACAGGTATCCAATGCCAGAAATAAATAGTATCTTATCAAATCTCGGTGAAAACAACTTCTTCACCACAATAGACCTCAAAAGCGGATTTCATCAAATCGCGTTAAAAGCTTCAGACATCGAAAAGACAGCCTTCTCTATCAATAATGGAAAATTCGAATTCCTCAGACTCCCCTTTGAGCTACGCAACGCCCCAGCCATTTTTAAAAGAACTCTTGATGACATATTAAGAGAACACATAGGTAAACGATGCTATGTTTACATAGATGACATCGTAATATTCGGAAAAACAAAACAAGAACATTTTAAGAACTTACGATTAGTTTTCGAGACGCTCGAACGAGCCAATCTCAAAGTCCAATTGGACAAATGCGAATTTATGAAAGATAATTTAGAATTTTTAGGATTTGTAATCAGCAAAGACGGTTTAAAAACCAACCCAAAAAAAGTAAAAGCAATAGTCAACTTTCCTAAACCAAAAACAATCCATGACCTTCGTTCATTTTTAGGCATGTCTGGATATTATCGCAGATTCATCAAAGGTTACGCAGAAATAACAAAACCATTAACTACGCTACTTAGAGGAGAAGCGGGTAGAATCTCGAAAACAATTTCAAAAAGAACTCTTATCAACTTAGATACAAAACAAATAGAAGCCTTCAATAAAGTAAAAAATTGTCTCATTTCCGAAGATGTAATATTACATTTTCCCCAAATTTACTGAACCATTTGAACTAACCACTGACGCATCAAACTATGCTTTAGGCGCTGTCCTTTCACAAGGAGGCAGGCCAATAACCTTCCTTTCACGAACCTTAGTTCATCCGAAGAAAATTACGCTGCAAACGCAAAAGAAATGCTAGCAATTATTTGGCCACTTCGAAAGCTACGCTGTTTTCTCTATGGTGTAAGCAAACTCAAAATTTTCACAGATCACCAGCCGCTAACCTTTGCGCTTAGCAACAAAAACGCCAACGCTAAAATGAAAAGATGGAAGGCTCAGTTAGAAGAATATAATAAATAAATAAATAAAATATGATACTATAATATAATATAATATAATATCAATATAATCACTAATATAATATAGCATATATATAATAATATACTAAACGTACTTTATGCCAATTCGTAAAATGTAATGGGTAACCACTACTATGGATTGTTAAGCGAAAATTGGTTCAGTTGTTTTTATTCAATTTATGACTGACGAGTTTAGATATCGCTATTAATTGCCTTTAAAATGCTCAATCGAGAATTCATTTTCTTTAATTATGTGTCCACGTGATCACGTGGACACATACTATTATGAAATGGTATGATCGATTTTTGAAGGCATTTATAGGAATTTCTACTGAATTTCTTAAATTTTCTGACGAGCTTTCGCTACAGTGCATAGTAGGTTGCATAAAATTACAACTGGACCTAATGATGTTTAAATCCAAAGCATCTGCCCACTACGTTGGTGTTGCCTGGCTTATAAAGTACGTTTTACCGAAATTGTGGTAGAAGACATAACGAACGAGCAGGAGCAGCGCGAAATCATAATAAAAACACACAATAGAGCACACGGAACGAAAAGAAAATAGACTTCAAATTTTAGAAACAGTATATTTTCCATCTATGAGACAAAAAATTAAAAATATTCTTAAACTTTGTAAAATTTGCAAGGAAAATAAATACGAACGACACCCAAATAATATAAAACTTGGAGAAACGCCCTTACCCAGGTATCCAGGACAAATACTTCTCATAGACATTTTTTCAACAAACAGAGAACTCGTACTAACTTCTAAAGATAAATTTACAAAATTAGCAGTAGTTAAACCATTAGAAAACAGGAGCATTGAGGCCATCAGAAAACCATTACGAGAAATTTTGTTTTATTTTGGACTTCCGAAATCGGTTATCATCGATAACGAAAAGTCCCTTAATTCACAGTCAATAGAGTTCACGCTAAAAACTGAATTAGGTATTGAAGATTTCAACACAACCCCGCACAAGAGTACAGTAAATGGCCAGGTCGAGATGTTCCACTCAACTCTACTAGAGATAATGAGATGCATAAAACAAGAAAAAGGCATAGACAATTTTGACGAACTACTAGATTTGGCAGTGTGTGAATACAATCATACTATTCATTCCACCACAGGAAAAAAACCCGTTGATTTATTTTTCGGAAGACCTACTAACTTTGGTACAACAGAATACGAAAAGACCAGAAACAACAATTATGAAAAACTCATAAAAAACAACAGCAGGATTTAGATTTACACAACAAAAATAAAAAAGAAGTTATTCAGTATGCACCTGGAGATAAAATCTTTGTAAAACAAAATATCAGAGTAGGGACTAAAATGTCTAAACGTTTTAAAGAAGAAATAGTAAAAGAAAACAAGCACTCTACTGTTACTACGCAATCCGGAAAAATTGTCCATAAAAATCATATAAAAATTTAAAAATTTCTTCATTCTCTCCTGCCCACCAGGTTCATCTCATCTTGCTATGCCACATACGAAATTTTGGATTACTCCAAGTCCGAGGTAGCCATCATCGAACTCGGAGACAGTAAAGTACAGTCAGGAAATTTAAAAATTCTACACCATATTAACATTAACGACTATAAGGTCACCACAGATCAAATAGAAAAAGAACTCACTAACATTTCCCAAAACAATCCTCTTTTCCCTTTTATAAAGAATGAAATCAATCTAATTAACTTTCAAATTAATAAACTAACTGCCCACGTTATACGTAAACGGGCCATAAACGAAATCGGATCTGTATGGAAATGGATTGCAGGAAATCCAGACCATGAAGATTTTGAGATAATCTCAAATAACTTAAACAATATAATGAAAAACAATAATAAACAAGTTCAAATAAACAAAGACATAAAAGATAGGATAAATAAGATAACCAACGACAATAATGTCATAATTAAAAATTGTAAAAATTCAGAAAACTTCCAAAATATTCTGGCTACGCAGTTAAAATGTAAAATAGATTTAATTAAAGAAGATTTAAGTAACATAAACCTTGCTATATATTTGTCGAAAGCCAATATTGTAAACACTTTTATAATTTCCGAAGAGGAAACTAGAATAATAAGTAACATTTTTGCTGAAGAAAATATTCCATTTAATAACATAGAAGAAGCCTTAAATTTTGCAAATATCAAAATCGCATTTAATGGCGAAAAGCTCATTTATGTAAACGACATCCCTAAATCCGACAAAGAAATTTGTAAACATTTACTTTTAAAACCTTTAAAGAAGACAGGAAATGTAATTAAAATAAAATATGAAAACATAATAAAATGTAAAAATACAGTTTTTGCTATTAACAATCAATGTAAAAATATTAATAAAATCAGTATGTGTCTAATGTCAAACGATAATTGTATTGCAAAGTTACTAACAAGCAGGCACAATAATTGTACCATTACCAATAATGACCATATAAAAACAGTAGAATCAATAGATACAGGCATTATTCTGCTTAATGATTTTAAAGGTAACATTTCTATCGATAACAATTTAAAACCCATTAAAGGGTCCTTTGTAATTAAGTTTAACAACTGTACATTAGGCATAGGAAACGAATTTTTTTCGTCATATGAAACCTCCAACTTTAAACCACTACCAGCCATGATCCAACTGGAAAGGCCAGTAACGGCAATAGAAGAGGTGTTGTCACTACGGCTAATGAGAGATCTCCATACCAAGAACACTGAGAAGATAGGCATACTACGAGACAATTTCAAAACAAACACCATCACTAATTTCGGAGTAACTGCCGGAATACTATTGGTCTTTGTGGTTTATGCACTAAAACTCAAGCTGTGCAGGCAAACCACTGTTATTGAAGTTACAGCCATCCCCACCAGCAACGAACAGCGCCCAGACAAAGTTGACGTAACAGAAACTCCCCCGGAAAGCCACGTAAAAAAACACAGAAGAATCCACGATTTACCTGGTTTCTAACTATCGACCGGGACGTTCGAGATCAGAGAGGGAGGAGTTAATACCTAAGATATCAAAAATAACAACACCTTTGATATCCAGCTTATCAACATTTGGTTCCCGCACGTGGCCATTCAACGTGCTGGGAAAAGCTGAAGCAAGGTGTCGCGTATGCACTTTTAGGTGCATAGCAGGTCAACGCGCTCATGGGACAGCTAACCGTGGGATCGCTAAATTGGCATATTTACCGCACATGCCAATAATTTGTGGAATCAGCGGAACCAATAAAGTTCGTTGGTTCCCAAGAAATGCGAACCCCTGCGAAATGCAGAATGGGGGCATTTCCTCATTCGCAACAACACCAAGCTGGAGACGCCGACGCCGACAGCGACGCTTCTTCGTTGGACTGAGGTTTCATTAGGGATTAATTAAGATATAAAAATTAGTTTATAACTGGAACTCAATGTAAGCACATAGGGCTGATAAATAATAAAAATTATATTTTTTTATAAATATTACCATTGAATTGGTTAATTGGCGCCCGAGCAGGGACCCGCGAAACTTATAAAAACAAAAAGGACCATAAGAAGTTCGGTCATCTAAAGCCAATACAGTTTTTAAAGTTTTTTCGCGAGTCAAACGTTTATAGTGATTGGCCCCTTAGTAGGCTACCAACACAAGTGTAGTGCAAAAAGGAGGGACGTGTTTAGTCCCAGCCACATCCTGTAACAATTATATAAATTCACATAGTGAAGAAACACAAATAATCACGTAGTGATTACTAATAACAAAAAAATTTCACATAGGGAAAAAAAACACATCAAATAAAAACAGTGATTTCAAAAAAAGAAATTCACGTAGTGAATAAAATCTCCCGATCAATAGAGATCATTATTAAAAAAAAAATAATATAATAGTGAATAAACTCAGTTCACCAATAAACAAAAAAATCTACAAAAAATTTTAAAGGATTCTTACCATCCAAAAAAAGCTAAAAAATAAAAAAATCAGCCATAAACAACCATAATACAAAGACCAGAAGAAGGAAGAAGAAACAAGAACTACAAAAAACATCTAATAAATAATTTGCCCAATACGACTAACCCCTCTGGTCCTTCCCCACTTTCTCTTTTTTCCACATCCCAAAAAATAGAACTAACAAACTTGATTGAACAGGTAGTTAGGAACGCGGTTAATCCGGTCATAGAAGAAGATGACGAGCCACAAATAGATTTCAGCAGAAACCTCTCGGATTCTGAAAATGTACCAGACATAGTAAAATGTCTCAGGGAATTTTCAGGAAAAGCAAGTGAGTTTAACTCATGGAGAAAATCACTTGACAGAATATTAAAAACTAGCGGGTATAACCCGGCCCGTATGTTATAAAATCAATGTTCTCAAACAAATATGATATGATTTTGAAACTGATCGTTCGGTAAACAAATAACTTTCATACAAAGGTTTTCCGCCAATTTACCACTGTTGCGAGTGGAATTTCATAAATGCGCTGAAACACGTATTCATTACATTCTTATGTAGAGCTTTGAAAATAAGTTTGAAACAAATCGGACACTACTTAAAACTTCGCCCAAAAAATCTTCAAATCGCATTCCCCTCGAAGAAGTTTGAATTCTTCGAAAAGTGTGAAATACGTATCAAATGATTTTTCTTACAGATCTCTGGAAAAGAATTTGAGCGCGAAACGTCACCCACCCAATCTTTGATCTCTATTTCCACCAAGGAGGAACGGATTTTCCTAAAAGTGTGAGACACCTCTCAAATGAATTTGAACAAAGATCGTTGAAAATAAGTTTGAGGCCGATCGGATAGTAAACAAAAAAGCTACATACAAACGTTTTTCGTGATTTTTCCACACTTGCGGGTGGAATTTCCCGAAACCCCGTCTTAACGTGCACCTACATCACATAAGCTAGCTACAGTGAAGATTTCAGCTTCCTAGCTCTTACGGTTTGGGCTGTGCGTTGATCACCAATCAGTCAGTCAGTCAGTCAGTCAGTCAGGACAAACAGTTATATATATAGAGATGTACGAAAGTCAGAAAAATTCATCAAAATACTTTGCCATTTTGCATACTATCAGACACAAGATTATAGGAGAAGCCGATACTGCACTAGAGTCGTATCGTACGCCTCTTAACTGGACCAAAATCAGACGTTGCCTCATGCAACATTACGCAGACAAACGAGTTATTGGTACCTTAGAATACCAATTAAACACGCTAGTTCAAGGCAGAGATAATATAAACTCCTACTATCAAAAAATTTACGAGATTCTCTCGTTAATCCTGGACAAGATCGACTGTCTAGATTATTAGGAGGAAGCATTGCTTGCAATGACTAATTCTTATAGAGATAAGGCATTAGACACGTTCATAAGAGGATTAAACGGCAACTTGCCAAGTCTGTTAAGTGTTAATAGACCTACAAGCTTGCCAGAAGCCTTGAACATTTGTCTTAAGTTGGACAACCTAAATTTTGGGGCGAATCAAGCTAACACTATGTATAACACCTTGTCGCATAACGTTAGACGTGGTCCGCAGCCAACATACTACAACAACGGAGGCAGACCAGTACTTAACCAAAACTTTTTCCCAGAATTAGCACATTTTGGACAAGGTCAGCCCAGATTCGTACAACAGCAACAACAATTCCCACCCTCATTACCGCCAAGGCGTCAACTTCCACCCACTCCGATGGAGGTAGATAGTTCCGTACAAACGCGTCAAGTTAACTACCAAAATAGACCTCAAATAGCAGTTCAGCGTCCAAATACCACACAACAGAGTTATAGACAAACAGTTCCGCAAACTAGACAGAATAATCAGGCTCCGCAGCAAATGAAACGACCTCTTTCTCAGGTCACACACCAACCCAACAAACAACAGAGAGTTTACAATACAGAAGTTATCATAGAAGAAGAACACGGTTATGAAGAAGAACAAGATTTTAACGAGCAAGAGTATGTTCTAACCGATAATCAAGAATTAGAGACCCCAGAAGAGTACGAATATGAAATAACCGATGATGTCAATTTTTTAGACGAGGTTCATCCTCATTACCTTTCTTAGAGGTTAAAATGAGGAACGAGAAAAAAATAAAATTTTTAATAGATACCGGCTCCAACAAAAATTACGTAAAACCTTCACTCATTCGGGCACCCATACCGATTAAAAAATTTAAAGGCCATAATAAATACACATGGAAACTATTTTACGCTGTTAGGAAAATTTAAATACAAAACTAAGGAACTTTCAATGGGACTTATAAGTAACATAGAACTTAGACTTTCTCACATAGATAACCAAACTTGCCAAATAATAGATTCAATAGTTAAAGAATGCCCAGGTCTCTTCGACGAACCGGACAGAAAACTCACCTTCGTCACTCAAGTTAGAGGTGAAATAAAAATTAAAAGCGATAATCCTGTCTATTCCAAAGCGTACACCTACCCTATGGCACTAAAAGAAGAAATAGATAGTCAGATAAAAGAATTGTTAGCCGACGGCATTATTCGACCGTCGCGCTCCCCATATAGTTCTCCAGTCTTCATTGTTCCAAAAAAAGAAGACGCGTCAGGGAAAAAAAAATACCGCATGGTAATCGACTACAGAAAGTTAAACGAAATTACCATCCCTGACAGGTATCCAATGCCAGAAATAAATAGTATCTTATCAAATCTCGGTGAGAACAACTTCTTCACCACAATAGACCTCAAAAGCGGATTTCATCAAATCGCGTTAAAAGCTTCAGACATCGAAAAGACAGCCTTCTCTATCAATAATGGAAAATTCGAATTCCTCAGACTCCCCTTTGAGCTACGCAACGCCCCAGCCATTTTTAAAAGAACTCTTGATGACATATTAAGAGAACACATAGGTAAACGATGCTATGTTTACATAGATGACATCGTAATATTCGGAAAAACAAAACAAGAACATTTTAAGAACTTACGATTAGTTTTCGAGACGCTCGAACGAGCCAATCTCAAAGTCCAATTGGACAAATGCGAATTTATGAAAGATAATTTAGAATTTTTAGGATTTGTAATCAGCAAAGACGGTTTAAAAACCAACCCAAAAAAAGTAAAAGCAATAGTCAACTTTCCTAAACCAAAAACAATCCATGACCTTCGTTCATTTTTAGGCATGTCTGGATATTATCGCAGATTCATCAAAGGTTACGCAGAAATAACAAAACCATTAACTACGCTACTTAGAGGAGAAGCGGGTAGAATCTCGAAAACAATTTCAAAAAGAACTCTTATCAACTTAGATACAAAACAAATAGAAGCCTTCAATAAAGTAAAAAATTGTCTCATTTCCGAAGATGTAATATTACATTTTCCCAAATTCACTGAACCATTTGAACTAACCACTGACGCATCAAACTATGCTTTAGGCGCTGTCCTTTCACAAGGAGGCAGGCCAATAACCTTCCTTTCACGAACCTTAGTTCATCCGAAGAAAATTACGCTGCAAACGAAAAAGCAATGCTAGCAATTATTTGGGCACTTCGAAAGCTACGCTGTTTTCTCTATGGTGTAAGCAAACTCAAAATTTTCACAGATCACCAGCCGCTAACCTTTGCGCTTAGCAACAAAAACACCAACGCTAAAATGAAAAGATGGAAGGCTCAGTTAGAAGAATATAATTACGAACTTTTTTATAAACCAGGCAACACCAACGTAGTTGCAGATCTTTTATCTAGACCCCCTCAGGCCAGTCTAAATTCATTAACCCCTACTATGCACAGTAGCGAAAGCTCGTCAGAAAATTTAATACATTCAGTAGAAATTCCTATTAATGCCTTTAAAAATCGTCATACCAATTCAAAATAGTATTTCCCACGTATCACCGACACATAATTAAAGAAAAAGAATTCTCGATTGAACATTTAAAACAATTACTTAAGCGATATCTAAACCCGTCAGTCATAAATTGCATAAAAACAACTGAACCAATTATGCTTAAAATCCAAAGCATTTACCCATTACATTTTTCGAATTATAAAGTACTTTTTACCCAAATTGTGGTAGAAGACATAACGAACGAGCAGGAGCAGCGCGAAATCATAATAAAAACCCACAATAGAGCACACAGGAACGAAAAAGAAAATAGACTTCAAATTTTAGAAACAGCATATTTTCCATCTATGAGACAAAAAATTAAAAATATTCTTAAACTTTGTAAAATTTGCAAGGAAAATAAATACGAACGACACCCAAATAATATAAAACTTGGAGAAACGCCCTTACCCAGGTATCCAGGACAAATACTTCACATAGACATTTTTTCAACAAACAGAGAACTCGTACTAACTCTATAGATAAATTAACAAAATTAGCAGTAGTTAAACCATTAGAAAACAGGAGCATTGAGGCCATCAGAAAACCATTACGAGAAATTTTGTTTTATTTTGGACTTCCGAAATCGGTTATCATCGATAACGAAAAGTCCCTTAATTCACAGTCAATAGAGTTCATGCTAAAAACTGAATTAGGTATTGAAGTTTTCAACACAACCCCGCACAAGAGTACAGTAAATGGCCAGGTCGAGATGTTCCACTCAACTCTAATAGAGATAATGAGATGCATAAAACAAGAAAAAGGCATAGAGAATTTTGACGAACTACTAGATTTGGCAGTGTGTGAATACAATCATACTATTCATTCCACCACAGGAAAAAAACCCGTTGATTTATTTTTCGGAAGACCTACTAACTTTGGTACAACAGAATACGAAAAGACCAGAAACAACAATTATGAAAAACTCATAAAAAACAACAGCAGGATTTAGATTTACACAACAAAAATAAAAAAGAAGTTATTCAGTATCCACCTGGAGATAAAATCTTTGTAAAACAAAATATCAGAGTAGGGACTAAAATGTCTAAACGTTTTAAAGAAGAAATAGTAAAAGAAAACAAGCACTCTACTGTTACTACGCAATCCGGAAAAATTGTCCATAAAAATCATATAAGAATTTAAAAATTTCTTCATTCTCCCCTGCCCACCAGGTTCATCTCATCTTGCTATGCCACATACGAAATTTTGGATTACTCCAAGTCCGAGGTAGCCATCATCGAACTCGGAGACAGTAAAGTACAGTCAGGAAATTTAAAAATTCTACACCATATTAACATTAACGACTATAAGGTCACTACAGATCAAATAGAAAAAGAACTCACTAACATTTCCCAAAACAATCCTCTTTTCCCTTTTATAAAGAATGAAATCAATCTAATTAACTTTCAAATTAATAAACTAACTGCCCACGTTATACGTAAACGGGCCATAAACGAAATCGGATCTGTATGGAAATGGATTGCAGGAAATCCAGACCATGAAGATTTCGAGATAATCTCAAATAACTTAAACAATATAATAAAAAACAATAATGAACAAGTTCAAATAAACAAAGACATTATAGATAGGATAAATAAGATAACCAACGACAATAATGTCATAATTAAAAATTTTAAAAATTCAGAAAACTTCCAAAATATTCTGGCTACGCAGTTAAAATGTAAAATAGATTTAATTAAAGAAGATTTAAGTAACATAAACCTTGCTATATATTTGTCGAAAGCCAATATTGTAAACACTTTTATAATTTCCGAAGAGGAAACTAGAATAATAAGTAACATTTTTGCTGAAGAAAATATTCCATTTAATAACATAGAAGAAGCCTTAAATTTTGCAAATATCAAAATCGCATTTAATGGCGAAAAGCTCATTTATGTAAACGACATCCCTAAATCCGACAAAGAAATTTGTAAACATTTACTTTTAAAACCTTTAAAGAAGACAGGAAATGTAATTAAAATAAAATATGAAAACATAATAAAATGTAAAAATACAGTTTTTGCTATTAACAATCAATGTAAAAATATTAATAAAATCAGTATGTGTCTAATGTCAAACATTATAGATATCTCAAACGATAATTGTATTGCGAAGTTACTAACAAGCAGGCACAATAATTGTACCATTACCAATAATGACCATATAAAAACAGTAGAATCAATAGATACAGGCATTATTCTGCTTAATGATTTTAAAGGTAACATTTCTATCGATAACAATTTAAAACCCATTAAAGGGTCCTTTGTAATTAAGTTTAACAACTGTACATTAGGCATAGGAAACGAATTTTTTTCGTCATATGAAACCTCCAACTTTAAACCACTACCAGCCATGATCCAACTGGAAAGGCCAGTAACGGCAATAGAAGAGGTGTTGTCACTACAGCTAATGAGAGATCTCCATACCAAGAACACTGAGAAGATAGGCATACTACGAAACAATTTCAAAACAAACACCATCACTAATTTCGGAGTAACTGCCGGAATACTATTGGTCTTTGTGGTTTATGCACTAAAACTCAAGCTGTGCAGGCAAACCACTGTTATTGAAGTTACAGCCATCCCCACCAGCAACGAACAGCGCCCAGACAAAGTTGACGTAACAGAAACTCCCCCGGAAAGCCACGTAAAAAAACACAGAAGAATCCACGATTTACCTGGTTTCTAACTATCGACCGGGACGTTCGAGATCAGAGAGGGAGGAGTTAATACCTAAGATATCAAAAATAACAACACCTTTGATATCCAGCTTACCAACATTTGGTTCCCGCACGTGGCCATTCAACGTGCTGGGAAAAGCTGAAGCAAGGTGTCGCGTATGCACTTTTAGGTGCATAGCAGGTCAACGCGCTCATGGGACAGCTAACCGTGGGATCGCTAAATTGGCATATTTACCGCACATGCCAATAATTTGTGGAATCAGCGGAACCAATAAAGTTCGTTGGTTCCCAAGAAATGCGAGCCCCTGCGAAATGCAGAATAGAGGCATTTCCTCATTCGCAACACCAGGAGACGCCGACGCCGACAGCGACGCTTCTTCGTTGGACTGAGGTTTTATTAGGGATTAATTAAGATATAAAAATTAGTTTATAACTGGAACTCAATGTAAGCACATAGTGCTGATAAATAATCAAAATTATATTTTTTTTATAAATATTACCATTGAATTGGTTAATTTACACAGACAGTCAGGCAGACAGATAGACAGGAATACCTACAGCATCGCAGAAGGACGCGCCGGCAAAGACAGACAGGCTGATGTACAGACAGACATACAGATAGGAAGACGGTCACACAGACCCACAGACTCGCAGACATACAGACAGACACACCGGCAGAGAGAGACAGGCTTATATACAGAGAGACAGACAGGCGCACAGATAGACAGACAGAAAGGCAGACATACTGACAGATAGAAAGATAGGCAGACGGTCACACAGACCCACAGACTCGCAGACGTACAGCCACACAGGAAGAGAGAGATATACAGACAGATAGGAAGATAGGCAGACGCACCGGCAGAGACAGACAGGCTGATATACAGACAGACAAACAGGCACACAGATAGACAGACAGAAAGGCAAACCAATAGATTCGCAGACAGTAAGATGCACGGGCAGAGAGAGAGACAGACAGACAGGTAGACCGACCGGTGGACAGACAGACAGATAGGAAAACAGGCAGACAGACACGCAGACAAACAGACTCGCAGACATACAGAAATACAGAAACACAGAAAGAGAGAGAGAGGTACACAGACAGGCAGGCAGACACACCGGCAGAGACAGACAGGCTGATATACAGCTACACAAACATGCTGACAGAGAGGCAGGCAGGCACACAGATAGACAGACAGAAGGGCAGACAAATAGACTCGCAAATAGACAAATGCCCGGGCAGAGGGAGAGACAGACAGACAGGCAGACCGACCGGCGGACAGATAAGAAAACAGGCAGACAGACACGCAGACCCACAGACTCGCAGACACACAGGAAGAAAGAGAGAGATACGCAGACAGGCAGGCGGACAGATATGCAGGAACACTTACAGCCTCGCAGGCAGACACACCGGCAGAGACTGACAGGCTGATATACAGACAGACAAACATGCAGACAGAGAGTCAGGCAGACGGGCAGAAATACAGACAGGCACACAGATAGACAGACAGAAAGGCAGACCAATAGACTCGCAGACAGTCAGACGCACGGGCAGACAGAGAGAGAGACAGACAGACAGGCAGGAATTCCTAAAGCCTCGCAGACAGACACACCGGCAGAGACAGACAGGTAAACTTACAGAAAGACAGATATGTAGACAGAGAGACAGGTACACAGATAGACAGACAGAAAGGCAGACCGGCAGACAGACAGACAGATAAGAAGATAGGCAGACGACCACACAGACCCACAGGCTCGCAGACATAAGGACACACGGGAAGAGAGACAGATACACAGACAGTCAGGCAGACAGATAGACAGGAATACCTACAGCATCGCAGACAGACGCACCGGCTAAGACAGACAGGCTGATATACAGACAGACACACAGATAGGAAGACGGTCACACAGACCCACAGACTCGCAGACATACAGACAGACACACCGCCAGAGAATGACAGGCTGATATACAGAGAGACTGACAGGCGCACAGATAGACAGACAGAAAGGCAGACATACTGACAGATAGAAAGATAGGCAGACGGTCACACAGACCCACAGACTCGCAGACGTACAGGCACACAGGAAGAGAGAGATATACAGACAGTCAGGCAGACAGATAGGAAGATAGGCAGACGCACCGGCAGAGACAGACAGGCTGATATACAGACAGACAAACAGGCACACAGATAAACAGACAGAAGGACAAACCAAAAGATTCGCAGACAGTAAGATGCACGGGCAGAGGGAAAGAGAGAGAGACAGACAGGTAGACCGACCGGCGGACAGACAGACAGATAGATAGATAGAAAAACAGGCAGACAGACACGCAGACCCACAGACTCGCAGACATACAGAAACACAGAAAGAGAGGGAGAAAGATACACAGACAGGCAGGCATACACACCGGCAGAGACAGACAGGCTGATATACAACCACACAAACATGCAGACAGAGAGGCAGGCAGACGGGCAGACAGAAAGACAGGCACTCAGATAGACAGACAGAAAGGCACACCAATAGACTCGCAGACAGCCAAACGCCCGGGCAGAGAGAGAGAGAGAAAGAGAGACAGACAGACAGACAGGTAGACCGACCGGGGACAGATAAGACAACAGGCAGACAGACGCGCAGACCCACAGACTCGCAGACACACAGGAAGAAAGAAGAAGAGACACAGACAGGCAGGCAGACAGATAGGCAGGAACACTTACAGACTCGCAGGCAGACACACCGGCAGAGAGCGACAGGTTGATATTCAGACAGACAAACATGCAGACATAGAGTCAGACAGACGGGCAGAAATACAGACAGGCACACAGATAGACAGAAAGAAAGGCAGACCAGTAGAGTCGCATACAGTCAGACGCACGGGCAGACAGAGAGAGAGACAGAGAGACAGGCAGACAGATCGGCAGGAATACCTGCAGCCTCGCAGGCAGACACACTGGCAGAGACAGGCAGGTAGACTTACAGACAGACAGATATATAGACAGAGGGAGAGGCAGACGCGCAGACAAACGCTCCGACAGACAGACAGACAGGTACACAGATAGACAGACAAAAAGGCAGACAGACAGACCGGCAGACAGACAGACAGATAAAAAGACGGTCACATTGACCCACAGACTCGCAGACATACAGACACACAGGTATAGAGAGAGATACACAGAGACAGACAGGCTGATATACAGACAGACAGACAGGCATACAGATAGACAAACAGAAAGGCAGACCAATAGACTCGCAGACAGTTAGACGCATGGGTAAAGAGAGAAAGACAATCAAGCAGATAGACAGGCAGACTGACAGACAGATGGGAAGATAGGCAGACGGTCACACAGACCCACAGACTCGCAGACATACAGACACACAGAAAGAGAGAGAGATACACAGATACTAATGCAGACAGATAGACAGACGCACCGGCAGAAACAGACATGACTGATATACTGACAGACAGAACATGCAAGACAGAGAGGCAGGCAGACGAGCAGACAGACAGACAGATAGGAATATAGGCATACGGTCACACAGACCCACAGACTCGCAGACGTACAGGCACACAGGAGAAGAGAGAGATGCACAGACAGTCAGGCAGACAGATAGGCAGATGAACCGGCAGAGACAGACAGGCTGATATACAGACAGACAGAAATGCAGACAGAGAGGCTGGCAGACGGGCAGACAGAAAGACAGGCACTCAGATAGACAGACAGAAAGGCAGACCAATTGACTCGCAGACAGTCAGACGCACGGGCAGAGAGAGAGAGAGAGAGAGAGACAGACAGCTAGGCAGACCGACCGGTGGACATACAGACAGAAAGGAAAACAGGCGGTCAGACACGCAGATCCACGGACTCGCAGACATATAGAAACATAGAAAGAGAGAGAGAGAGAGAGACACATACAGACAGGCAGACACACCGGCAAAGACAGACAGGATGATGTACAGACAGCCAAACATGCAGACAGAGAGACAGGCAGACAGGCAGACAGACAGACAGGCACACAGATAGCCAGACAGAAAGGCAGACCAATAGACTCGCAGACAGTCAAACGCCTGGGCAGAGAGAGAGACAGACAGACAGGCAGACCGACCGGCGGACAGATAAGAAAATAGGCAGACAGACACGCAGACCCACAGACTCGCAGACATAGAGACACACGGGAAGAGAGAAAGCGATACACAGAAAGACAGGCAGACGGACAGGAAGACTTACAGACAGACAGATATGTAAACAGAGAGACAGACAGACAGGTACCAGATAGGCAAACAGAAAGGTAGACAGACTGACAGATAGGAAGATAGGCAGACGGCCACACAGACCCACAGACTCGCAGACATAAAGACACAAGGGAAGAGAGAGAGAGAGATACACAGACAGTCAGGCAGACAGATAGACAGGAATACCTACAGCATCGCAGACAGACGCACCGGCAGAGACAGACAGGCAGATATACAGACAGACACACATGCAGACAGAGAGACAGGTAGACAGACAGACAGGCACACAGATAGCCAGACAGAATGGCAGACCAATAGACTCGCAGGAAATCATGGCAGAGAGAGAGAGAGAGAGAGAGAGAAAGACAGGCAGACAGACCGGCAGACAGATAAGAAAACAGGCAGACAGACACGCAGACCCACCGACTAGCAGACATAGAGACACACAGGAAGAGAGAGAGAGAGATACACAGAAAGGCAGGCAGACAGATAGGCAGGAAAACCTACAGCCTCGCACACAGACACACCGGCAAGGAAAAACAGGACGACTTACAGATAGACAGATCTGTAGACAGAGAGATAGGCAGACGGGCAAACAGACAGACAGGTACACAGATAGACAAACAGAAGGGCAGACCAATAGACTCGCAGACAGTCAGACGCACGGGCAGAGAGACAGAGGCAGACAGGCAGACAGGCAGACCGACCGGCAGGCAGACCGACCGGCAGGCAGACAGACAGATAGGAAAACAGGCAGACAGACACGCAGACCCACAGACTCACTGACATACAGACAAACCGGAAGAGAGAGAGAGATACACAGACAGACATGCACACAGGCAGGAATACCTAAAGCCTCGCAGACAGACACACCGGCAGAGACAGACAGGTAGACTTACAGACAGACAGATATGTAAACAGAGAGACAGACAGGCAGGTGCACAGATAGACAAACAGAAAGGCAGACAGACAGACCGGCAGACAGACTGACAAAGGGTAGAGAGAGAGAGATACACAGACAGTCAGGCAGACAGATAGACAGGAATACCTACAGCATCGCAGACAGACGCGCCGGCAGATACAGACAGGCTGATATACAGACAGACATACCTGCAGACAGAGAGGCAAGCAAACAGGCCAACAGATAGCCAGACAGAATGGCAGACCAATAGACTCGCAGAAAGTCATGGCAGAGAGAGAGAGAGGGACAGACCGACCTGCGGACAGATAAGAAAACAGGCAGACAGACACGCAGACCCACAAACTCGAAGACATAGAGACACACAGAAAGATAGAATGAGAGAGATACACAGACAGGCCGGCAGACAGATAGGCAGGAATACCTACAGCCTCGCAGACAGACACACCGGCAGAGACAGACAGGTAGACTTACAGACAGACAGATATGTAGACAGAGAGACAGGCAGACAGACAGGCAGGTGCACAGATAGACAAACAGAACTGCAGACAGACAGACCGGCAGACAGACTGACAGATAGGAAGATAGGCAGACGGTCACACAGACCCACAGACTCGCAAACATTTAAACACACACGGGAAGAGAGAGAGATACACAGACAGTCAGGCAGACAGATAGACAGGAATACCTACAGCATCGCAGACAGACGCACTGGCAGATACAGACAGGCAGATATACAGACAGACATACATGCAGACAGAGAGACAGGCAGACAGTCAGACAGCCACACAGATAGCCAGACAGAATGGCAGACCAATAGACTCGCAGAAAGTCAGACTCCCGGGCAGAGAGAGAGAGACAGGCAGACCGACCGGCGGACAGATAAGAAAACATGCAGACAGACACGCAGACCCACCAACTAGCAGACATAGAGACACGCAGGAACAGAGAGAGAGAGATACACAGACACGCAAGCAGACAGATAGGCAGGAATACCTACAGCCTCGCAGACAGACAAACCGGAAGAGAAAAACAGGACGACTTACAGAAAGACAGATCTGTAGACAGAGAGACAGGCAGACAGACAGGCAGGTGCACAGATAGACAAACATAACTGCAGACAGACAGACCGGCAGACAGACTGACAGATAGGAAGATAGGCAGACGGTCACACAGACCCACAGACTCGCAGACATAAAGACACACGGGAAGAGAGAGAGATACACAGACAGTCAGGCAGACATATAGACAGGAATACCTACAGCATCGCAGACAGACGCACCGGCAGAGACAGACAGGCTGATATACAGACAGACAGACATGCAGGCACACAGACAGCCAGACAGAATGTCAGACCAATAGACCCGCAGAAAGTCAGGGCAGAGAGGGAGAGAGACAGGTAGACCGACCGGCGTACAGATAAGAAAACATGCAGACAGACACGCAGACCCACCGACTCGCAGACACACAGAAAAAAGAGAGAGATACACATAAAGGCAGGCAGACAGATAGGCAGGAAAACCTACAGCCTCGCAGACAGACACACCGGCAGAGAAAAACAGGACGACTTACAGAAAGACAGATCTGTAGACAGAGAGACAGGCAGACGGACAGACAGACAGACAGGTACACAGATAGACAAACAGAAGGGCAGACCAATAGACTCGCAGACAGTCAGACGCACGGGCAGAGAGACAGAGGCAGACAGACAGGCAGACCGACCGGCAGGCAGACAGACACGCAGACCCACAGACTCACAGACATACAGACACACCGGAAGAGAGAGAGAGAGAGATACACAGACAGACATGCAGACTGGCAGGAATACCTATCTGTAGCCTCGCAGACAGACACACCGGCAGAGACAGACAGGAAGACTTACAGACAGCCAGATATGTAGACAGAGAGACAGGCAGACAGACAAACAGACAGACAGGTACACAGATAGACAAACAGAAAGGCAGACAGTACACAGATAGACAAACAGAAAGGTAGACAGACAGACCGGCAGACAGACTGACAGATAGGAAGATAGGCAGACGGTCACACAGACCCACAGAATCGCAGACATAAAGACACACGGGAAGAGAGATAGATACGCAGACAGTCAGGCAGGCAGATAGGCAGACCGACCGGCAGGCAGACAGACAGATAGGCCGGAAGAGAGATAGAGAGAGATACACAGACAGACATGCAGACAGGCAGGAATACCTAAAGCCTCGCAGACAGACACACCGGTAGAGACAGACAGGTAGACTTACAGACAGACAGATATGTAGACAGAGAGACAGGCCGACAGACAGACAGGTACACAGATAGACAAACAGAAAGGCAGACAGACAGACCGGCAGACAGACTGACAGATAGGAAGATAGGCAGACGGTCACACAGACCCATAGACTCGCAGACATTAAGACACACGGGAAGAGAGAAAGATACACAGACAGTCAGGCAGACAGATAGACAGGAATACCTACAGCATCGCAGACAGACGCACCGGCAGAGTCAGACAGGCAGATATACAGACAGACATACATGCAGACAGAGAGACAGGCAGAAAGGCACACAGATAGCCAGACAGAATGGCAGACCAATAGACTCGCAGAAAGTCGGGGCAGAGAAAGAGAGATAGGCAGACCGACCGGCGGACAGATTACAAAACAGGCAGACAGACACGCAGACCCACAGACTCGCAGACATAGAGACACACAGGAAGAGAGAGAGAGAGATACACATACAGGCAGGCAGACAGATAGGCAGAGACAGGCAGACGGACAGACAGACAGACAGGTACACAGATAGACAAACAGAAGGGCTGACCAATAGACTCGCAGACAGTCAGACGAACGGGCAGAGAGAGAGAGAGTGTCAGACATGCAGACAAACAGGCAGACCGCCCGGCAGGCAGACAGACAGATAGGAAATCAGGCAGACAGACACGCAGACCCACAGACTCACAGACATACAGACACACCGGAAGAGAGAGAGAGAGAGATACACAGACAGACATGCAGACAGGCAGGAATACCTAAAGCCTCGCAGACAGACACACCGGCAGAGACAGACAGGTAGACTTACAGACAGACAGATATGTAGACAGAGAGACAGGCAGACAGACAGACAGGTACACAGATAGACAAACACAAAGGCAGACAGACAGACCAGCAGACATACTGACAGATAGGAAGATAGGCAGACGGTCACACAGACCCACAGACATAAAGACACACGGGAAGAGAGAAAGATACACAGACAGTCAGGCAGACAGATAGACAGGAATACCTACAGCCTCGCAGACAGACGCCCGGCAGAGACAGACAGGCTGATATACAGACAGACATACATGCAGACAGAGAGACAGGCAGACAGGCACACAGGCACACAGATAGCCAGACAGAATGGCAGACCAATAGACTCGCATAAAGATAGACGCCCGGGCAGAGAGAGAGAGACCGGCAGACCGACCGGCGGACAGATAAATAAAAAGGCAGACAGACACGCAGACCCACAGTATCGCAGACATAGAGACACACGGGAAGAGAGAAAGAGATACACATACAGACAGGCAGACAGATAGGCAGAGACAGACAGGAAGACTTACGGACAGACAGATATGTAGACAGAGAGACAGACAGACAGGTACACAGATAGACAAACGTAAAGGCAGACAGACTGACAGATAGGAAGATAGGCAGACGGTCACACAGACCCACAGACTCGCAGACATAAAGACACAAGGGAAGAGAGAGAGATACACAGACAGTGAGGCAGATAGATAGACAGGAATACCTACAGCATCGCAGACAGACGCGCCGGCAGAGACAGACAGGCTGATATACAGACAAACATACATGCAGACAGAGAGACAGGCAGACAGGCGAACAGATAGCCAGACAGAATGGCAGACCAATAGACTCGCATAAAGATAGACGCCCGGGCAAAGAGAGAGAGACAGGCAGACCGACCGGCGGACAGATAAGAAAATAGCCAGACAGACACGCAGATCCACAGACTCGCAGACAGACACACGGGAAGAGAGAAAGAGATAAACAGACAGACAGGAAGACTAACAGGAAGACAGACAGATATGTATACAGAGAGACAGACAGACAGGTACACAGATAGACAAACAGAAAGGCAGACAGACTGACAGATAGGAAGATAGTCAGACGGTCACACAGACCCACAGACTCGCAGACATAAAGACACAAGGGAAGAGAGAGAGAGAGATACACAGATAGTCAGGCAGACAGATAGACAGGAATACCTACAGCATCGCAGACAGACGCACCGGCAGAGAAAGACAGGCTGATATACAGACAGACATATATGCAGACAGAGACAGGCAGACAGGCGAACAGATAGCCAGACAGAATGGCAAACCAATAGACTCGCAGAAAGTCAGGGCAGAGAGAGAGAGAGAGACAGGCAGACCGACCGGCGGACAGATAAAAAAACAGGCAGACAGACACGCAGACCCACAGACTCGCAGACATAGAGACACACAGGAAGAGAGAGAGAGATACACAGACAGACAGGCAGACAGATAGGCAGAGACAGACAGGAAGACTTACAGACAGACAGATTTGTAGACAGAGAGACAGACCACAGATAGACAAACAGAAAGGCAGACAGACTACAGATAGAAATAGCAGCGCACACAGACCCACAGACTCGCAGACATAAAGACACACGGGAAGAAAGAGATACACAGACAGTCAGGCAGACAGATAGACAGGAATACCTACAGCATCGCAGACAGACGCACCGGCAGAGACAGACAGGCTGATATACAGACAGACATACATGCAGACAGAGAGACAGGCAGACAGACAACAGCACAGATAGCCAGACAGAATGGCAGACCAATAGACTCGCAGAAAGTCAGGGCAGAGAGAGAGAGACAGGCAGACCGACCGGCGGACAGATCAGAAAACAGGCAGACAGACACGCAGACCCACAGACTCGCAGACATACAGACACACCGGAAGAGAGAGAGATACACAGACAGACATGCAGACAGGCAGGAATACCTAAAGCCTCGCAGACAGACACACCGGCAGACTTACAGACAGACAGATATGTAGACAGAGAGACAGACAGACAGACAGACAGACAGGTACACAGATAGACAGCCACACAGATAGCCAGACAGAATGCAAATAGACTCGCAGAGAGACAGACTCCCGGGCAGAGAGAGAGAACAGGCAGACCGACCGGCGGACAGATAAGAAAAACAGGCAGACAGACACGCAGACCCACAGACTCGCAGACAAAGAGACACACAGGAAGAGAGAGAGAGATACACAGACAGGCAGGCAGACAGATAGGCAGGAATACCACACCTCCAGACAGACACACCGGCAGAAAAAACAGGACGACTTACAGAAGACAGATCTGTAGACAGAGAGACAGGCAGACGGGCAGACAGACAGACAGGTACACAGATAGACAAACAGAAGGGCAGACCAATAGACTCGAAGACAGTCAGACGCACGGGAAGGAGAGAGAGACAGCAGACAACAGGCAGACCGACAGGCAGGCAGACAGACAGATAGGAAAACAGGCAGACAGACCCACAGACTCACAGACATACAGACACACCGGAAGAGAAAGAGAGAGATACACAGACAGACATGCAGACAGGCAGGAATACCTAAAGCCTCGCAGACAGACACACCGGCAGAGACAGACAGGTAGACTTACAGACAGACAGATATGTAGACAGAGAGACAGACAGACAGACAGACAGGTACACAGATAGACAAACAGAAAGGCAGACAGACAGACAGATAGGAAGATAGGCAGACGGTCACACAGACCCACAGACTCGCAGACATAAAGACACACGGGAAGAGAGAGAGAGATACACAGACAGTCAGGCAGACAGATAGACAGGAATACCTACAGCATCGCAGACAGACGCACCGGCAGAGACAGACAGGCAGATATACAGACAGACATACATGCAGACAGAGAGACAGGCAGACAGACAGACAGGCACACAGATAGCCAGACAGAATGCAGACCAATAGACTCAGACGCCCGGGAAGAGAGAGAGACAGGCAGACTGACCGGCGGACAGATAAGAAAACAGGCAGACAGACACGCAGACACACAGACACACATACAGACAGACAGATATGTAGACAGAGAGACAGCAGACAGACAGACAGGTACACAGATAGACAAACAGAAAGGCAGACAGACAGACAGATAGGAAGATAGGCAGACGGTCACACAGACCCACAGACTCGCAGACATAAAGACACACGGGAAGAGAGAGAGATATACACAGACAGTCAGGCAGACAGATAGACAGGAATACCTACAGCATCGCAGACAGACGCGCCGGCAGAGAAAGACAGGCTGATATACAGACAGACATATATGCAGACAGAGAGACAGGCAGACAGGCAAACAGATAGCCAGACAGAATGGCAGACCAATAGACTCGCAGAAAGTCAGGGCAGAGAGAGAGAGACAGGCAGACCGACCGGCGGACAGATCAGAAAACAGGCAGACAGACACGCAGACCCACAGACTCGCAGACATAGAGACACACAGGAAGAGAGAAAGAGATAGACAGACAGACAGACAGGTACACAGATAGACAGCCACACAGATAGCCAGACAGAATGGCAGACCAATAGACTCGCAGAGAGTCAGACGCACGGGCAGAGAGAGAGAGGCAGACAGGCAGACAGACAGGCAGACCGACCGGCAGGCAGACAGACAGATAGGAAATCAGGCAGACAGACACGCAGACCCACAGACTAACAGACATACAGACACACCGGAAGAGAAAAGGAGAGATACACAGACAGACATGCAGACAGGCAGGAATACCTACAGCCTGGCAGACACAGGCACCAGCAGAGACAGACAGGCTGATATACAGACAGACATACATGCAGACAGACAGACACACAGATAGCCAGACAGAATGGCAGACCAATAGACTCGCATAAAGATAGACGCCCGGGCAAAGAGAGAGAGACAAGCAGACCGACCGGCGGACAGATAAGAAAACAGGCAGACAGACACGCAGACCCACAGACTCGCAGACATAGAGACACACAGGAAGAGAGAGAAGAGAGATACACAGACAGGCAGGCAGACAGATAGACAGGAATACCTACAGCCTCGCAGACAGACACACCGGCAGAGAAAAACAGGACGACTTACAGACAGACAGATCTGTAGACAGAGAGACAGACAGACAGACAGGTACACAGATAGACAAACAGAAGGGCAGACCAATAGACTCGCAGACAGTCAGACGCACGGGCAGAGAGAGAGAGGCAGACAGGCAGACAGACAGGCAGACCGACCGGCAGGCAGACAGACAGATAGGAAATCAGGCAGACAGACACGCAGACCCACAGACTCACAGACATACAGACACACCGGAAGAGAGAGAGAGAGATACACAGACAGACATGCAGACAGGCAGGAATACCTAAAGCCTCGCAGACAGACACACCGGCAGAGACAGACAGGTAGACTTACAGACAGACAGATATGTAGACAGAGAGACAGGCAGACAGACAGACAGGTACACAGATAGACAAACAGAAAGGCAGACAGACAGACCAGCAGACAGACTGACAGATAGGAAGATAGGCAGACGGTCACACAGACCCACAGACTCGCAGACATAAAGACACACGGGAAGAGAGAAAGATACACAGACAGTCAGGCAGACAGATAGACAGGAATACCTACAGCCTCGCAGACAGACGCACCGGCAGAGACAGACAGACATACATGCAGACAGAGAGACAGGCAGACAGGCAGACAGGCACACAGATAGCCAGACAGAATGGCAGACCAATAGACTCGCAGAAAGATAGACGCACGGGCAGAGAGAGAGAGAGAGACAGGCAGACCGACCGGCGGACAGATAAGAAAACAGGCAGACAGACACGCAGACCCACAGACTCGCAGACATAGAGACACACAGGAAGAGAGAGAGAGATACACAGACAGGCAGGCAGACAGATAGGCAGGAATACCTACAGCCTCGCAGACAGACACACCGGCAGAGAAAAACAGGACGACTTACAGAAAGACAGATCTGTAGACAGAGAGACAGGCAGACGGGCAGACAGACAGACAGGTACACAGATAGACAAACAGAAGGGCAGACCAATAGACTCGCAGACAGTCAGACGCACGGGCAGAGAGAGAGAGACAGGCAGACAGACAGGCAGACCGACCGGCAGGCAGACAGACAGATAGGAAAACAGGCAGACAGACCCACAGACTCACAGACATACAGACACACCGGAAGAGAAAGAGAGAGATACACAGACAGACAGCAGACAGGCAGAATACCAAGCCTCCAGACAGACACACCGGCAGAGACAGACAGGTAGACTTACAGACAGACAGATATGTAACAGAGAGACAGACAGACAGAAGACAGGTACACAGATAGACAAACAGAAAGGCAGACAGACAGACCGGCAGACAGACTGACAGATAGGAAGATAGGCAGACGGTCACACAGACCCACAGACTCGCAGACATAAAGACACACGGGAAGAGAGAGAGAGATACACAGACAGTCAGGCAGACAGATAGACAGGAATACCTACAGCATCGCAGACAGACGCACCGGCAGAGACAGACAGGCAGATATACAGACAGACATACATGCAGACAGAGAGACAGGCAGACAGACAGCAGGCACACAGATAGCCAGACAGAATGGCAGACCAATAGACTCAGACGCCCGGGAAGAGAGAGAGACAGGCAGACCGACCGGCGGACAGATAAGAAAACAGGCAGACAGACACGCAGACTAACCACACAGACAACAGTAAGACAAAACAGGCAGACAACAGACATACCAATGACAACAGAACAGACAGACTGACAGATAGAGATGGCAGACGGTCACACAGACCCACAGACTCGCAGACATAAAGACACACGGGAAGAGAGAGAGAGATACACAGACAGTCAGGCAGACAGATAGACAGGAATACCTACAGCATCGCAGACAGACGCACCGGCAGAGACAGACAGGCTGATATACAGACAGACATATATGCAGACAGAGACAGGCAGACAGGCGAACAGATAGCCAGACAGAATGGCAGACCAATAGACTCGCAGAAAGTCAGGGCAGAGAGAGAGAGCAGGCAGACCGACCGGCGGACAGATAAGAAAACAGGCAGACAGACACGCAGACCCACAGACTCGCAGACATAGAGACACACAGGAAGAGAGAAAGAGATACACAGACAGACAGACAGGTACACAGATAGACAGCACACAGATAGACAGACAGAACAGACCAATAGACTCGCAGACAGTCAGACGCACAGGCAGAGAGAGAGAGGCAGACAGGCAGACAGACAGGCAGACCGACCGGCAGGCAGACAGACAGATAGGAAGATCAGGCAGACAGACACGCAGACCCACAGACTCACAGACATACAGACACACCGGAAGAGAGAAGGAGAGATACACAGACAGACATGCAGACAGTCAGGGATACCTACAGCCTCGCAGACAGACGCACCAGCAGAGACAGACAGGCTGATATACAGACAGACATACATGCAGACAGACAGACACACAGATAGCCAGACAGAATGGCAGACCAATAGACTCGCATAAAGATAGACGCCCGGGCAAAGAGAGACAGACAAGCAGACCGACCGGCGGACAGATAAGAAAACAGGCAGACAGACACGCAGACCCACAGACTCGCAGACATAGAGACACACAGGAAGAGAGAGAAGAGAGATACACAGACAGGCAGGCAGACAGATAGACAGGAATACCTACAGCCTCGCAGACAGACACACCGGCAGAGAAAAACAGGACGACTTACAGAAAGACAGATCTGTAGACAGAGAGACAGACAGACAGACAGGTACACAGATAGACAAACAGAAGGGCAGACCAATAGACTCGCAGACAGTCAGACGCACGGGCAGAGAGAGAGAGGCAGACAGGCAGACAGACAGGCAGACCGACCGGCAGGCAGACAGACAGATAGGAAATCAGGCAGACAGACACGCAGACCCACAGACTCACAGACATACAGACACACCGGAAGAGAGAGAGAGAGATACACAGACAGACATGCAGACAGGCAGGAATACCTAAAGCCTCGCAGACAGACACACCGGCAGAGACAGACAGGTAGACTTACAGACAGACAGATATGTAGACAGAGAGACAGGCAGACAGACAGACAGGTACACAGATAGACAAACACAAAGGCAGACAGACACAACAGCAGACAGACTGACAGATAGGAAGATAGGCAGACGGTCACACAGACCCACAGACTCGCAGACATAAAGACACACGGGAAGAGAGAAAGATACACAGACAGTCAGGCAGACAGATAGACAGGAATACCTACAGCCTCGCAGACAGACGCACCAGCAGAGACAGACAGACATACATGCAGACAGAGAGACAGGCAGACAGGCAGACAGGCACACAGATAGCCAGACAGAATGGCAGACCAATAGACTCGCAGAAAGATAGACGCCCGGGCAAAGAGAGAGAGAGAGAGACAGGCAGACCGACCGGCGGACAGATAAGAAAACAGGCAGACAGACACGCAGACCCACAGACTCGCAGACATAGAGACACACGGGAAGAGAGAAAGAGATACACAGACAGACAGGCAGACAGACAGGAAGACTTACAGACAGACAGATATGTAGACAGAGAGACAGACAGACAGGTACACAGATAGACAAACAGAAAGGCAGACAGACTGACAGATAGGAAGATAGGCAGACGGTCACACAGACCCACAGACTCGCAGACATAAAGACACAAGGGAAGAGAGAGAGAGATACACAGACAGTCAGGCAGACAGATAGACAGGAATACCTACAGCATCGCAGACAGACGCACCGGCAGAGAAAGACAGGCTGATATACAGACAGACATACATGCAGACAGAGAGACAGGCAGACAGGCGAACAGATAGCCAGACAGAATGGCAGACCAATAGACTCGCAGAAAGTCAGGGCAGAGAGAGAGAGAGAGAGAGAGACAGGCAGACCGACCGGCGGACAGATCAGAAAACAGGCAGACAGACACGCAGACCCACAGACTCGCAGACATAGAGACAAACTGGAAGAGAGAGAGATACACAGACAGACATGCAGACAGGCAGGAATACCTAAATCCTCGCAGACAGACACATCGGTAGACTTACAGACAGACAGTTATGTAGACAGAGAGACAGACAGACACAGACAGGTACACAGATAGACAGCCACACAGATAGCCAGACAGAATGGCTAAATAGACTCGCAGAGAGTCAGACTCCCGGGCAGAGAGAGAGATACAGGCATACCGACCGGCGGACAGATAAGAAAACAGGCAGACAGACACGCAGACCCACAGACTAGCAGACATAGAGACACACAGGAAGAGAGAGAGATACACAGACAGGCAGGCAGACAGATAGGCAGGAATACCTACAGCCTCGCAGACAGACACACCGGCAGCGAAAAACAGGACGACTTACAGAAGACAGATCTGCAGACAGAGAGATAGGCAGACGGGCAGACAGACAGACAGGTACACAGATAGACAAACAGAAGGGCAGACCAATAGACTCGAAGACAGTCAGACGCACGGGAAGGGAGAGAGAGACAGACAGACAGGCAGACCGACAGGCAGGCAGACAGATAGATAGGAAAACAGGCAGACAGACACGCAGACCCACAGACTCACAGACATACAGACACACCGGAAGAGAAAGAGAGAGATACACAGACAGACATGCAGACAGGCAGGAATACCTAAAGCCTCGCAGACAGACACACCAGCAGAGACAGACAGGTAGACTTACAGACAGACAGTTATGTAGACAGAGAGACAGACAGACGGACAGACAGGTACACAGATAGACAAACAGAAAGGCAGACAGACAGACCGGCAGACAGACTGACAGATAGGAAGATAGGCAGACGGTCACACAGACCCACAGACTCGCAGACATAAAGACACACGGGAAGAGAGAGAGAAATACAGAGACAGTCAGGCAGACAGATAGACAGGAATACCTACAGCATCGCAGACAGACGCACCGCCAGAGACAGACAGGCAGATATACAGACAGACATACATGCAGACAGAGAGACAGGCAGACAGACAGACAGGCACACAGATAGCCAGACAAAATTGCAGACCAATAGACCGCAATAGTCAGACGCCCGGGAAGAGAGAGATACAGGCAGACTGACCGGCAGACAGATAAGAAAACAGGCAGACAGACACGCACGACTCGCAGACATAGAGACACACATACAGACAGACAGTTATGTAGACAGAGAGACAGGCAGACAGACAGACAGGTACACAGATAGACAGACAGAAAGGCAGACAGACAGACCGGCAGACAGACAGGCAGATAGGAAGATAGGCAGACGGTCACACAGACCCACTGACTCGCAGACAAACAGACACACAGGAAGAGAGACAGACCGACAGACAGGCTGACAGATAGGCAGACAGGCACGCAGACGCACAGACTCACAGACATAGAGACACACAGGAAGAAAGAGAGAGAGATATAATGACAGGCAGGCAAACAGATAGGCAGGAATACCTACAGCCTCGCAGACAGACACACCGGCAGAGACAGACAGGTAGACTTACAGACAGACAGATATGTAGACAGAGAGACAGGCAGACAGACAGGCAGGTGCACAGATAGACAAACAGAAAGGCAGACAGACAGCCGGCAAACAGACTGACAAATAGGAAGATAGGCAGAAGGTCACACAGACTCGCAAACATAAAAACACACGGGTAGAGAGAGAGATACACAGACAGTCAGGCAGACAGAAAGACAGGAATACCTACAGCATCGCAGACAGACGCAGAGACAGACAGGCAGATATACAGACAGACATACATGCAGACAGAGACACAGGTAGACAGACAGACAGGCACACAGATAGCCAGACAGAATGGCAGACCAATAGACTCGCAGAAAGTCAGACGCCCGGGCAGAGAGAGAGAGAGACAGGCAGACCGACCGGCGGACAGATAAGAAAACAGGCAGACAGACACGCAGACCCACAGACTCGCAGACATAGAGACACACAGGAAGAGAGAGAGAGATACACAGACAGGCAGGCAGACAGATAGGCAGGAATACCTACAGCCTCGCAGACAGACACACCGGCAGAGAAAAACAGGACGACTTACAGAAAGACAGATCTGTAGACAGAGAGACAGGCAGACGGGCAGACAGACAGACAGGTACACAGATAGACAAACAGAAGGGCAGACCAATAGACTCGCAGACAGTCAGACGCACGGGCAGAGAGAGAGAGGCAGACAGGCAGACCGACCGGCAGGCAGACAGACAGATAGGAAAACAGGCAGACAGACACGCAGACCCACAGACTCACAGACATACAGACACACCGGAAGAGAGAGAGAGAGAGAGAGAGATACACAGACAGACATGCAGACAGGCAGGAATACCTAAAGCCTCGCAGACAGACACACCGGCAGAGACAGACAGGTAGACTTACAGACAGACAGATATGTAGACAGACAGACAGGCAGACAGACAGACAGGTACACAGATAGACAAACAGAAAGGCAGACAGACAGACCAGCAGACAGACTGACAGATAGGAAGATAGGCAGACGGTCACACAGACCCACAGACTCGCAGACATAAAGACACACGGGAAGAGAGAAAGATACACAGACAGTCAGGCAGACAGATAGACAGGAATACCTACAGCCTCGCAGACAGACGCACCAGCAGAGACAGACAGACATACATGCAGACAGAGAGACAGGCAGACAGGCAGACAGGCACACAGATAGCCAGACAGAATGGCAGACCAATAGACTCGCAGAAAGATAGACGCCCGGGCAGAGAGAGAGAGAGAGAGAGAGAGAGACCGGCAGACCGACCGGCGGACAGATAAAAAAACAGGCAGACAGACACGCAGACCCACAGACTCGCAGACATAGAGACACACGGGAAGAGAGAAAGAGATACACAGACAGACAGGCAGACAGATAGGCAGAGACAGACAGGAAGACTTACAGACAGACAGATATGTAGACAGAGAGACAGACAGACAGGTACACAGATAGACAAACAGAAAGGCAGACAGACTGACAGATAGGAAGATAGGCAGACGGTCACACAGACCCACAGACTCGCAGACATAAAGACACACGGGAAGAGAGAAAGATACACAGACAGTCAGGCAGACAGATAGACAGGAATACCTACAGCATCGCAGACAGACGCACCGGCAGAGACAGACAGGCAGATATACAGACAGACATACATGCAGACAGAGAGACAGGCAGACAGGCGAACAGATAGCCAGACAGAATGGCAGACCAATAGACTCGCAGAAAGTCAGGGCAGAGAGAGAGAGAGACAGGCAGACCGACCGGCGGACAGATAAGAAAACAGGCAGACAGACACGCAGACCCACAGACTCGCAGACATAGAGACACACAGGAAGAGAGAAAGAGATAGACAGACAGACAGACAGGTACACAGATAGACAGCCACACAGATAGCCAGACAGAATGGCAGACCAATAGACTCGCAGAGAGTCAGACTCCCGGGCAGAGAGAGAGATACAGGCAGACCGACCGGCGGACAGATAAGAAAACATGCAGACAGACACGCAGACCCACCGACTAGCAGACATAGAGACACACAGGAAGAGAGAGAGATACACAGACAGGCAGGCAGACAGATAGGCAGGAATACCTATATCCTCTCAGACAGACACACCGGCAGCGAAAAACAGGACGACTTACAGAAGACAGATCTGTAGACAGAGAGATAGGCAGACGGGCAGACAGACAGACAGGTACACAGATAGACAAACAGAAGGGCAGACCAATAGACTCGAAGACAGTCAGACGCACGGGAAGGAGAGAGAGACAGACAGACAGGCAGACCGACAGGCAGGCAGACAGATAGATAGGAAAACAGGCAGACAGACACGCAGACCCACAGACTCACAGACATACAGACACACCGGAAGAGAAAGAGAGAGATACACAGACCGACATGCAGACAGGCATGAATACCTTAAGCCTCGCAGACAGACACACCAGCAGAGACAGACAGGTAGACTTACAGACAGACAGTTATGTAGATAGAGAGACAGACAGACGGACAGACAGGTACACAGATAGACAAACAGAAAGGCAGACAGACAGACCGGCAGACAGACTGACAGACTGACAGATAGGAAGATAGGCAGACGGTCACACAGACCCACAGACTCGCAGACATAAAGACACACGGGAAGAGAGAGAGAAATACAGAGACAGTCAGGCAGACAGATAGACAGGAATACCTACAGCATCGCAGACAGACGCACCGCCAGAGACAGACAGGCAGATATACAGGCAGACATACATGCAGACAGAGAGACAGGCAGACAGACAGGCAGGCACACAGATAGCCAGACAAAATTGCAGACAAATAGACCAATAGTCAGACGCCCGGGAAGCGAGAGATACAGGCAGACTGACCGGCGGACAGATAAGAAAACAGGCAGACAGACACGCAGACTCGCAGACATAGAGACACACATACAGACAGACAGTTATGTAGACAGAGAGACAGGCAGACAGACAGACAGGTACACAGATAGACAGACAGAAAGGCAGACAGACAGACCGGCAGACAGACAGGCAGATAGGAAGATAGGCAGACGGTCACGCAGACCCACTGACTCGCAGACAAACAGACACACAGGAAGAGAGACAGACCGGCAGACAGGCTGACAGATAGGCAGACAGGCACGCAGACGCACAGACTCACGACATAGAGACACAAAGGAAGAAAGAGAGAGGGATATAATGACAGGCAGGCAACCAGATAGGCAGGAATACCTTCAGCTTCGCAGGCAGACACACCGGCAGAGGCAGACAGGTAGACTTACAGACAGACAGATATGTAGACAGAGAGACAGGCAGACAGACAGGCAGGTGCACAGATAGACAAACAGAAAGGCAGACAGACAGGCAAACAGACTGACAAATAGGAAGATAGGCAGAAGGTCACACAGACTCGCAAACATAAAAACACACGGTTAGAGAGAGATACACAGACAGTCAGGCAGACAGAAAGACAGGAATACCTACAGCATCGCAGACAGACGCAGAGACAGACAGGCAGATATACAGACAGACTTACATGCAGACAGAGACACAGGTAAACAGACAGACAGGCACACAGATAGCCAGACAGAATGACAACCAATAGACTCGCAGAAAGTCAACGCCCGGCCAAAGAGAGAGAGAGACAGGCAGACCGACCGGCGGACAGATAAGAAAACAGGCAGACAGACACGCAGACCCACAGACTCGCAGACATAGAGACACACAGGAAGAAGAGAGAGATACACAGACAGGCAGGCAGACAGATAGACCGGAATACCTACAGCCTCGCAGACAGACACACCGGCAGAGAAAAACAGGACGACTTACCGAAGGACAGATCTGTAGACAGAGAGATAGGCAGACGGGCAGACAGACAGACAGGTACACAGAAAGACAAACAGAATCGCAGACCAATACAATCGCAGACAGTCAGATGCACGGGCAGAGAAAGAGAGGCGACAGGCAGACAGACAGGCAGACCGACCGGCAGGCAGACAGACAGATAGGAAAACAGGCTGACAGACACGCAGACCCACAGACTCACAGACATACAGACACACCGGAAGAGAGAGAGAGAGAGAGAGAGAGAGAGAGAAGAGATACACAGACAGACATGCAGACAGGCAGGAATACCTAAAGCCTCGCAGACAGACACACCGGCAGAGACAGACAGGTAGACTTACACACAGACAGATATGTAGACAGACAGACAGGCAGACAGACAGACAGGTACACAGATAGACAAACAGAAAGGCAGACAGACTGACAGATAGGAAGATAGGCAGACGGTCACACAGACCCACAGACTCGCAGACATAAAAACACACGGGAGAGAGAGAGAGAGATACACAGACAGTCAGGCAGACAGAAGACAGGAATACCGACAGCATCGCAGACAGACGCAGAGACAGACAGGCAGATATACAGACAGACTTACATGCAGACAGAGACACAGGTAGACAGACAGACAGGCACACAGATAGCCAGACAGAATGGCAGACCAATAGACTCGCAGAGAGTCAGACTCCCGGGCAGAGAGAGAGAGACAGGCAGACCGACCGGCGGACAGATAAGAAAACATGCAGACAGACACGCAGACCCACCGACTAGCAGACATAGAGACACACAGGAAGAGAGAGAGAGAGATACACAGACAGGCAGGCAGACAGATAGGCAGGAATACCTACAGCCTCTCAGACAGACACACCGGCAGCGAAAAACAGGACGACTTACAGAAGGCAGATCTGTAGACAGAGAGATAGGCAGACGAGCAGACAGACAGACAGGTACACAGATAGACAAACAGAAGGGCAGACCAATAGACTCGCAGACAGTCAGACGCACGAGAAGAGAGAAAGAGCAGACAGACAGGCAACCGACAGGCAGGCAGACAACAGATAGGAAAACAGGCAGACAGACACGCAGACCCACAGACTCACAGACATACAGACACAACAACAGACACACCGGAAGAGAAAGAGAGAAATACACAGACAGACATGCAGACAGGCAGGAATACCTAAAGCCTCGCAGACAGACACACCAGCAGAGACAGACAGGTAGACTTACAGACAGACAGTTATATAGACAGAGAGACAGACAGACAGACACAGAAGACAAACAAAAGGCAACAGACGACCGGCAGACAGACTGACAGATAGGAAGATAGGCAGACGGTCACACAGACCCACAGACTCGCAGACATAAAGACACACGGGAAGAGAGAGAGAGAGAGATACACAGACAGTCAGGCAGACAGAGAGACAGGAATACCTACAGCATCGCAGACAGACGCACCGGCAGAGACAGACAGGCAGATATACAGACAGACATACATGCAGACAGAGAGACAGGCAGACAGACAGACAGGCACACAGATAGCCAGACAAAATTGCAGACAAATAGACCAATAGTCAGACGGCCGGGAAGCGAGAGATACAGGCAGACTGACCGGCAGACAGATAAGAAAACAGGCAGACAGACACGGAGACTCGCAGACATAGAGACACACATACAGACAGACAGTTATGTAGACAGAGAGACAGGCAGACAGACAGACAGGTACACAGATAGACAGACAGAAAGGCAGACAGACAGACCGGCAGACAGACAGGCATAGGAAGATAGGCAGACGTCACACAGACCCACTGACTCGCAGACAAACAGACACACAGGAAGAGAGACAGACTGACAGACAGGCGACAGATAGGCAGACAGGCACGCAGACCACAGACTCACGACATAGAGACACAAAGGAAGAAAGAGAGAGAGATAATGACAGGCAGGCAAACAGATAGGCAGGAATACCTACAGCCTCGCAGCAGACACACCGGCAAGGCAGACAGGTAGACTTACAGACAACAGATATGTAGACAGAGAGACAGGCAGACAGACAGCAGGTGCACAGATAGACAAACAGAAAGGCAGAAGACCGCAAACAGACTGACAATAGGAAGATAGGCAGAAGGTCACACAGACTCCAAACATAAAAACACACGGGAAGAGAGAGATACACAACAGTCAGGCAGACAGAAAGACAGGAATACCTACAGCATCGCAGACAGACGCAAACAGACAGGCAGAATACAGACAGACTACATGCAGACAGAGACACAGGCAGACAGACAGACAGGCACACAGATAGCCAGACAGAATGGCAGACCAATAACTCGCAGAAAGTCACGCCCGGGCAGAGAGAGAGAGAGACAGGCAGACTGACCGGCGGACAGATAAGAAAACAGGCAGACAGACACGCAGACCCAGAGACTCGCAGACATAGAGACACACAGGAAGGGAGAGAGAGATACACAGACAGGCAGGCAGACAGATAGGTGGGAATACCTACAGCCTCGCAGACAGACCCACCGGCAGGAAAAAACAGGACGACTTACCAAAGGACAGATCTGTAAACAGAGAGACGGGCGACGGGTAGACAGACAGACAGGTACACACAAAGACAAACAGAAGAGCAGACCAATACACGGGCAGAGAAAGAGAGGCAGACAGGCAGACAGACAGCCAGACCGACCGGCAGGCAGACAGACAGATAGGAAAACAGGCTGACAGACACGCATACCCATAGATTCACAGACATACAGACACACCGGAAGAGAGAGAGAGAGAGAGAGAGAGAGAGATACACAGACAGACATGCAGACAGGCAGGAATACCTAAAGCCTCGCAGACAGACACACCGGCAGAGACAGACAGGTAGACTTACACACAGACAGATATGTAGACAGGCAGACGGGCAGACAGACAGACAGGTACACAGATAGACAAACAGAAAGGCAGACAGACTGACAGATAGGAAGATAGGCAGACGTTCACACAGACCCACAGACTCGCAAACATAAAAACACAAGGTTAGAGAGAGAGAGAGATACACAGACAGTCAGGCAGACAGAAAGACAGGAATACCTACAGCATCGCAGACAGACGCAGAGACAGACAGGCAGATATACAGACAGACTTACATGCAGACAGAGACACAGGTAGACAGACAGACAGGCACACAGATAGCCAGACAGAATGGCAGACCAATAGACTCGCAGAGAGTCAGACTCCCGGGCAGAGAGAGAGAGACAGGCAAACCGACCGGCGGACAGATAAGAAAACAGGCAGACAGACACGCAGACCCACCGACTAGCAGACATAGAGACACACAGGAAGAGAGAGAGAGAGAGATACACAGACAGGCAGGCAGACAGATAGGCAGGAATACCTACAGCCTCTCAGACAGACACACCGGCAGCGAAAAACAGGACGACTTACAGAAGGCAGATCTGTAGACAGAGAGATAGGCAGACGGGCAGACAGACAGACAGGTACACAGATAGACAAACAGAAGGGCAGACCAATAGACTCGCAGACAGTCAGACGCACGAGAAGAGAGAAAGAGACAGACAGACAGGCAGACCGACAGGCAGGCAGACAGACAGATAGGAAAACAGGCAGACAGACACGCAGACCCACAGACTCACAGACATACAGACACACAACAGACACACCGGAAGAAAAGAGAGAAATACACAGACAGACATGCAGACAGGCGGGAATAGCTAAAGCCTCGCAGACAGACACACCAGCAGAGACAGACAGGTAGACTTACAGACAGACAGTTATATAGACAGAGAGACAGACAGACAGGTACACAGATAGACAAACAGAAAGGCAGACAGACAGACCGGCAGACAGACTGACAGATAGGAAGATAGGCAGACGGTCACACAGACCCACTGACTCGCAGACATAAAGACACACGGGAAGAGAGAGAGAGAGAGATACAGAGACAGTCAGGCAGACCGAGAGACAGGAATACGTACAGCATCGCAGACAGACGCACCGGCAGAGACAGACAGGCAGATATACAGTCAGACATACATGCAGACAGAGAGACAGGCAGACAGACAGGCAGGCACACAGATAGCCAGACAAAATTGCAGACAAATAGACCAATAGTCAGACGCCCGGGAAGCGAGAGATACAGGCAGACTGACCGGCAGACAGATAAGAAAACAGGCAGACAGACACGGAGACTCGCAGACATCGAGACACACATACAGACAGACAGTTATGTAGACAGAGAGACAGGCAGACAGACAGACAGGTACACAGATAGACAGACAGAAAGGCAGACAGACAGACCGGCAGACAGACAGGCAGATAGGAAGATAGGCAGACGGTCACACAGACCCACTGACTCGCAGACAAACAGACACCCAGGAAGAGAGACAGACCGACAGACAGGCTGACAGATAGGCAGACAGGCACGCAGACGCACAGACTCACGACATAGAGACACAAAGGAAGAAAGAGAGAGAGATTTAATGACAGGCAGGCAAACAGATAGGCAGGAATACCTACAGCCTCGCAGGCAGACACACCGGCAGAGGCAGACAGGTAGACTTACAGACAGACAGATATGTAGACAGAGAGACAGGCAGACAGACAGGCAGGTGCACAGATAGACAAACAGAAAGGCAGAAGGACCGGCAAACAGACTGACAAATAGGAAGATAGGCAGAAGGTCACACAGACTCGCAAACATAAAAACACACGGTTAGAGAGAGATACACAGACAGTCAGGCAGACAGAAAGACAGGAATACCTACAGCATCGCAGACAGACCACCGGCAGAGACAGACAGGCAGATATACAGACAGACATACATGCAGACAGAGACACAGGTAGACAGACAGACAGGCACACAGATAGCCAGACAGAATGACAGACCAATAGACTCGCAGAAAGTCAGACGCCCGGGCAGAGAGAGAGAGAGACAGGCAGACTGACCGGCGGACAGATAAGAAAACAGGCAGACAGACACGCAGACCCACAGACTCGCAGACATAGAGACACACAGGAAGGAGAGAGAGATACACAGACAGGCAGGCAGACAGATAGGCAGGAATACCTACAGCCTCGCAGACAGACCCACCGGCAGGAAAAAACAGGACGACTTACCGAAGGACAGATCTGTAACAGAAGACAGGCGACGGGTAGACAGACAGACAGGTACACACAAAGACAAACAGAAGAGCAGACCAATACACGGGCAGAGAAAGAGAGGCAGACAGGCAGACAGACAGCCAGACCGACCGGCAGGCAGACAGACAGATAGGAAAACAGGCAGACAGACACCAGACCCACAGACTCACAGACATACAGACACACCGGAAGAGGGAGAAAGAAAAGAAAAAAAGAAGAGATACACAGACAGACATCAGACAGGCAGGAATACCTAAAGCCTCGCAGACAGACACACCGGCAGAGACAGACAGGTAGACTTACACACAGACAGATATGTAGACAGCAGACAGGCAGACAGACAGACAGGTACACAGATAGACAAACAGAAAGGCAGACAGACTGACAGATAGGAAGATAGGCAGACGTCACACAGACCCACAGACTCGCAGACATAAAAACACACGGAGAAGAGAGAGAGATACACAGACAGTCAGGCAGACAGAAAGACAGGAATACCTACAGCATCGCAGACAGACGCAGAGACAGACAGGCAGATATACAGACAGACATACATGCAGACAGAGACACAGGTAGACAGACAGACAGGCACACAGATAGCCAGACAGAATGGCAGACCAATAGACTCGCAGAGAGTCAGACTCCCGGGCAGAGAGAGAGATACAGGCAAACCGACCGGCGGACAGATAAGAAAACATGCAGACAGACACGCAGACCCACCGACTAGCAGACATAGAGACACACAGGAAGAGAGAGAGAGATACACAGACAGGCAGGCAGACAGATAGGCAGGAATACCTACAGCCTCTCAGACAGACCCACCGGCAGCGAAAAACAGGACGACTTACAGAAGGCAGATCTGTAGACAGAGAGATAGGCAGACGGGCAGACAGACAGACAGGTACACAGATAGACAAACAGAAGGGCAGACCAATAGACTCGCAGACAGTCAGACGCACGGGCAGAGAGAGAGAGGCAGACAGACAGGCAGACCGACCGGCAGGCAGACAGACAGATAGGAAAACAGGCAGACAGACACGCAGACCCACAGACTCACAGACATACAGACACAACAACAGACACACCGGAAGAGAAAGAGAGAGATACACAGACAGAAATGCAGACAGACGGGAATAGCTAAAGCCTCGCAGACAGACACACCAGCAGAGACAGACAGGTAGACTTACAGACAGACAGTTATGTAGACAGAGAGACAGACAGACAGGTACACAGATAGACAAACAGAAAGGCAGACAGACAGACCGGCAGACAGACAGACAGAAGGAAAACAGGCTGACAGACACGCAGACCCATAGATTCACAGACAACAGACACACCGGAAGAGGGGGAGAGAGAGAGAGAGAGAGATAGAAGAGATACACAGACAGACATGCAGACAGGCAGGAATACCTAAAGCCTCGCAGACAGACACACCGGCAGAGACAGACAGGTAGACTTACACACAGACAGATATGTAGACAGGCAGACAGACAGACAGATAGACAAACAGAAAGGCAGACAGACTGACAGATAGGAAGATAGGCAGACGGTCACACAGACCCACAGACTCGCAGACATAAAAACACACGGAGAGAGAGAGAGAGATACACAGACAGTCAGGCAGACAGAAAGACAGGAATACCTACAGCATCGCAGACAGACGCACCGGCAGAGACAGACAGGCAGATATACAGACAGACATACATGCAGACAGAGACACAGGTAGACAGACAGACAGGCACACAGATAGCCAGACAGAATGGCAGACCAATAGACTCGCAGAGAGTCAGACTCCCGGGCAGAGAGAGAGATACAGGCAAACCGACCGGCGGACAGATAAGAAAACATGCAGACAGACACGCAGACCCACCGACTAGCAGACATAGAGACACACAGGAAGAGAGAGAGAGATACACAGACAGGCAGGCAGACAGATAGGCAGGAATACCTACAGCCTCTCAGACAGACCCACCGGCAGCGAAAAACAGGACGACTTACAGAAGACAGATCTGTAGACAGAGAGATAGGCAGACGGGCAGACAGACAGACAGGTACACAGATAGACAAACAGAAGGGCAGACCAATAGACTCGCAGACAGTCAGACGCACGGGAAGAGAGAGAGAGACAGACAGACAGGCAGACCGACAGGCAGGCAGACAGACACATAGGAAAACAGGCAGACAGACACGCAGACCCACAGACTCACAGACATACAGACACAACGACCGGAAGAGAAAGAGAGAGATACACAGACAGACATGCAGACAGGCAGGAATACCTAAAGCCTCGCAGACAGACACACCAGCAGAGACAGACAGGTAGACTTACAGACAGACAGTTATGTAGACAGAGAGACAGACAGACAGGTACACAGAGAGACAAACAGAAAGGCAGACAGACAGACCGGCAGACAGACTGACAGATAGGAAGATAGGCAGACGAACACACAGACCCACTGACTCGCAGACATAAACACACACGGGAAGAGAGAGATACAGAGACAGTCAGGCAGACCGAGAGATAGGAATACGTACAGCATCGCAGACAGACCACCGGCAGAGACAGACAGGCAGATATACAGACAGACATACATGCAGACAGAGAGACAGGCAGACAGACAGGCAGGCACACAGATAGCCAGACAAAATTGCAGACAAATAGACCAATAGTCAACGCCCGGGAAGCGAGAGATACAGGCAGACTGACCGGCAGACAGATAAGAAAACAGGCAGACAGACACGGAGACTCGCAGACAAAACACACATACAACAGACAGTATGTAGACAGAGAGACAGGCAGACAGGCAGCCGATAGGAAGATAGGCAGACGGTCACACAGACCCACTGACTCGCAGACAAACAGACACACAGGAAGAGAGACAGACCGACAGACAGGCTGACAGATAGGCAGACAGGCACGCAGACGCACAGACTCACGACATAGAGACACAAAGGAAGAAAGAGAGAGAGATTTAATGACAGGCAGGCAAACAAATAGGCAGGAATACCTACAGCCTCGCAGGCAGACACACCGGCAGAGGCAGACAGGTAGACTTACAGACAGACAGATATGTAGACAGAGAGACAGGCAGACAGACAGGCAGGTGCACAGATAGACAAACAGAAAGGCAGAAGCGACCGGCAAACAGACTGACAAATAGGAAGATAGGCAGAAGGTCACACAGACTCGCAAACATAAAAACACACGGTTAGAGAGAGATACACAGACAGTCAGGCAGACAGAAAGACAGGAATACCTACAGCATCGCAGACAGACGCACCGGCAGAGACAGACAGGCAGATATACAGACAGACATACATGCAGACAGAGACACAGGTAGACAGACAGACAGGCACACAGATAGCCAGACAGAATGGCAGACCAATAGACTCGCAGAAAGTCAGACGCCCGGGCAGAGAGAGAGAGAGAGAGAGACAGGCAGACTGACCGGAGGACAGATAAGAAAACAGGCAGACAGACACGCAGACCCACAGACTCGCAGACATAGAGACACACAGGAAGAGAGAGAGAGATACACAGACAGGCAGGCAGACAGATAGGCAGGAATACCTACAGCCTCGCAGACAGACACAACGGCAGAGAAAAACAGGACGACATACCGAAGGACAGATCTGTAGACAGAGAGACGGGCGACGGGTAGACAGACAGACAGGTTCACAGAAAGACAAACAGAAGGGCAGACCAATCGCAGACAGTCAGATGCACGGGCAGAGAAAGAGAGGCAGACAGGTAGACAGACAGGCAGACCGACCGGCAGGCAGACAGACAGATAGGAAAACAGGCTGACAGACACGCAGACCCATAGATTCACAGACATACAGACACACCGGAAGAGGGAGAGAGAGAGAGAGAGAGATACACAGACAGACAGGCAGACAGGCAGGAATACCTAAAGCCTCGCAGACAGACACACCGGCAGAGACAGACAGGTAGACTTACACACAGACAGATATGTAGACAGGCAGACGGGCAGACAGACAGACAGGTACACAGATAGACAAACATAAAGGCAGACAGACTGACAGATAGGAAGATAGGCAGACGTTCACACAGACCCACAGACTCGCAGACATAAAGACACACGGGAAGAGAGAGAGATACACAGACAGTCAGGCAGACAGAAAGACAGGAATACCTACAGCATCGCAGACAGACGCACCGGCAGAGACAGACAGGCAGATATACAGACAGACTTACATGCAGACAGAGAGACAGGTAGATAGACAGACAGGCACACAGATAGCCAGACAGAATGGCAGACCAAAAGACTCGCAGAGATTCCGACTCCCGGGCAGAGCGAGAGATACAGGCAAACCGACCGGCGGACAGACGCCCGGGAAGCGAGAGATACAGGTAGACTGACCGGCGGGCAGATAAGAAAACAGGCAGACACACACGCAGACTCGCAGACTAGAGACACACATACAGACAGACAGTTATGTAGACAGAGAGACAGGCAGACAGACAGACAGGTACACAGATAGACAAACAGAAAGGCAGACAGACAGACCGGCAGACAGACAGGCAGATAGGAAGATAGGCAGACGGTCACGCAGACCCACTGACTCGCAGACAAACAGACACACAGGAAGAGAGACAGACCGGCAGACAGGCTGACAGATAGGCAGACAGGCACGCAGACGCACAGACTCACGACATAGAGACACAAAGGAAGAAAGAGCGACAGATTTAATGACAGGAATTCAAACAGATAGGCAGGAATACCTACAGGCTCGCAGGCAGACACACCGGCAGAGGCAGACAGGTAGACTGACAGACAGACAGCTATGTAGACAGAGACACAGGCAGACGGGCAGACAGACAGACAGTAAGGCAGCCGGACAGATAGAAAAGAAGATAGGCAGACGGTCACACAGACTAACAGACTCGCGGACATACAGGCAAACAGAAAGAGAAAGAGATACATAGACAGTCAGGCAGACAGATAGAGAGGAATACCCACAGCATCGCAGGCAGACGCAACGGCAGAGAAAGACAGGCTGACATGCAGACGGACAGATATGCAGACAGAGAGACAGGCAGACGGGCAGAGAGATAGACAGGCACACAGATAGACAGAGAGAAAGATAGATCAATAGACTCGCAGATAGTCGGACGCACGGGCAGAGAGAGAGAGAGGCAGACAGGCAGACAAACAGGCAGACCGATAGATAGGAAAACAGGCAGACAGACATACAGACTCGAAGGCAAACAGACTCACAGGAAAAGAGAGAGATACACAGATAGACAGGCAGTCAGATTGGCAGGAATTACTACGGCAGAGAAAGACAGGTAGACTAACAAACAGACAGATATGTAGACAGAGGGACAGGTCAGACAGACAGGTACACAGATAGACAGACCGGCAGACAGACTGACAGATTGGCAGACGGTCACACAGACCCACAGACTCGCTAACATACAGACACACAGGACAGGACTACTCAAACGGACAGATATGTAGACAGAGAGACAGGCAGACGGGCAGACAGACAGACTGGTACACAGATAAACAGAACGGCAGACAGACTAACAGCCAGGCAGACAGATAGACAGGAATACCTACAGCATCGCAGACAGACGCACCAGCAGAGACAGACAGGCTGATATACAGACAGACAGACATGCAGATAGAGAAACAGACAGACAGGCACACAGATAGACAGAAAGAAAGGAAGACAAATAGACTCAGACAGTCAGACGCACGGGCAAAGAGAGAGAGAGAGAGGCAGACAGGCAGACCGACCGGCAGACATATAGGAAGATAGGCAGCCGGTCACACAGACCCACAGACTCGCAGACACACCGGACAAGAGGAGAGATACACAGACAGTCAGGCAGACAGATAGACAGGAATACCTACAGCCTCGCAGACAGACATACCGGCAGAGACAGACAGGCCGATATATAGACACACAGACATGCAGGCAGAGAGACAGGCAGACGGGCAGACAGACAGACATACATATAGACGGATACAACGGCAGACCAATAGATTCGCAGACAGTCAACCGCACGGGCAGAGAGAGAGGCAGACAGGCAGACCGACCGGCAGGCAGAAAGACAGATAGAAAAACTTGCAGATAGACACGCAGACCCGCAGACATACAGAAACACAGAAAGACAGAGAGAAGAAACACAGACACACAGCAGACACACCGGCAGAGACAAACAGGCTGATTACAGACAGCAAACATGCGACAGAAGGCAGGCAGACGGGCAGACAGAAACAGGCACTAGATAGACAGACAGAAAGGCAGACTAATAGACTCGCAGACAGTCAGACGCACTGGCAGAGAGAGAAAAAGAGAAAGACAGAGACAGACAGACAGGCAAACCGACCGGTGGAGAGACAGACAGAAAGGAAAACAGGCAGTCAGACACGCAGACCCACGGACTCGCAGACATACAGCAACACAGGAAGAGGAGAGAGAGATACAAAGACTGGCAGGCAGACAGAAACAGGAATACCTAAAGCCCCGCAGAAGACACACCGGCAGAGAGAGACAGGTTGATATACAAACAGACAGACAGGCAGACAGATAACAGACAGACCGGCAGAAAGACTGACAGATGGGAAGATAGGCGAACAGGCACACAGGAAGAGAGAGAGATACAGACAGTCATGCAGAAAGATAGGAAGACGCACCGGCAGAGACAGACAGGCTGATATACAGACAGACAGCAATGCAGACAGAGAGACAGGCAGACAGACAGGCAGACAGACAGGCACACAGATAGAAAGGCACACCAATAGACACGCAGACAGTAAGATGCACGGGCAGAGAGAGGGAGAGAGAGACAGACAGACAGGTAGACCGACCGGCGGACAGAGAGACAGATAGGAAAACAGGCAGACAGACACGCAGACCCACAGACTCGCAGACATACAGAAACACAGAAAGAGAGAGAGAGATACAAAGACAGTCAGGCATTCAGATAGACAGGAATAACTACAGCATCGCAGACAAAAGCACCGGCATAGAGAATAGATAGAACAGATAGAGAAACAGACAGACAGGCACACAGATATACGGAAAGAAAGGAAGACAAATAGACTCAGACAGTCAGACGCACGGGCAAAAAGAGAGAGGCAGACAAGCAGGCAGACAGGCAGACCGACCGGCAGACATATAGGAAGATACGCAGCCGGTCACACAGACCCACAGACTCGCAGACACACCGGACAAGAGGGAGAGATACACAGACAGTCAGGCAGACAGATAGACAGGAATACCTACAGCCTCGCAGACAGACATACCGGCAGAGACAGACAGGCCGATATATAGACACACAGACATGCAGACAGAGAGACAGGCAGACGGGCAGACAGACAGACAGACATACATATAGACGGATACAAAGGCTGACCAATAGATTCGCAGACAGTCAACCGCACGGGCAGAGAGAGAGGCAGACAGGCAGACCGACCGGCAGGCAGAAAGACAGATAGAAAAACTTGCAGATAGACACGCAGACCCACAGACCCGCAGACATACAGAAACACAGAAAGACAGAGAGAGAGATATACACAGACACACAGGCAGACACACCGGCAGAGACAAACAGGCTGATTTACAGACAGCCAAACATGCTGACAGATAGGCAGGCAGACGGGCAGACAGACAGACAGGCACTTAGATAGACAGACAGAAAGGCAGACTAATAGACTCGCAGACAGTCAGCCGCACAGGCAGAGAGAGATAGAGACAGACAGACAGGCAAACCGACCGGTGGAGAGACAGACAGAAAGGAAAACAGGCAGTCAGACACGCAGACCCACGGACTCGCAGACATACAGCAACACAGGAAGAGTGAGAGAGAGATACACAGACTGGCAGGCAGACAGATTAACAGGAATACCTAAAGCCCCGCAGATAGACACACCGGCAGAGAGAGACAGGTTGATATACAAACAGACAGACAGGCAGACAGATAGACAGACAGACCGGCAGAAAGACTGACAGATGGGAAGATAGGCAGATGGTCACACAGACCCACAGACTCGCAGACGAACAGGCACACAGGAAGAGAGAGAGAGATACAGACAGTCATGCAGAAAGATAGGAAGACGCACCGGCAGAGACAGACAGGCTGATATACAGACAGACAGCAATGCAGACAGAGAGACAGGCAGACAGACAGGCAGACAGACAGGCACCACAGATAGAAAGGCACACCAATAGACACGCAGACAGTAAGATGCACGGGCAGAGAGAGGGAGAGACAGACAGACAGACAGGTAGACCGACCGGCGGACAGACAGACAGATAGGAAAACAGGCAGACAGACACGCAGACCCACAGACTCGCAGACATACAGAAACACAGAAAGAGAGAGAGATACAAAGACAGTCAGGCATTCAGATAGACAGGAATAACTACAGCATCGCAGACAAAAGCACCGGCAGAGACAGACAGGCTGATATAATGACAGACAGACATGCAGACAGAGAGACAGGCAGACGGGCAGACAGACAGACAGGCACACAGATAGACAGACAGAAAGGCTGACCAATGGACTCGCAGACATTAAGATGCACGGGCAGAGAGAGAGAGAGAGACAGACAGACAGGTAGACCGACCGGCGGACAGACAGACAGATAGGAAAACATGCAGTCAGACACGCAGACCCACGGACTCTCAGACATACAGAAACATAGGAAGATAGAGAGAGAGATTCACAGACTGGCAGGCAGACAGATTGGCAGGAATACCTAAAGCACCGCAGACAGACACACCGGCAGAGTCAGACAGGCTGATATACAGACAGACAGACATGCAGACAGGGAGAGAGGCAGACAGACAGACAGGCACACAGATAGACAGATAGAAAGGCAGACAAATAGACTCGCAAATAGACAGACAGACAGGCAGACCGACCGGCGGACAGATAATAAAACAGGCAGACAGACGCGCAGACCCACAGACTCGAAGACACACAGGAAGAAAGAGAGAGATACACAGGCAGGCAGGCAGACAGATAGGCAGGAATACATACAACCTCGCAGGCAGACACACCGGCAGAGAGTGACAGGCTGATATATAGACAGACAAACATGCAGACAGAGAGTCAGACAGACAGGCAGAAATACAGACAGGCACACAGATAGACAGACATAAAGGCAGACCAGTAGACTCGCAGACAGTCAGACGCACGGGCAGACAGAGAGAAAGCGACAGACAGACAAGCAGACAGATTGGCAGGAATACCTGCAGTCTCGCAGGCAGACACACCGGCAGAGAATTTCAGGTAGAATTACAGACCGATAGATATGTAGACAGAGGGAGAGGCAAACGCGCAGACAGATGCTCCGACAGACAGACAGGTACACAGATAGACAAACAAAAGGCAGACAGACAGATAAGAAGACGGTCACATAGACCCACAGACTCGCAGACATACAAACACACAGGAATAGAGAGATACATAGACAGTCAGAAAGACAGATAGGCAGGAATACCTATAGCCTCGCTGACAGACACACCGGCAGAGACAGACAGGTAGACTTACAGACAGACAGATATGTAATCAGAGAGACAGGCAGATGGGCAGACGAACAGACAGGTACACAGATGGACAGACCAGCAGACAGATAGGCAGACAGTCACACAGACCCACAGACTCGCAGACACACAGGTAGAGAAAGATACATAGACAGTCAGAAAGACAGATAGGCAGTAATACCTATCGCCTCGCTGACAGACACACCGGCCGAGACAGACAGGTAGACTTACAGACAGACAGATATGTAGTCAGAGAGACAGGCAGATAGGCAGACGAACAGACAGGCACACAGATGGACAGACCGGCAGACAGATAGGCAGACAGTCACACAGACTCGCAAACATACAGGCACACAGGAATAGAGAGAGATACACAGACAGTCAGGCAGACAGCATCGCAGACAGACGCTCCGGCAGAGACAGACAGGCTGATATACAGACAGATAGACAGGCACACAGATAGACAAACAGAAAGGCAGACAGAGAGACCGGCAGACAGACAGACAGATAGGCAGACGGTCACACAGACCCACAGACACAAAGACAAACAGACAGACAGAAAGAGAGACAGACAGACAGACAGACTGACAGATAGGCAGACGGTCACACAGACCCACAGACTCGCAAACATACAGACACCCAGGTAGATGGAGAGATACATAGACAGTCAGAAAGACAGATAGGCAGGAATACCTATCGCCTCGCTGACAGACACACCGGCAGAGACAGACAGGTAGACTTACAGACAGACAGATATGTAGTCAGAGAGACAGGCAGATGGGCAGACGAACAGACAGGTACACAGATGGACAGACCGGCAGACAGATAGGTAGACAGACCCACAGACTCGCAGACATACAGACACATGGGAAGAGAGACAGACCGCCAGACAAACTGACAATACACAGCCTGGCAGGCAGACAGATTGGCAGGAATACCTAAAGCCCCGCATACAGATACACCGGCAGAGAGAGAGACAGGCTGATGAACAGACAGACAGACAGGCTCACAGATAGACAGACAGACCGGCAGACAGACTGACAGAGAGGAAGATGAGCAGACGGTCACACAAACCCACAGACTCGCAGACGTACAGGCACACAGGAAAAGAGAGAGAGATACACAGACAGTCAGGCAGACAGCATCGCAGACAGACGCTCCGGCAGAGACAGACAGGCTGACATACAGACAGATAGACAGGCACACAGATAGACAAACTGACCGACCGGTGAACAGACAGACAAAAAGGAAAACATGCAGTCAGACACGCAGACCCACGGACTCTCAGACATACAGAAACACAGGAAGAGAGAGAGAGAGAGAGATTCACAGACTGGCAGGCAGACAGATTGGCAGCAATACCTAAAGCCCCGCAGACAGACACACCGGCAGAGTAAGACAGGCTGATATACAGACAGACAGACATGCAGACAGGGAGAGAGGAAGACGGGCAGACAGACAGACAGGCACACAGATAGACAGATAGAAAGGCAGACAAATAGACTCGCAAACAGCCAAACGCCCAGGCAGAGAGAGAGAGAGAGAGAGAGAAGAGAGACAGACAGGCAGACCAACCGGCGGACAGATAAGAAAACAGGCAGACAGACACGCAGACCCACAGACTCGCAGACACACAGGAAGAAAGAGAGAGATACACAGACAGGCAGGCAGACAGATAGGCAGAAACACTTACAACCTCGCAGGCAGGCACACCGGCAGAGACTGACAGGCTGATATACAGACAGACAAACATGCAGATAGAGAGTCAGGCAGACGGGCAGAAATACAGACAGGCACACAGATAGACAGACAGAATGGCAGACCAGTAGACTCGCAGACAGTCAGACGCACGGGCAGACAGAGAGAGAGAGAGACAGACAGGCAGACAGATTGGCAGGAAAATACCTGCAGCCTCGCAGATAGACAGACCGCCAGAGACAGGCAGGTAGAATTACCGACCGACAGATATGTAGACAGAGGGAGAGGCAGACGCGCAGACAGACAGACAGGTACACAGATAGACAGACACAACGGCAGACAGACAGACCGGCAGACAGACAGACAGATGGGAAGATAGGCAGACGGTCACACAGACCCACAGACTCACAGACATACAGACACACATGTAGAGAGAGAAATACATAGACAGTCAGAAAGACAGATAGACAGGAATACCTATAGCCTCGCTGACAGACACACCGGCAGAGACAGACAGGTAGACTTATAGACAGACAGATATGTAGTCAGAGAGACAGGCAGAGGCAGACGAACAGACAGGTACACAGATGGACTGACCGGCAGACAGACAGGCAGAGAGTCACACAGACCCACAGACTCCCAGACATACAGACAAACGGGAAGAGAGAGGGATACACAGACAGTCAGGCAGACAGCATCGCAGACAGACGCTCCGGCAGAGAAAGACATGCTGATATACAGACAGACAGACAGGCACACAGATAGACAAACAGAAAGGCAGACAGACAGACTGTCAGATATGAAGACGGTCACATAGACCCACAGACTCGCAGACATACAGACACACAAGAATAGAGAGAGAGACAGAGACAGTCAGGCAGACAACATCGCAGACAGACGCTCCGGCAGAGACAGACAGGCTGATATACAGACAGACAGACATGCAGACAGAGAGACAGGCAGACGGGCAGACAGATAGAGAGGCACACAGGCACAGACAGTCAGACGCATGGGCAAAGAGAGAAAGACAAACAAGCAGACAGATATTTAGACAGGAAGACGGGCAGCCAGACAGACAGGTGCACAGATAGACAAACCGGCAGACAGACTGACAGATAAGCAGATGGTCACACAGACCCACAGACTCGCAACATACAGACACACAGGAAGAGAGACAGGCCGAAAGACAGACTGATAGATAGGCAGACGGTCACACAGACCCACAGACTCGCAGACATACAGACACACAGGAAGAGAGAAAGATACACAGACAGTCGGGCATACAGATAGATAGGATAACCTTCAGCCTCGCAGACAGACGCACCGGCAGAAACAGACAGGCAGGCAGAAATACAGACAGATAGACATGCAGACAGTGAGACAGGCAGGCAGATATACAGACAGAAAGACATGCAGACAGTGAGCCAGGCAGACGGGCAGACAGACAGACAGCCAGACAGGCACACAGATAGACAGACAGAAAGGCAGACAAATAGATAGAAAGGCAGACAAATTGACTCGCAGACAGTCAGACGTAAGGGCAGAAATAGAGACAGATGGGCAGACAGAGAGGCAGACCGAACGGCAGACAGATAGGAAATCAGGTAGGCAGAAACGCAGATCCACAGACTTGCAGACATACAGACACACAGGAAGAGGGAGACACATACACAGACAGGCCGGTAGACAGATAGGCTGGAATACCTATAGCCTCGCAGACAGACACACCGGCAGAGACAGACAGACAGATATACAGACCGACAGACATGCCGACAGAGAGACAGGCAGACGGGCAAACAGACAGACAGAAAAGCAGACAAATAGACAGAAATTCAGACAAATTGACTCGCAGACAGTCAGACATACGGGCAGAGACAGAGACAGATAGGCAGACAGACAGGCAGACCAACCGAATCGCAGACTCGAGACTTGTAAACAAGCAGACAGGCACACAGATAAAAGGATAGAGAGGCAGACAAATAGACAGAAAAGCAGACAAATTGACTCGCAGACAGTCTGACGTACGGGCAGAGACAGAGACAGATAGGCAGACAGACAGGCAGACCGAACGGCAGACAAATAGAAAAACAGGCAGACAGACATGCAGATCCACAGACTTGCAGACATACAGACACAGAAAGAGAGAGAGAGAGATACACAGATAGTCAGGAATACCTACAGCCTCGCCGACAGACACACCGGCAGAGACAGACAGGCAGACATACAGACAGATAGGCATAAAGATTGTAAGACTGAAAAAGCTTTAGAGAGACAGGCATACAGACAGACATTCAGACAGATAGACATAGAAAGAGAGCGAGAAAGAGAGAAAGAGAGAGAGAGAGAGAGAGAGAGAGAGAGGGGAGAGAGACTTATTGACTCGCAGACAAATAAGTGGAACACCATATTCGCAGACCGACATATAGAGTTTGACAGGATGATAGGCAGTCAATCAGACAGAGTAGAAATAGACAGACAGGAAGACAGCCTAACAGACCCGCAGACTGACGGAAAATTAGGAAAACAGATAGGCAGACAGACATGCAGACCGACCGAAAAAAAAAAAAAAACTCGCAGACATACAGACAAAGACACGGGAAGAGAGAGAGAGATACACAGACTGGCAGGACTACCTACAGGCTCGCAGACAGACACACCGGTGACAGACAGGCAGACATACAGACAGATAGGCAAACAGATTGTCAGACTGAAAAAGAGACAGACAGACAGGCAGACATACAGACAGATAGGCAAACAGATTGTCAGACTGAAAAAGAGACAGATAGACAGGCATACAGACAGACATTCAGAGGGAAAGACATAGAAAGAGAGAGAAAAAAAGAAAGAGAGAGAGAGAGATAGATAGGTGTTATAATATTGCTTGTTCGATAGTAAACAAGCATAATAGTCACAAGGTGGCGCTGCTAGTCGATGTGTATGTAGTTATAAGGAATACCCATCAATACAAATACATACATACTAGAGGTATCGATTAGTTAATTGAGCGTCAACCATCACTAAGAAAAGATGTGCAAGAAGCAAAGACAATAAACTATGAAATATCATACAGCTTAAATAATTAAAGTCTTTTAATTATAATAATACAACAATTATTACATGGTGTCAGAAGTAAAAAGATGATAAGGAAACGAAGTGTGTTAGGTACCAAACAAAGGAAACAACAGAACGCCACTTTGTGAAATAGCTTGCAAGATTGCAAATTGTGGTGAAATATCAATAATAGGAAAATAATCGGGAAAATGATGTCAAACGATCGGTTACCAAAAGAATTGGAATGCACAAACGTGGTAAAGGAGTGGCGACCATGGAAAAATGAATTTTTGATGTACATGCAAGCAACAGACAAAGACGAAGCAACTGAATCAAAAAAATTGCAACGTTTTTGTGGTTAGTTGGCCGACAGGCTCGTGAAATCTACAACCCATTATTTCCAAATGATGGAACAGTAAACGGAATTCTTGGACAGGAAAATGTTGATGTACCGGTTGGGGATGAAAATGCTGAACCAAATGAAAACGCTGCATCGCAGTAACCAATCGAAGATTAGAAAGATCGAAGAATATGCATGCCGGAGAATATAACGATGAACCTTCAAATTCAACAATATTTTGCAGAAGGAGAAGCAACCGTTATTGAATTTGAAACAGAACTACGAAAGCAGATGAATTTTGTGAATACAATGTAATGGAGCATCGTATAACGAGCGAATGTTAAAAGATCGTATCATCATTGGTGTGTATGACAAAAAATTTCAAATGAAATTATTGGATGGCAAGGATGAGCCATTGCAAAAGGTTATTGAAATGTGCAAAACATATGAAGCGGCTAAGGAAAATAAGGTGCTGTTGAACACCAATAGTCAACCGAGTGTCAACAGTTTGGTGGAACAGCAGCTAAGTGATACAATTAATGCAGTAACACGACGTTGTTTCAATTGTGGTAATGATTACTCGGAAAATCATTTAGAAACACGCAAAGCCAAGAATATCAATTGCCGATCATGTGGACGCAAAGGCCATTTCCAGCGGTTAAATCAAAAGGAAAGAAAACGGAATGCTACGGGGGAAATCGTAAATTGCCAGATGACAACGACAATGGAAGACAACAACATTCACTCAACTGGGAGGGCTCAGGTAATTCTGTACAAATCATTGATGGAAGTGTGAATAGGGTTATAAGAGTAGATTGTATTTATAGAATAAATTCAAGCAACGTTGGTCATCATAAGAAGCGATGGTACAAGGAATATCAGATAGCGAATCAAGTGGTTAGGTTTAAGCTTGATACTGGATCTGACGTGGACTGCATTCCGGCAAAAATAGTTAAAAATTTGAAAGCAAAATTAGAAAACAAAAACATAAACTATTCTGTCTATGATTATAACGGAAATAAAGTAAATGTTTTTGGGTCAGTTAAATTAAATTGCGTTGATCAAATGTGAACAATGGAAAAGTCTTCTCACTTTATAGTTGTCCTTGACATATGTGAACCAATACTGGGTTTTAAGTCATGTGAAAGATTCGGATTGGTTAAGCGAGTTGACGTGGGGTCTGTCGCTTGTTTGTCACAAACAAAAGGGGAATTTGTGCAAAGCAATCGTGATGTTTTTGAAGGTTTGGGGAAATTTCCGGGAACGTTCGCGATTAATTTAAAAGAAAATTCAAAGCCAGTCCTTCACTATAAGAAACGGATACCCAACTCTTTATTGAAGATACTGAAACGTCAATTGGGGAAAATGGTACAGGATGGAATCATTTCACCTGTTGATTACAGCGGCTAATGGCAAATGGAATTGGACGAAGCAAGCTCCGATTTAACAACGTTTATGACTCCTTTTGGTAGGTTTAAATTTAATCGCGTGCCGTTTGGACTTAATTTCGTACCTGAGTTGTTTCAACGTGAAATGATTAGAATGTTCGGAGACATTGAAGGGGTCATAATTTATTTCGATGATATGGGTATTTGCGCGGAGAACGAAAAGGAACACGATAGTATTATGGATAAAGTAATTGAAAGAGCGCGGAGAAATAATATTAAATTTAATCCGGATAAAATTCAATATCGCCAGCGCGAGGTTAAATTTATGGGAAATATTTTATCGGAAGGGAAAATTAAGGTGGATCTAAAGTATCGCGACGCGATTTTTAAAATAAAAAAACCTGAGAGTAAAGCGGACGTTTTAAGATTTTTGGGTATTCTAAAATATTTGGCAAAATTTATTCCAAATTTGTCAAAGCAATCGGCAGCATTGCGTAATCTGACTCGAAATGATGTGGAATTTGAATGGACGGAAAATCATGAGTCAGAATTTAAAAACTTACTTAGCATCGTGACCTCTGAACCGGTATTAGCTATTTATGATCCAAAATTGCCTGTCATTGTGCAAACGGACGCATCAAAGTATGGACTGGGTTGTGTAATTGTTCAAAACGGACACCCAGTAGCATATGCGTCTAGGACATTGAGTAAGAGTGAACAAAAGTGGGCTCAGATCGAAAAGGAGTTGTTGGCTATTATTTTCGCATGTCAACGATTTCATTATTTTTTGTATGGACGTGAATTTACCGTAGAAAGTGATCACAAACCGCTGGAAACATTAGTTAGGCGTGATATAGATGATGTGACAATGCGACTTCAGCGAATGTTTATGTCACTTTTGAAATATCCAAAGATGACTGTTGTGTACAAACCGGGAAAAGAAATGCTTGTGGCTGACTGCCTTTCACGGGCCCAATTATCGGAATGTCATGAGGACACGGAGTTAACGGGAATAATTCATTCGGTCACTAAATCGGCTTGTTTATCGAAACAAAATTATGATTTAGACCGGTCCACCATTGAACGTGATGAAGTTTATTTGAAAATTTGTCGATATGTAGAGAACGGTTGGCCAAATCATCACCTACTGGACAATCTGAGCCAAGTTTTTCATAGGTTGAAAAACGAACTGCATTTTGAGAATAGCTTACTTTTTCGTGATCACCGACTCGTAATCCCATCAGAATTACAGGAAAAAGTAGGTACGTGGTTACATGCAGCCCATTTGGGAATTGAAAAAACTCTTGCACGTGCAAGAGCGCTTTATTATTGGCCTAACATGAACGGTCAGATAAAGGAGATCGTTAAGTCTTGTGACATTTTTGAAAAATTCACACGAAACAATCAAAAAAAAAACCTGGTTCAAGAAGAGCTACCTAAATATCCGTTTCAGATAATCTCTGCTGCCTTGTTTGAATATGCAGGACAGGACTTCTTGTCAGTTATTGATGCATACTCAGGATTTTTAGTTGTGGAACATGTAAACAATAAAATGGCAAGTCACATTATTAGCAAGTTGAAGAGTAATTTCAACAAACTGGGATATCCAACTGTAATCAGGGCGGATAATGTGCCATTTAATTCTCGTGAATTTGAACATTTGCGGCAGATCATAATATTGTTATGAAATTCTCAAGCCCTCGGTAACCACAAAGCAATGGGTTAGCTGAGAAAGGCGTTGCGATAGCTAAGAATATGCTGAAACGTTGCATTGAAGCTAGAGACACAGAATACTATCAATATAGAATTTTGGAATATAACACAACTCCTGTTGCAAGCATGGGACTGGCACCGACCAGTTCTTTTTTGGTCGGCTGGTAAAGACGAGATTGCCGATTTCGGATTCTCTACTGTGTCGTGATAATTTGAGTGAGAAAACTATCCAAAATAAAACTAAAGAAAAAAAAGAAAAGCAAAAATATTATTATGACCGGAATGCAAGAACACTACCAGTATTAAATTTGGGTGATCTAGTTATCTTTAAGAAAAATGGAAAAGAATGGAATTATGGAATAATTGTGGGTAATGTAAATGGTCGATCGTATATCATTAAGGACAATTTCGAAAACTATTTTAGACGCAACCGACGGTTCATTGCCAAGACTAAGAATAATAAAATGAATGGGGGAGGAGTAATGTTTGAAGAAATTGTCAAATGTAACGTAGCTGGTCCTGATAATTTGAAACCGATTGAAATAGTACCTCCACTTGGGCGCAACAGAGAAGATAACGTTAACAAGGGCAGTGAACCAATTTTGTGTAATGTGGATGAACCAGGTCTACCAGTGTTGGACGATAGTAATGTATCATCAGATGAATATCAAACTGCTGGTAGTTCGGATTCAGAAGCAGAGTCGGGAAGCGATCAAAAGACACCTGATCCAGGGTAAGTTAATAAACCAGATGTTAGGAAAACTCGTAGTGGTCGCAGTAGTCGTCCACCTCAACGATATGGTTGGAATTAATTTAATGTAACAACCATGTGCGGTCAATAATGTCTTATCACTTAGTCAAATAGAACTTTACTTTAAGCCTTAAGATCATTTAAAAGAAAAAAGCGTGTAATAATATTGCTTGTTCGATAGTAAACAAGCATAATAGTCACAAGGTGTCGCTGCTAGTCGATGTGTATGTAGTTATAAGGAATACCCATCAATACAAATCACTAGAGGTATCGATTAGTTAGATGAGCGTCAACCATCACTAAGAAAAGATGTGCAAGAAGCGAAGACAATAAACTATGAAATATTATACAGCTTAAATAATTAAAGTCTTTTAATAATAATAATACAACAATTATTACAGATAGGCAGACAGACATGCAGACCTACATGCATACAGACACATAGGATGAGAGAGTGAGAAAGAAACAGATAAAGAGAAAGACACAGATAAAGAGAAAGACACAGATAAAGAGAGAGAAACAGATAGGGAGAGAGAAAGAGACTTGCAGACAAGCAGACAGGCTCACAGATATACGGATACAAAGCCAGGCAAAAAGACAGAAAAGCAGAAAAATTGACTCGCAGACAGTCTGAAGTACGGGCAGAGACAGAGACAGATAGGCAGATCGAACGGCAGACAGATAGGAAAACAAGCAGACAGACACGCAGATCCACAGACTTGCAGACATACACAGGAAGAGAGACAGATAAACAGACACGGTAGACAGATAGGCAGAAATACCTACAGCCTCGCAGACAGACACACCGGCAGAGACAGACAGACAGATATACAGACGGACAGACATGCAGACAGAGAGACAGGCAGACGGGCATACAGACAAACAGGCACACAGAAAGATAGACAGAAAGGCAGACAAATAGACAGACAGAAATACCTACAGGCTCGCAGACAGACACACCGGTAGAGACAGACAGGAAGACATACAGACAGATAGGCATACAGATTGTCAGACTGAAAAAGAGACAGACAGACAGGCATACAGACAGACATTTAGACAGACATTCAGACAGATAGACATAGAAACAGAGAGAGAGAGAGAGAGAGAGAGAGAGAGCGAGAGAGACTGAGAGAGAGAGAGACAAAAATAGGGAGAGAGAGAGAGAGAGACCTATTGACTCGCAGACAGATAAGAAGAACAACATATTCGCAAACAGACATAGAGAGGCTGACAGGATGATATAGACAGAAAGGAAGTCAGCCTTACAGACCCGCAGACTGAAGGAAAATAAGAAAAACGAACAGAGAGACAGGCAGAGAGAGAGAGAGAGAGACAGACAGGCAGACAGACAGGCAGACAAACAGGCAGGTAGGTATATATGCAGACAGACACGAAGACCCACAGACTCGCAGACATACAGACACACAGGAAGAGAGAGAGAGACACACAGACAGTCAGGTAGATAGATGGACAGGAATACCTACGGCCTCGCAGCCAGACACACCTGTAGAGACAGACAGGCACGCAGATATTTATTTATTTATTATTTATGAGTGGTCGACAAAACGAGTGTCTTCCTAATTAGTCAATACATTATATATACAATTATGAAAGATACATGCTAAAAGCCTAGTTAGAGAACACAAATTACTAATGGCATCACCGACCGATTTAGGTGTTTTATTTGCCAGTCCGGCCAACTGTGCCCCTTTTCACCGCTAATTTTGTCAGTGAAGATATTAGAGCCTACATCTAAGAAGAAGGGTGTAAGTAGGAAAAAGTGTTCTTAAGTAAAATTAAAAATACTCTTAATTAGCTATATTATTTAAGAATATACCATAAATAGGTGAAAAGAAAGTAAGAAGATTGTAAATAAAGTAAAAAACTGTATGCTATGTACTCTGTATACCTAAGTAGTAAAGAGTAAAGTAAAGAGTTTAATGATCCTTTTATAACGAAACTTCTGAACATCTCTCTTGTTCGCCCTATCCTTGAATACTGCTCTTGCATCTGGTCTCCGCAGTAGAACTATAGACAGGATCGTATTGAATCTGTTCAGAAGAAATTTCTGCTTTTTGCCTTACGAGGTTTAAATTGGAACCCTTATCTTCGGTTGCCATCCTATTCTAGCAGCCTGCTTCTTCTTAATCTTTCGACGTTAACCAACCGTAGGACAATTCTCGGTGTTGTCTTTCTACATAAGTTGGTTGTTGGCGATATAAATTCTCCTTTTCTGCTAGGGCGTCTTCAACTCTCTGTTCCGGCTAGACCAACCAGAAATTACCGCCCCTTATTCCTATCGACGTGCACAACAGATTACGCTATGCACAATCCTTTTCGCGTGCTATGTAAAAATTACAATAGTTTGCATCACGTTTTCTCTACCGAACTTTCTCTACTCCTAATAAAATCGTTGCTTTCAGGATACCTTCTGGACGACACTGACCATTCCCAGCTATGAGCAGCAGCTTGCCCGACAGGCTATAAATTTTCCCCCACCGGGTCGGTGATTTCCCATTACTTTCCCAATACTATCTCTTTATCCTATCTACTTAACACTCTGTATACCTAGCATACAGATCTTTACTTGATTAACAATCTTCTTACTTTCTTTTCACCTATTTATGGTATATTCTTAAATAATATAGCTAATTAAGAGTATTTTTAATTTTACTTAAGAACACTTTTTCCTACTTACACCCTTATTCTTAGATGTAGGCTCTAATAGAGTCACTGACAAAATTAGCGGTGAAAAGGGGCACAGCTGGCCGGACTGGCAAATAAAACACCTAAATCGGTCGGTGATGCTATTAGAAATTTATGTTCTCTAACTAGGCTTTTAGCATGTATCTTTCATAATCTCTATATATATAACTGTTTGTCCTGACTGACTGACTGACTGATTGTTGATCAACGCACAGCCCAAACCGTAAGAGCTAGGAAGCTGAAATCTTCACTGTAGCTACCTTATGTGATGTAGGTGCACGTTAAGACGGGGTTTCGGGAAATTCCACCCGCAAGTGTGGAAAAATCACGAAAAACGTTTGTATGTAACTTTTTTGTTTACCATCCGATCAGCCTCAAACTTATTTTCAAAGATCTTTGTTCAAATTCATTTGAAGGGTGTTTCACACTTTTAGGAAAATCCGTTCCTCCTTGGTGGAAATAGAGATCGAAGATTGGGTGGGTGACGTTTCGCGCTCAAATTCTTTTCCAGAGATCTGTAAGAAAAATCATTTGATACGTGTTTCACACTTTTCGAAGAATTCAAACTTCTTCGGGGGGGATGCGATTTAAAGATTTGTTGGGCGAAGTTGTAAGTTGTGTCCGATTTGCTTCAAACTTATTTTAAAAGCTCTACATAAGAACTTAATAAATACGTATTTCAGCGATTTGGAAAATTCCACCCGCAACAGTGGTAAATTGGCGGAAAACGGTTGTATGTAAGTTTTTTGTTTACCATCCGATCGGCCCCACACTTATTTTCAAAGATCTTTGTTCAAATTCATTTAAGGGGTGTTTCACACTTTTCGAAAAATCCGTTCCTCCTTGGTGGAAATGGAGGTTAAAAATTTGGTGGGTGACGTTTCGCGCTCAAATTCGTTTACAGAGATCTATAAGAAAAATCATTCGAGACGTGTTTCACACTTTTTGCAGAATCCAAACTTTTTCGGGTGGAATGCGGCTCAAAGATTTTTTGTACGAAGTTTTAAATTGTGTCCGATTTACTTCAAACTTATTTTCAAAGCTCTACATAAGAATGTAATAAATTCGTGTTTCAGCGATTTGGGAAATTCCACTCGCAACAGTGGTAAATTGGCGGAAAACGTTTGTATGAAAATTGTTTGTTTACCGTCCGATCAGTTTCAAAATCATTTCAAATTTGTTTGAGAACATTAATTTTATAACATACGTGCCACGGGCAAGGCCGGGTTATACCCGCTAGTTGTATATATAATGTATTGACTAATTAGGAAGACACTCATTTTGTCGACCACTAATAAATAATAAATAAATAAATATCTGCCTGCCTGTCTGTCTCTACAGGTGTGTCTGTCTGCGAGGCCGTAGGTATTCCTGTCCATCTATCTACCTGATTGTCTGTGTGTCTCTCTCTCTTCCTGTGTGTCTGTATGTCAGCGAGTCTGTGGGTCAGCGTGTCTATCTGCATATCCACCTATCTGTCTGTCTGTCTGCCGGTCAGTCTGCTTGTTTGTCTGTTTCTCTCTCTTCCTATCTATCTCTCTCTCTCTCTCTCTCCCTCTCTCTGTGTGTGTGTGTGTGTGTGTCTGAGAGGCTTTAGGTATTCCTGCCTATCTGTCTGTCTGTCTGACTGTATCTCTCTCTCCCTTCCAGTGTGTCTGTATGTCTGCGTGTCTGTGGGTCTGCGTGTCTATCTGCCTGTCTGTCTCTACCAGTGTGGTGGTCTGCGAGGCTGCAGGTATTCCTGCCCATCAGTCTGCCTGACTGTATGTGTGTCACTCTCTCTACCTGTGTGTCTGTTTGTCTGCGAGTCTGTGCGTCTGCGTGTCTGTCTACATATATACCTATCTGTCTGCCTGTCTGCTGGTCTGCCTGCCTGTTTGTCAGTCTCTCTCTCTCCCTATCAGTCTCTCTCTCTTATCTGTCTCTCTCTCTCTCTCTCATCCTATGTGTCTGTACGTCTGTGAGTCTGTGGGCCTGCATGTCTGTCTGCCTATCTACGTATCTGTCTGCCGGTCTTTCTGCCTGCTTGTCTGCCTGTCTGTCTGCCTGTCTGTCTCTCTCTCTCTGCCCGTCTGTCTGTCTCTTTTCCTAATTTTCCGTCAGCCTGACTGTCCGTGTGCAACTCTGTCTTCCTGTGTGTCTGTATGTCTGCGTGTCTGTCTGCATATACACCTACGTGTCTATCTGCCTGTCTGTCTGCCTGTTTGTCTGCCTGTCTGTCTGCCTGTCTGTCTCTCTCTCTCTCTCTCTCTCTCTCTCTCTTTGCGTGTCTTCTTGTTCGTTTTTCTTATTTTCCGTCAGTCTGCGGGTATGTTAGGCTGGCTTCCTTTCTGTCTATTTCATCCTGTCAGCCTCTCTATGTCTGTTTGCGAATATGTTGTTCTTCTTATCTGTCTGCGAGTCAATAGGTCTCTCTCTTTCTTTCTGTCTCTCTCTCTCTCTTTATTTTACTCTCTCTCTCTCTCTATCTTACTCTTTTTCTCCCTATTTTTCTCCCTCTCTCTCTCTGTCTCTCTCGCTCTCTCTCTCTATCTCTCTCTCTTTCTATGCCTATCTGTCTGTATGTCTGCCTGTCTGTCTCTACCGGTGTGTCTGTCTGCGAGCCTGTAGGTATTTCTGCCTGTCTGTGTATCTCTTTCTGTCTTCCTGTGTGTTTATGTCTGCGAGTCGGTCAGTCTGCCTAGCTGTCTCTGTCTCTGTCCGTATGTCTGAGTGTCTGCGAGGTAATTTTCTGCCTTTCTGTCTATTTGTCTGCCTTTCTGTCTGTCTTTCTGTGTGCCTGTTTGTCTGTCTGCCCGTCTGCCTGTCTCTCTGTCTGCATGTCTGTCCGTCTGTATATCTGTCTTTCTGTCTCTGCCGGTGTGTCTGTCTGCGAGGCTGTAGGTATTCCTGCCTATCTGTCTACCGTGTCTGTTTATCTGTCTCTCTTCCTGTGTGTCTGTATGTCTGCAAGTCTGTGGATCTGCGTGTCTGTCTGCCTGTTTTCCTATCTGTCTGCCGTTCGATCTGCCTATCTGTCTCTGTCTCTGCCCGTACGTCAGACTGTCTGCGAGTCAATTTGTCTGCTTTTCTGTCTTTTTGTCTGGCTTTGTATCCGTATATCTGTGAGCCTGTCTGCTTGTCTGCAAGTCTCTCTCTCTCCATATCTGTCTCCCTCTCTTTATCTGTGTCTCTCTCTTTATCTGTCTCTTTCTTACTCTCTCATCTTATGTGTCTGTATGTCTGTAGGTCTGCATGTCTGTCTGCCTATCTATGTATCTGTCTGCCGTTCTATCTGCCTGTTTGTCAGCCTGTCTGTCTGCCTGTCTGTCTCTCTCTCTCTCTGCCCATCTGTCTGTCTGTTTTCCTAATTTTCCGTCAGACTGCGGCTCTGTAAGGCTGTCTTCTTGTATGTCTATTTCTACGCATGTCTGTCGATCTGTCTATTTGAATGCCTATCATCCTGTCAGCCTCTCTATGTCTGCCTGCGAATACGTTGTTCTACTTATCTGTCTGCGAATCAGTAGGTGTCTCTCTCCCTCTATTTGTCTCTCTCTCTCTCTCTCTCTCTCTCTATCTCTCTGTCTCTCTATTTTAGTCTCTCTCTATCTCTCTCACTGTCTCTCTCTCTTTCTTTTTTTCTCTCTCTTTCTATGTCTTTCCCTCTGAATGTCTGTCTGTATACCTGTCTGTCTGTCTCTTTTTCAGTCTGACAATCTGTTTCCCTATCTGTCTGTATGTCTGCCTGTCTGTCTGTCTCTTTTTCAGTCTGACAATCTGTTGGCCTATCTGTCTGTATGTCTGCCTGTCTGTCACCGGTGTGTATGTCTGCGATCCTGCAGGTAGTCCTGCCAGTCTGTGTATCTCTCTCTCTCTTCTCGTGGGTGTATGTCTGCGAGTCGGACGGTCTGCCTGCCTGTCTGCCCATCTGTCTCTGTCTCTCCCGTGTGTCTGACTGTCTGCGAGTCAATTTGTCTGCTTCTGTCTATTTGTCTGCCTTCCTGTCTGTCTATCTGTGTGCCTTTCTGGCTGTCTGTCTGTCTGCCCGTCTGCCCGGCTCACTGTCTGCATGTCTATCTGTCTGTATATCTGCCTGCCTGTCTCACTGTCTGCATGTCTATCTGTCTGTATATCTGCCTGCCTGTCTGTCTCTGCCGGTGTGTCTGCCTGAGAGGCTGTAGGTATTCATGCCTATCTGTCTATCTGCCTCTGTATCTCTCTCTCTCTCTCTCTTGCTAAGTATCTGAATGTCTGCAAGTCTGTGGATCCGCGTGTCTGTCTGCCTGTTTTCCTATCTGTCTGCCTGTCTGCGTCCCTCTCTCAGAACGTGCGTCTGACAGTCTGTCCGTCTGCCTGTCTCTGTGTCTGCATATCTGTATGCCTGCGTGTCTTTTCTCTGTCTGCATGTCTGTCTGTCTGTATATCTGCCTGCCTGTTTGTCTCTTCCGGTGTGTCTGTCTGCGAGGCCGTAGCTATTCCTGTCCATCTATCTGCCCGACCGTCTGTGTGTCTCTCTCTCTCTTCCTGTGTGTCTATATGTCTGCGAGTCTATGGGTCAGCGTATCTGTCTGCATATCTACCTATCTGTCTGCCTGTTTGCCGGTCTGTCTGCTTGTTTGTCTGTCTCTCTCTTTCTCTCTCTTCCTGTGTGTCTGTTTGTCTGTTAGCCTGGGGGTCTGCGTGTCTGTCTGCCTGTTTTCCTACCGGTCTGTCTGTCTGCCGGTCGGTCTGCATGTCTGTCTGCCTGTCTGTTTTCCTAATTTTCCGTTATTCTGCGGTTCTGTTAGGCTGTCTTCCTGTCTGTCTATTTCTACGCATGTCTGTCTCTCTGTCTGATTGACTGCCTATCATCTTGTCAAACTCTCTATGTCTGTCTGCGAATATGGTGTTCCACTTATATATCTGCGAGTCAATAAGTCTCTCTCCCTCTCTCTCGCTCTCTCTCTCCCTCTCTCTCTCTCTCTCTCTCTCTCTCTCTCACTCTTTCTCTCTCTCTTTCTATGTCTATCTGTCTGAATGTCTGTCTGTGTGCCTGTCTCTCTAAAGCTTTTTCAGTCTAACAATCTTTATGCCTATCTGTCTGTATGTCTGCCTGTCTGTCTCTGCCGGTGTGTCTGTCGGCGAGGCTGTAGGTATTCCTGACTGTCTGTGTATCTCTTACTCTCTTTCTGTGTCTGTATGTCTGCAAGTCTGTGGATCTGCATGTCTGTCTGCCTGTTTTCCTATCTGTCTGCCGTTCGGTCTGCCTGTCTGTCTGCCTATCTGTCTCTGTCTCTGCCCGTACGTCAGACTGTCTGCGAGTCAATTTGTTTGCTTTTCTGTCTATTTGTCTGCCTTTCTATCCTTTTATCTGTGTGCCTGTCTGCTTGTCTACAAGTCTCGAGTCTGCGATTCGGTCGGTCTGCCTGTCTGTCTGCCTATCTGTCTCTGTCTCTGCCTGTATGTCTGACTGTCTGCGAATCAATTTGTCTGAATTTTTGTCTATTTGTCTGCCTTTCTGTCTGTCTATCTGTTTGCCTGTCTGTCAGTTTGCTCGTCTGCCTGTCTCTCTGTCTGCATGTCTGTCGGTCTGTATATCTGTCTGTCTGTCTCTGCCGGTGTGTCTGTCTGCGAGGCTGTAGGTATTCCTGCCTATCTGTCTACCGGCCTGTCTGTGTATGTGTCTCCCTCTTCCTGTGTGTCTGTATGTCTGCAAATCTGTGGATCTACGTTTCTGCCTACCTATCTGTCTGCCGTTCGGTCTGCCTCTCTGTCTGCCCATCTGTCTCTGTTTCTGCCCTTACGTCTGACTGTCTGCGAGTCAATTTGTCTGCCTTTCTATCTATTTGTCTGCCTTTCCATCTATTTGTCTGCCTTTCTGTCTGTGTGCCTGTCTGTCTGTCTGCCCGTCTGCCTGGCTCACTGTCTGCATGTCTATCTGTCTGTATATCTGCCTGCCTGTCTCACTGTCTGCATGTCTATCTGTCTGTATATCTGCCTGCCTGTCTGTTTCTGCCGGTACGTCTGTCTGCGAGACTGAAGGTTATTCTATCTATCTGTATGCCTGACTATCTGTGTATCTGTATGTCTGCGAGTCTGTGGGTCTGTGTGACCGTCTGCGTATCTGTCAGTCTGTCTTTCGGCCTGTCTCTCTTCCTGTGTGTCTGTATGTTGCCTATCTGTGTACCTGTCTGTCTGGCTGCCCGTCTGCCTGTCTCTCTGTCTACATATCTGTCTGTTTGTAAGTCAACTTGTCTTTCTCTGCCGGTGTGTCTGTCTGCGAGGCTGAAGGTATTCCTGTCTTTCTGTACGCCTGACTGTCTCTGCATCTCTGTTTCTTTGTATTTGTCTGTATGACTGAAAGTCTGTGGGTCTGTGTGATCGCTTGCCTATCTGTCAGTCTTTCTGCCGGTCTGTCCATCTAATAACCTGCCTGTCCGACTGCCCGTCTGCCTCTCTCCCTGTCTACATATCTGTCTGTCTGTTATAGCCTTTCTCCACTGGGCTTAAGAAATTTCACATTTTTAAGTTTCACATATTGGTGTTCCACCGGTTTTCGGTAACTTGTGAGTGGCAAAAGTACCGCTTCTTTAAATAAACAGCTGATCGAGTTGCTTTAATTTACATAAGCGCCGCAAAGATTTCCTTCCAAAAGTCAAATAAAACTGTCCCGAAGGACGGGCTCCATTTAATGGACTCTTTGCGAAATTTGGCCAACTTTAAATGTTAAAAACTGTGGGATTCTTAAAATTTAAAATTAAAATTTAAAGTTACCGCTTGCCTGCGTTGCAATATCAGCTGTTTATGGTTATGATACTTTCACATTTTTCACAACATCGATAGTAATCTCCATTAATCATCGCAAAATACACGAAATGTTCGGGGCGAATTTACACATATTTTAAAAATGTGACATTTTTGAAAAATGTGTGAAATGTGTTTTCTTATGGGGAAACGTACAGGCCGCATTTTACACATTTTGCAAAAATGTGATATTTTCAGAAATGTGTAAGAAATGTGTTCAGTGGGCAGAGGCTATAAGTCTACCTGTCTGTCTATGACGGTGTGTCTGCCTGCGGGGCTTTAGGTATTAATTTGTTTGCCTGACTGTCTATGTATCTCTCTACTCTCTTCCTGTTTGTCTGTATATCTGCGAGTCTGTTAGTCTGTGTGACTGTCTGCCTATATTCCTATCTGTCTGCCGTTCGTCTGCCTGCTGCTATCTGTCTCTGTCTCTGCGTAGTCAGACTGTCTGCGGTCAATTTGTCTGAATTTCTGTCTATTTGTCTGCCTTACTATCTGTCTATCTGTGTGCCTGTCTGGCTGTTTGCCCGTCTGCCTGTCTCTCTGTCTACATATCTGTCTGTATGTAAGTCTTTCTGTCTTTCTCCGCCGGTGTGTCTGTCTGCGATGCTGTAGTTATTCCTGCCAATCTGACTGCCTGTCTATCTGTGTATGTCTCTCCCTCTTCCTGTGAGTCTGTTTGTCTTCGAGTCTGTGTGATGTGCGTTTTTGCCTATCTGATTTCCTATCTGTCTGCCGATCGGTCTGCCTGTTTGTCTGCCTATCTGTCTCTCTCTCTCTCTGCCCGTGCGTCCGACTATCTGCGAGTCTATTGGTCGTCTGCCTGTCTCTCTGTGTGCATGTCTGTCCGTCTGTATATCAGCAAGTCTTTCTCTGCCGTTGCGTCTGTCTGCGATGCTGTAGGTATTCCTGTCTATATGTCTGACTGACTGTCTGTGTATTTCTTTCTTTTCCTGTTTGTCTGTATGTCTGCGAGTCTGTGGGTCTGTGTGACCGTCTGCCTATCTTCCTATTTGTCTGTCTGCCTTACTGTCTGTCTATCTGTGTACCTGTCTGTGTGTCTGTCTGCCCGTCTGCCTGTTTCTCTGTCTACAGATCTGTCTTTCTGTAAGTCGTCCTGTTTTTGTCTGCCGGTGTGTCTGTCTGCGAGGCTGTCGGTATTCCTGATAATCTGTCTGCCTGTCAGGCTGTGTATCTTTCTCTCTCTTCCTGTGTTTCTGTATGTCTGCGAGTCCGTGGCTCTGCGTGTCTGACTGCTTGTTTTCCTTTCTGTCTGCCTGTCTTTCTCTCTCTCTCTCTCTCTCTCTCTCTCTCTCTGGCCGTGCGTCTGACTGTCTGCGAGTCTTTTGGTGTGCCTTTCTGTCTGTCTATCTGTGTGCTTGTCTGTCTCTCTGCCCGTCTGCCTGTCTCTCTATCTGCATGTCTGTCTGTCTGTATATCAGCCTGTCTGTCTCTGCCGGTACGTTTGTCTGCGATGCTGTAGGTATTCCTGTATATCTGTATGCCTGACTGTCTGTGTATCTCTCTCTCTTCCTGTGTGTCTGTATGTCTTTGAGTCTGTGGGTCTGTGTGACCGTCTGCCTATCTGTCAGTCTGTTTGCCGGTCTGTCTCTCTTCCCGTGTGTCTGTATGTCTGCGAGTCTGTGGTTCTGTGTGGCTGTCTGCCTATCTGTCTGCCGGTCTGTCCATCTGTGTACCTGTCTGTTCGTCTGCCCATCTGCCTATCTCTCTGATTACATATCTGTCTGTCTGAAATTCTACCTGTTTTTCGCTGCCGGTGTGTCTGTCAGCGAAGCTATAGGAATTCCTGCCTATCTGTTTTCCTGACTGTCTATGTATCTCTCTCTCTACCTGTGTGTCTGTATGTCTGCGAGTCTGTGGGTCTTTCCATCTGTCTGTCTGTCTGCCGGTCGGTCTGCCTGTCTGTCTGCTTGTTTGTCTTTCTTCTCTGCCCGTGCGTCTGACTGTCTGCGAGTCTATTGGTCTGCCTTTCTGTTGTCTATCTGTGTGCTGTCTCCGTCTGCCTGCTCTCTTCTCATGTCTGTCTGTATGTGTATCAGCCTGTTGTCTCTGCCGGAGCGTCTGTCTGCGATGTTGTCTGCCTGACTGTCTGTGTATCTCTCTCTATTCCTGTGTGTCTGTATGTCTGCGAGTCTGTGGGTCTATGTGACCTCTTATATCTGACTGTCTGTCTGCCGTTTTGTCTTTCTGCCTTTCTGTTTGTCTATCTGTGTGCCTGTCTGTCTGTCTGTATATCAGCATGTTTTCTCTGCCGGAGCGTCTGTCTGCGATGCTGTCTGCCTGACTGTCTGTGTGTCTCTCTCTCTCTTCCCGTGTGTCTGTATGTCTGCGAGTCTTGGGTCTGTGTACTGTCTGCCTATCTGTCTGCCGTCTGTCATCTGTTACCTGTCTTCTCTCCCCTCCTGCTCTCTGACACACTGTCTGTCTGATCACCTGTCTGTCTCTGCCGGTGTGTCTGTCCAGCGTCTCCTACTGTCTCCACGTTGATCTCTCTCTCATGTGTGCTGTATGTCTGCGAGTCTGTGGGTCTGTGTACCGTCTGCCTATCTCCCATCTGTCTGTCTGTCTGCCGGTCGGTCTCCTGTCTGTGTGCTTGTTTTTTCTCTCTTTCCCGTCGTCTGACTGTCTGTGCTTGTGCCGTCTGTTGTCTGCCGCCTGCCTGTCTTCTGTCTGCATGTCTGTCTGTCTGTATATCACCTGTCTGTCTCTGCCGGAGCTCATCTCATCCTCCTACTGTCTGTGTATCTCTCTCTCTCTCTTTCCGTGTGTCTGTATGTCTCGAGTCTGTGGGTCTGTGTGACGTCTGCCTTCTTCATCTGACTGTCTGTCTGCCGTCGGTCTGCCTGTCTTATGCTTGTTTGTCTTTCTTTCTTTGCCCGCGTCTGGCTGTCTCGAGTCTATTGGTCTGCCTTTCTGTCTGTCTATCTGCGTGCCTGTCTGTCTGTCTGTCTGTCTGCCTGTCTCCTGCCTCTCTGTCTGCTGTGCGTCTGTCTATCTGTCTGCCTGACGTATGTGATATCTCTCTTTTCCTGTGTGCCTGTACGTCTGCGAGTCTGTGGGTTTGTGTAACCGTCTGCCCATCTTCCTATCTGACAGTCTGTCTGTCGGTCTGTTTGTCTATCTGTACAGTCTGTCTGGCTGTCTGTATATCAGCCTGCTGTTTGTCTCTGCCGGTGTGTCTGTCTGCGGGGGTATTCCTGTCCATCTATCTGCCCGACTGTCTGTGTGTCTCTCTCTCTCTTTCTGGGTGTCTGTATGTCTGCGAGTTTGTGGGTCAGCGTGTCTGTTTGTATATCTCCTTTCTGTCTGCCTGTTTGCATGTCTGTCTGCTTGTTTGTCTGTCTCTCTCTATCTGTCTATTCCTGTGTGTCTGTTTGTCTGTCTGCCTGGTCTCGTGTCTGTCTGCCTGTTTTCCTACCGGTCTGTCTGTCTGCCGGTCGGTCTGCATGTCTGTCAGTTTTCCTAATTTTCCGTCATTCTGCGGGTCTGTTAGGCTGTCTTCCTGTCTGTCTATTTCTACGATTCTGTCTCTCTGTCTGATTGACTCCTATCATCCTTCAACCTATCTCTTCTGTCTGCGTATTGTTCCACTTATATATCTGCGAGTCATAATCTCTCTCCTCTCTCTCGCTCTCTCTCTCTCTCTCTTCTCTCTCTCACTCTCTCTCTCTCTCACTCTTTCTCTCTCTCTTTCTATTCTATCTGTCTGAATGTCTGTTGTATCCTGTCTCTCTAAAGCTTTTTCAGTCTAACATCTTTATGCCTATCTGTCTGTTGTCTGCCTGTTTTTTTTTTTTTTTTTTTGTAAGGAGGGAAAAGCATTAAAAGCCAAAAAGTGTGGGACTTGCACCCACTAAAAACCCACCTACTCTCCGTATCCCTCTCATGGCACCACCGATGGGATCACTTCACGAGGGGGAGATGGCATGAAAGCCTCACCTAGATTCTCATCTATGATTGACGATTGCGCTGTCGTTCAGCGCGACGCAAGGATTTGATTATCACTGCCGCTGTGGTGCTAATAGCAATCCAATTGTTTTGCGAGCTTAGTAGGAATCTAGTAAGTCGTTGACTATAAAAGGTCTCCCAATAATTTGACTAAGCTCTTCCCGTTCAGCAGAGAATCTTGGACAGACGAAAAAGACATGTTCAGCGTCTTCTGGGGCCCGCGCACAGTGTGTGCAGAACGGGTCCGTCTCGTGTTTAAACCTATAAGAAGGATTTAAAGCACCCGTGTCCCGTCAGTAATTGAGTCAGGTAGAAGTCGGTCTGACCGTGCTTCCTACTCACCCAAGGCCGTATGTCCGGGATCAGCGATCGTGTCCAGCTGCCATTGGTGGTAGTTCTCCACCTCGCCTGCCATTCTTCCATGGTTTCAGCCCGCCTACAGTTTGGGAGCTGTTGCTCCTCGTCTCCATTGCCAGGAGATCTAGTGGGATCATTCCGGCCAGTACTAGTGCTGCATCCTCGGAGACAGACGGTAAGAGCTGATACATCGTAGCGCGCACCTGCGGTATGCAGCCTTGCGCTTCGGCCGACGCTGGTATCCTCAGTGCCGGCGCCCAGACTTTTGCTGCATACAGTATGATTGACCTGACCACACTTGCTATCAACCACCTGCTCTTCTGCCGCGGGCCCGCATTATTAGCCATCATCCTGGCTATTGCATTCGCGCTTTCGCCGCCTTCCCCCGACGAACTCCAGGTGGGCTGAACGAAGCCGATGGTCCAGCATTACTCCCAAGATCTGATGGCTGGCTTCGAGTGTATGGGACAGTTGTCGACGCGTATTGTGGCTGTCTCCACTACCTTACGGCTGCTGACCAGTACTGCCTCCGTCTTGTGGGCAGCCAGTGTTAAGCCATTGGACGCGAGCCAGTTCACCACCTGTCGGATAGCGGTGTTTGTTTTCTCCTCCACAGCCGGCAGCTCCTTGCTGACCGTAACCACCGCAATGTCGTCCGCAAAGCCAATGATGTGAGTGCCTGCAGGGATGTTCAAACGGAGAACTGCGTCGTACATCACGTTCCATAGTGTAGGTCCCAGGACTGATCCTTGTGAACGCCGCCAGTTATGGTGTGCTGCCGCTGTCCTGCGGCGGTGTCATACAAGAGCACACGATTGGAGAAATAGTCCGTAATCAGGCTTATCAGGTACTCGGATATCTGGAGTCCCTGAAGCGTGCGTATGATACTCATCCAGCTGGCTGCATTGAACGCGTTCTTTACTCCAGGGTCGTATGAGGCAGTATTTTTTGCTACCATTCCGCCATCGGGACCCCTCGATGGCTTGTGGGCGATCCCACAACATGGCTGATAGCTTGGGCAGTGCTGCGCTTTTTCCGGAATCCAAACTGGTACTCAGATAGCCCTTGCCGTTCTTCTAGTTCGTCTTGCAGTCTGTTGCATATGATGCGCTCGAACAGTTTGCCAACCACGTCGAGCATGCACAGTGGCCTGTATGCGGACGGGTCCTCTGGTGGCTTGTCGCCTTTTGGGAGCAACACCAGTCTCTGGCGTTTCCACCTTGTAGGAAAGCGGCGATCCTCCATGCACTTATTAAATAGCGCTGCATAGACTGCTGGTTGCTTGGCCACTATTAGCTTCAGAGCTTTTGTCGGGATCCCGTCAGGTCCTGGGGCTTTATTTGGCTGTATCCGCGCAAGAGCCTGTAGCACCTCCTCTGCGCCCGTCCATTTTACCGTCGACGTTCCGGCGTACGTGGTGGTTATGTGCAGCGTTGGTTGCGAGGGGAAGAGCGTGGTGACAATTGCCCTTAGCTGGACCTCGTTTGTGGGCATTGGCATCCTGCACGTTCTTCCCATGACCAATTTGTAGGCTGTACCAAAGGGTTGCGCGTCGGCTTCAGCGCATAGGCTCTTCCACGTGGCGTCCTTGCTGCGATTGATAGCCTTCTTAAGTGCGGCCCTCTTCGCTCTGTAGGCTTCCTGCATTTCCTGGCAATTGCTTCTCCCGTGGGCCCGTTGGTAGCGTCTTCTGGCTATGTGGCATTCTCTCCTGGCCATCTCTATTTCATGGTTCCACCAGTGAACAGGTCTGCGCCCGTTTATCCGCCTTCTCTTTTTAAGCATGGATGCGTTGCATGCCTCCTCTACCGTTCTTCCTAGGTAGTTTGCCCAGTGGTCGGCATCTCCATCGGCTGGGAGTTGCATGCTCTCGACCATTAGCAGCAGCGCTTCTGGGCTAGCTACCTTGCTCCATGTGCCACGCTGGTGGTATTGGTCCTTGTGCTGGTCGGCGAAGTGACTTATTATCGCATGGTGGTCGCTGTGTGTGATAAGTCGGACACCATCCAGGACGCGCGTCTCGCCAGACATGGGCTAGCAAATGTCAAGTCAGATTATCCTCTGCCTGCTTTGTTGAAGGTTTGCCTGTTACCAACGTTGAGAAGCGACACGTTGAGGGTTGCAAACGCGTCTAGCAGGATACGCCCACGTTGACTTGTTTTGCTGCTTCCCCATTCAACTGCCCACGCATTGAAATCGCCCGCTATGATTACGGGTGAACGGGTTCTTGCGTCGTCCGTAATGTTGTCGAGTATGTTGGCGAACTCGCTGATTTCTACACTGGGTGCAATATAGCAGCTATATATATAGACTCCGCAACACTTGGCTCTGGTATATCCGGTTGCCGCTTGCCTGTCTGTAAGTTGCGCTGGTGGGCTTCCGCAGCTCCAAATTGCTGCACCACCGCCATTGCTCTGGGTCCAGATCCTTCATGTTTGGCTGGTATGCTCACTGACATGGCGAAGTCGTTTTTTCTTCCCGAGTGGTTTGGTCGAGTAGGTCCTGGGCCGCTCTAGTGGTTCAAGTTAATCTGGATTAACTTGATTTTTTGGCTGTTGGTTGCACCCTTAATGAACCACGGGCAGGCCCTGCTAAGGGTATTGTGTGCCGTGTTCACGGTCTCATATCTCGTGCAGATTATGCATTTTGACTTGCCGTGCACTCCTTCGCCGAGTGGTTGGCTTCTCCACAATTGAAGCACAGTTTCGAGGCGTCGTGTTTACTGCGGCATCGTGCAGCCGTGTGCCCAAAGTCCAGGCACTTGAAGCATCGCCTCGCTCCACTTTTTGGCGTATACGACATACCGCCCATCCAATGCGTATCTTCGCTACCTCCAGAAGTTCGCTTGCGACTTTCTTGGGCAGTAGCATAGTAGCCGTCTGTGTGCCGCGGTATGCTTTCCTTAGCTTCGGTGAGGCTTCACAAGGAGGTCCCCTTCGATTTTTGTGAATACGGCTCCTAGCACGTCGTCGCTATTTGACCATTCCGGAATGTCCCGTATCTCTATGAGGACTTTGTCAGAGATCGTTCTGACGTCTGCAGTAATCCCCACGCATCCTGGACGGCCTTCTGTAGTTTGGTTGTGGCTTCGTCCTCTGCTTTGCTCATTCGTAGAATGATTCTCCGGCTGCGGTACGCATATGCCGCTAACGCTCTCTCTTACTCTGTAGGTCTTGGTTTGTCTGTACATTTTGAGCACGTTGGCATATTCCTCTGGCTCCGGCATTTGACCAATATGGCATCTGGTCGACTTCTCTTTGGTGGCTGGGTGTTGCTCCTCTTATTCTTCTTGGCTCCAACTTTTTGCCATTTGTTGTTGCCTGGCCCTTTGTTGTTGTTATTGTCCTCCTCTTTTTCGGTGGTCCCGCGCTTGTCCGCATCTCGGCGCTGAGATGTTCGCGCTTCTTCTGGACTCGCCTTCCTGTTGGGCTTTGGGGTTGCACTCGGCACCGGCCTATCTGCGGGGGTTTTCCTCCTTGTTTGTAGCAGCGCCGGGGAGGTTTGCACTGCGCTCTCTCTGCTAGTGCTATGTTCATTAGCCAGTGCGCATGGCTGTGCACTGCTTCCCTGGCCCGTTTGCTGCGCCGCTTGCTCGCTTGGCAATTCGCTGTGGCTGCCATTTGATCTCCTTCATCCTGCAAGGTCATCTTTCATACTCTGGTTGATGTCCGCACAGCTGGCTTTTTGCCACCCACAGTCGCAAGGAGCCTGTCCAGAATAGCTCCCAGCTCAAGGAGTAGAGTGCTGGTACCTACGCCATGCCCTTTTGGTTTTTTCCCAGGGCGTCCGCTTGTTGCGTTTGGGGAACTTAATAAATCCCTGCTTCGCTTGATTTTGGCGTCCACTACCCGTCTCTCACTGCTCCTCTCCCCTGGGCTGCCTGCTGTGCAGCATGTTCTCGGGGGTCCTCACTTTCATCTCCGGAAGGATCCATTCTGCTGATCTCTGTGGTGTTGTTCTTGTCCTTATCCGCTACGATAGCCAAGTGTCCACCATCGTAGTATTTGGTTGGTAACGGTTGTTGGGGCCTCCAAATCCTCCCCTCCGTGGACTGTGCCACGGTGGATCACATGTTACTCCACCTGATATTTCTTAAAACAATCCATTCCTTTCCATTTTATCATTTTATCCTACTCCGCTTTTGCTTTAACCGCTCCTGGTTTTGGTATACTCCGGCCGATCGGCACAGACGCAGACCACCAAGCCTTCAACAACGCTTGGTGGTTTGTTTGCAGTTCACATCTCCTCATCCCCGGTGGCCATTTCCCCCAGCGTTTAACCGTTGGGAGTTATACCGCTCCATTCGGTCACCCCCTCTTTAGGTACACCACATGCGTGGCGGGGTTGGCAATTGTCGGAACCGTGACCTTATGTACCTTTTCCCCTGTGAGGGTCGTGACTATACTTCTAAAATTGCTATATCAATCAGCATATATACTGCGCCTTCGGGATTCTATTTTCCCGCTTTTCAGGTGGTGTTTCCCGGCTAATGATCGGCAGCGCCCTCTATCGCTGGTAAACGACGTTTAGTAGAGCGGCCAAGATTTGCAGCGCCACTAACGTCGTGCTAACGTCGTGCTCGGTACCGTGTCATGGATCGCCTTGCACCTTACAGCACTCCATCACTATTGGTTAACCATCTGTTTTACTATTGCATTCTCGTCGTGAGAAAGCAATTTTATGTGGGCGGCGACATTTTCCTCTTGTTGGAGAAGTGTGGAGAAATGTGATAGGGAGAAAGCACATAGCATGCTTTCCCCTCTCCATACCCACACATTCGGGGCAGAACACCAGATTGGTCTTTGAGCCAAGGGAGCGTCGGACACGTGGCAGATCAGCCTTACAGGTACGCATTGGCGTTGTTGTTTACGCCAGTACTTACGCGTTTTGTTTTCCTTGTAGGCATCGCGGCCCAAAATGGGAAATAATGGGAGCGACGAACAAAACGCGACCGCGCACTCTCAATTGCCGCATGCAACTCCATGTCCATGTCTGCCTGTCTGTCTCTGCCGGTGTGTCTGTCGGCAAGGCTGTAGTATTCCTACTGTCTGTGACTCTTACTCTCTTCTGTTCTGTTCTGAAGTCTTCTGATGTTGTTTTTTTCCTCTGTCTGCGTTCGGTCTGCTGCTGCTGCTATCTGCTCTGCTCTCCCACTCACTTCACATTTTTCTTTCTGTTTTCCTTCTACCTTTTACTGTGTCCTGTCTCTTGTCTACAAGTCTCAGCCGCGTCGCGCCTCTTTCACTCTCTTCTCTCCGTATGCTCTGCTCACTTCTGTTCTGCTATTGCTGCCTTTTGCTGACTTTTTTCTCCGTCTCTGTTCTGCTTTCTGTCGTCTGTCTTTGCTGTTCTCCGTGTGTTTCTGCGAGGCGAGGATTCCTCCTACTGTCACCCCTGTCTGTGTATGTTCTCCCTCTTCCTGTGTTCTGTATGTCTGCAAATCTGTGATCTGCTTCTCCTACCTATCTGTCTGCCGTTCGGTCTCTCTCTGTCTGCCCATTGTTCTGTTTCTGCCCTACTCTGACTGTCTGCACATTTCTGCCTTTCTATCTATTTGTCTGCCTTTCCATCTATTTGTCTGCCTTTCTTCTGTTCCTGTCTGCTGTCTGCCCGTCTGCCTGGCTCACTGTCTGATGTCTACTGTCTGTAATCTGCCTGCCTGTCTCACTGTCTGTGTCTACTGTCTGTAATCTCCTCTGTCTGTTTCTGCCGACGTCTGCTGCGAACTGAGGTCTACTATCTGTATCCTACTATCTGTGTATCTGTATGTCTGCAGTCTGTGGGTCTGTGTGTCGCTGCCTACTGTCAGTCTTCTTTCGGCCTGTCTCTCTATGTTGCTGTATGTTGCCTATCTGTGACCTGTCTGTCTGGCTGCCCGTCTGCCTGTCTCTCTGTCTACATATCTGTCTGTTTGTAAGTCACTTGTCTTTCTCTGCCGGTGTGTCTGTCTGCGAGGCTGAAGGTATTCCTGTCTTTCTGTATTTGTCTGTATGACTGAAAGTCTGTGGGTCTGTGTGATCGCTTGCCTATCTGTCAGTCTTTCTGCCGGTCTGTCCATCTAATAACCTGCCTGTCCGACTGCCCTCTCCTCTCTCCCTGTCTACATATCTTCTGTCTTATACCTTTCTCCACTGGGCTAAAATTCACATTTTTAAGTTTCACAATGGTGTTCCACGGTTTTCGGAACTTGTGAGCAAAATACCGCTTCTTTAAAAAACATATCAATTCTTTAATTTACATAGCCCCAAATTTCCTTCGAAAATCAAATAAACTGTCCCGAAGACGGTTCCATTAATGGACTCTTTGCGAAATTTGCCAACTTAAATAAAAACGGGATATTAAAATTTAAAATAAAATTAAAGTTACCGCTTCCTGCGTTGCAAATCAAGCTGTTTAGGTTATAACTTTCACATTTCACAACACAAATCTCCATTACATCGCAAAATACACGAAATGTTCGGGGCGAAACAAATTAAAAATTGAATTTTGAAAAATTGTGAAATGTGTTTTCTTATGGGGAAACGTACAGGCCGCATTTTACACATTTTGCAAAAATGAATTCAAAATGAAGAAATTTTCAGTGTCTGTCTGTCTCTGCCGGTGTGTCTGTCGGCGAGGCTGTAGGTATTCCTGACTGTCTGTGTATCTCTTACTCTCTTTCTGTGTCTGTATGTCTACAAGTCTGTGGATCTGCATGTCTGTCTGCCTGTTTTCCTATCTGTCTGCCGTTCGGTCTGCCTGTCTGTCAGCCTATCTGTCTCTGTCTCTGCCCGTACGTCAGACTGTCTGCGAGTCAATTTGTTTGCTTTTCTGTCTATTTGTCTGCCTTTCTATCCTTTTATCTGTGTGCCTGTCTGCTTGTCTACAAGTCTCGAGTCTGCGATTCGGTCGGTCTGCCTGTCTGTCTGCCTGTCTGTCTTTGTCTTTGCCCGTATGTCTGACTGTCTGCGAGTCAATTTGTCTGAATTTCTGTCTATTTGTCTGCCTTTCTGTCTGTCTATCTGTTTGCCTGTCTGTCTGTTTGCCCGTCTGCCTGTCTTTCTGTCTGCATGTCTGTCGGTCTGTATATCTGTCTGTCTGTCTCTGCCGGTGTGTCTGTCTGCAAGGCTGTAGGTATTCCTGCCTATCTGTCTACCGCCTGTCTGTGTATGTGTCTCCCTCTTCCTGTGTTCTGTTGTCTGCAAGTCTGTGGATGTGCGTTTCTCCTACCTATTCCTATCTGTCTGCCGTTCGGTCTGTCTCTCTGTCTACCCATCTGTCTCTGTTTCTGCCCTTACGTCTGACTGTCTGCGAGTCTGTCGCCTTCTGTCTATTTCTGCCTTCTGTCTGTTTGCCGTCTGCCTGTCTCTCGGTCTGCATGTCTGTCGTCTGTTATCTTCTGTCTGTCTCTGCCGGTGTTCTGTCTCAGCTGTAGGTATTCCTCCTACTGTCTCCGCCTGTCTTGTATGTTCTCCTCTTCCTGTGTGTCTGTATGTCTCATCTGTGTCTGCTAGGAATTCCTATCTATCTATCTTCCTGACTGTCTGTGTATCTCTCTCTCTTCCTGTGTGTCTGTATGTCTGCGAGTCTGTGGGTCTGTGTGACCGTCTGCCTATCCTTCTATTTGTCTGTCTGCCTTACTGACTGTCTATCTGTGTACCTTTCTGTCTGTCTGTCTGCCCGTCTGCCTGTTTCTCTGTCTACAGATCTGTCTTTCTGTAAGTCGTCCTGTTTTTGTCTGCGAGGCTGTCGGTATTCCTGATAATCTGTCTGCCTGTCAGGCTGTGTATCTTTCTCTCTCTTCCTGTGTTTCTGTATGTCTGCGAGTCCGTGGCTCTGCGTGTCTGACTGCTTGTTTTCCTTTGTGTCTGCCTGTCTGTCTCTCTCTCTCTCTCTCTCTCTCTCTCTCTCTCTCTTTCTCTGGCCGTGCGCCTGACTGTCTGCGAGTCTTTTGGGGTGCCTTTCTGTCTGTTTATCTGTGTGCTTGTCTGTCTCTCTGCCCGTCTGCCTGTCTCTCTATCTGCATGTCTGTCTGTCTGTATATCAGCCTGTCTGTCTCTGCCGGTTTCTCTGCGATGCTGTAGGTATTCCTGTATATCTGTATGCCTGACTGTCTGTGTATCTCTCTCTCTTCCTGTGTGTCTGTATGTCTTTGAGTCTGTGGGTCTGTGTGACCGTCTGCCTATCTGTCAGTCTGTTTGCCGGTCTGTCTTTCTTCCCGTGTGTCTGTATGTCTGCGGGTCTGTGGTTCTGTGTGGCTGTCTGCCTATCTGTCTGCCGGTCTGTCCATCTGTGTACCTGTCTGTTCGTCTGCCCATCTGCCTGTCTCTCTGATTACATATCTGTCTGTCTGAAAGTCTACCTGTCTGTCTCTGCCGGTGTGCCTGTCAGCGAGGCTATAGGTATTCCTGCCTATCTGTCTTCCTGACTGTCTATGTATCTCTCTCTCTACCTGTGTGTCTGTATGTCTGCGAGTCTGTGGGTCTGTGTGACCGTCTGCCTATCTTCCCATCTGTCTGTCTGTCTGCCGGTCGGTCTGCCTGTCTGTCTGCTTGTTTGTCTTTCTATCTCTGCCCGTGCGTCTGACTGTCTGCGAGTCTGTTGGTCTGCCTTTCTGTCTGTCTATCTGTGTGCATGTCTGCCCGTCTGCCTGTCTCTCTGTCTGCATGTCTGTCTGAATGTGTATCAGCCTGTCTGTCTCTGCCGGAGCGTCTGTCTGCGATGTTGTCTGCCTGACTGTCTCTGTATCTCTCTCTATTCCTGTGTGTCTGTATGTCTGCGAGTCTGTGGGTCTATGTGACCGTCATTATATCTGACTGTCTGTCTGCCGTTTTGTCTTTCTGCCTTTCTGTTTGTCTATCTGTGTGCCTGTCTGTCTGTCTGTATATCAGCATGTTTGTCTCTGCCGGAGCGTCTGTCTGCGATGCTGTCTGCCTGACTGTCTGTGTATCTCTCTCTTTTCCTGTGTGTCTGTATGTCTGCGAGTCTGTGGGTCTGTGTGACTCTCTGCCTATCTGCCTGCCGGTCTGTCCATCTGTGTAGCTGTCTGTTCGTCTGCCCATCTGCCTGTTTCTCTGACTACATATCTGTCTGTCTGTAAGTCTACCTGTCTGTCTCTGCCGGTGTGTCTGTCAGCGAGGCTATAGGTATTCCTGCCTATCTGTCTTCCTGACTGTCTATGTATTTCTCTCTCTACATGTGTGTCTGTATGTCTGCGAGTCTGTGGGTCTGTGTGACCGTCTGCCTATCTTCCCATCTGTCTGTCTGTCTGCCGGTCGGTCTGCCTGTCTGTGTGCTTGTTTAATTTTCTCTCTTTGCCCGTGCGTCTGACTGTCTGTGCCTGTGTGCCCGTCTGTCTGTCTGCCCGCCTGCCTGTCTCTCTGTCTGCATGTCTGTCTGTCTGTATATCAGCCTGTCTGTCTCTGCCGGAGCGTCAGTCTGCGATGCTGTCTGCCTGACTGTCTGTGTATCTCTCTCTCTCTCTTTCCGTGTGTCTGTATGTCTGCGAGTCTGTGGGTCTGTGTGACCGTCTGCCTATCTTCCAATCTGACTGTCTGTCTGCCGGTCGGTCTGCCTGTCTATATGCTTGTTTGTCTTTCTTTCTTTGCCCGTGCGTCTGACTATCTGCGAGTCTATTGGTCTGCCTTTCTGTCTGTCTATCTGCGTGCCTGTCTGTCTGTCTGTCTGTCTGCCCGTCTGCCTGCCTCTCTGTCTGCATGTGCGTCTGTCTATCTGTCTGCCTGACTGTATGTGTATATCTCTCTTTTCCTGTGTGCCTGTACGTCTGCGAGTCTGTGGGTTTGTGTAACCGTCTGCCCATCTTCCTATCTGTCAGTCTGTCTGTCGGTCTGTTTGTCTATCTGTGAGCCAGTCTGTCTGTCTGTCTGTATATCAGCCTGTCTCTCTCTGCCGGTGTGTCTGTATGCGGGGTTTTAGGTATTCCTGCCAATCTGTCTGCCTGCCAGGCTGTGTATCTCTCTTTCTCTCTTCCTGTGTTTCTGTATGTCTGCGAGTCAGTGGGTCTGCGTGTCTGACTGCTTGTTTTCCTTTCTGTCTGTCTCTCCACCGGTCGGTCTGCCTGTCTGTCTATCTGTCTCTCTCTCTCCCTCTCTGGCCGTGCGTCTGACTGTCTGCGAGTCTATTGGTGTGCCTTTCTGACTGTCTATCTGTGTGCCTGTCTGTCTGTCTGTATATCAGCCTGCCTCTCTGTCTGCAGGTTTGGCTGTCTGTATATTAGCCTGTTTGTCTCTGCCGGTGTGTCTGTCTGCCTGTCAGTGTATCTCTCTCTCTCTCTGTCTTTCTGGCTTCTGTATGTCTGCGGGGGTCTGCGTGTCTGTCTGCCTGTTTTCCTATCTGTCTGTCTGTCCGCCGGTCGGTCTACCTGTCTGTCTGTCTCTCTCTGCCCGTGCATCTTAGTCTCTGCGAGTCTATTGGCCTTTCTGTCTGTCTCTCTGTTTGCCTGACTGTCTGTGTATCTCTCTCTCTTCCTGTGTGCCTGTACGTCTGCGAGTCTGTGTGACCGTCTGCCTATCTGTCTGGATGTCTGCTTGTCTGTCTCTCTTCTTCTATCTGTGTGCATGTCTGTCTGTCTGTATATCAGCCTGTCTGTCTCTGCCGGAGCGTCTGTCTGCGATGCTGTCTGCCTGACTGTCTGTGTATCTCCCTGTATTCCTGTGTGTCTGTATGTCTGCGAGTCTGTGGGTCTGTGTGACTGTCTGCCTACCTGTCTGCCGGTCTGTCCATCTGTGTACCTGTCTGTTCGTCTGCCCATCTGCCTGTCTCTCTGAATATCTGTCTGTCTGTAAGTCTACCTGTCTGTCTCTGCCGGTGTGTCTGTCAGCGAGGCTATAGGTATTCCTGCCTATCTGTCTTCCTGACTGTCTATGTATCTCTCTCTCTACCTGTGTGTCTGTACGTCTGCGAGTCTGTGGGTCTGTGTGACCGTCTGCCTATCTGTCAGGCTGTCTGTCTCGCTTTCTGTGTGTCTGTATGTCTGTGAGTCTGTGGGTCTATGTGACCGTCTACCTATCTGTCTGTCTGTCTGCCGGTCTCTCTGTCTGCCTTTCTGTTTGTCTATCTGTGTGCCTGTCTGTCTGTGTATCAGCCTGTCTGTCTCTGCCGAAGCGTCTGTGATGCTGTCTGCCTGACTGTCTGTGTATCTCTCTCTATTCCTGTGTGTCTGTATGTGTGCAAGTCTGTGGGTCTGTGTGACTGTCTGCCTATCTGACTGCCGGACTGTCCATCTGTGTAAGAGGAACACCAGAAGTAACGTTAACCTGTTCAGAGGTAGTCAGCCTCAGCATTACTCTTTGGGTCCTACCTTCTAAATTAGAATTAATCCAAAGCAAAAGAGACGGAGGGAAACCTATTTGCTCAAGTTTAAGAAGTAAAATGTCAAGGTGCACAGAGTCAAACGCCTTACTGAAGTCAGTGTAAATGACATCAGTTTGCATTTTCGAAAGGAAAGCATCATTTACCAAGGAAGTAAACTGAAGCAGATTGGTCGTAGTTGACCGATTCTTTACGAATCCATGTTGAACAGGGGAAACAACTGATTTGCAGAAATGCTGCAAATTCGAAGTGATTATTTTTTCAAATAATTTAGGAATAGCGGACAGTTTTGCAATGCCCCTGTAATTTTGTTTATCAGACTTTCCACCTTTCTTGTGGAGAGGAATGATATAAGATTCTTTCCAACGAGATGGAAAGACAGAATATTAAATGGATAGATTAAAAAGCTTTAGCAAGGAAAAACAAGGGAAGAACTACACCACCATCAAATAATTAAAAATTGAATTGATTTGAAACAACGAAAGTCATGCTGGGCTGAGGGTACTAGATAATTTTCAGCAGTGAATAATGACCAAGAGATGCTCGGTAAACTAAAATCACCTAACAATATATATAGGTCATTATCACGACGGTGTGAAGAAACTTCTTTAATTCAAGAAATATGTTTCATATAAACTTGAATATCAGAAGAAGAAGGAACATAGGAGCATGAAATATAAATATTCCATGTAGGAAAAGACACCTTGACTGAGACAATCTCAGCGTCAGTAGGCGTACTTAAACAGAAAAGTTCTGACTGGAGAGTGGCTTTAACGGCAATCAATACCCCACCACCTCGAATCGGCCAATCATTTCTATGCAAAATAAAATTATTCGAAAAACCTCAAAGTCAGATATGGTTGAATTTAACCATGTTTCTGAAAATGCGATTATATCCGAATCGAAGGAAGTGCTGGCCATGAAAAGATTTGTAAGTTCTGACATTCTGATAATGAATAGAGACTTGGTCAGAAGAAATAGTTAGTTTTTTGGGGCAGAAATGGTACCCTGTATTGAAGGGACTGGAAGGGTGACAGGCTGGTTACGCTTTTTGGCTTGAACTCGTGATATACAGACAGACAGACTTGCAGACAGAGAGACAGACATGCAGACATATAGACATGCAGACACAGAGATAAGCAGACGGGCAGACTGCCGGACGCACGGGCTGAGAGAGAGAGGCAGACAAGCAGACAGACAGACAGAAAGGAAAACAGGCAGACAGATAGAAAAACAGGTAGACAGACGCGCAGATCCACAGACTTGCAGACATACAGACACATAGGAATAGAGAGAGATACACAGACAGTCAGGTAGACAGATAGGCAGGAATACCTACAGTCTCGCAGACAGACACACCGGCAGAGACAGACAGTCAGGCAGATATACAGACAGACAGACATACAGACAGTGAGACAGGCAGACGGACAGACAGACAGACAGGCACACAGATAGACAGACAGATAGGCAGACAAATAGAAAGAAAAGCAGACAAATTGACTCGCAGACAGTCAGACGTACGGGCAGAGACAGAGACAGATAGGTAGACAGACAGGCAAAACGAATGGCAGACAGATAGGAAAACAGGCAGACAGACACGCTGATCCACAGACTTGCAGACTTGCAGACATACAGACACACGGAAAAAGAGAGACAGATACACCGACAGGCCGGTAGACAAATAGGCAGGAATACCTACAGCCTCGCAGACAGACACAATGGTAGAGACAGACCGGCTGATATACAGACAGACAGACTTGCAGACAGAGAGATAGGCAGCCGGGCAGACAGACAGACATTCAAACAGATAGACATAGAATGAGAGAGAGAGAGAGAAAGAGAAAAATAGAGAGACAGAGACAGACAGAGAGAGAGAGACCTATTGACTCGCAGACAGATAAGTGGAACAACATATTCGCAGACAGACACAGAGAGGCTGACAGACAGGCAGATATACAGACAGACAGACATGCAGACACAGAGACATACAGGCGGGTAGACTGCAGACGCACGAGCAGAGAGAGGGGCAGACAAGCAGACAGACAGATAGATAGGAAAACAGGCAGACAGACAGGCAGACAAAAAGATAGGAAAACAGGCACACAGACACGCAGACCCACAGTCTCGCAGACATACTGACACACAGGAAGAGAGAGAGATATACACATAGACAGAGACAGAGAGAGAGAGAGAGAGAGAGAGGGAGAGCGAGAGAGAGAGAGAGAATGAGAGAGAGAGAGAGAGAGAGAGAGAGAGAGAGAGAGAGAGAGAGTGAGAGAGAGTGAGAGAGAGTGAGAGAGAGAGAGAGACTGACAAACAGGCAGGCAGACCGGCAGACAGACAGACAGATAGGTATATATTCAGACAGACACGCAGACGCACAGACTCGCAGACATACCAACACACAGGAAGAGAGAGTGACACACATACAGTCAGGCAGATAGATACAGAAAGTCTAAATTTATTAAACGTGGCTTTTACCCCGTGGGGGTGTACTACCACGGTATTCGTTTATGCCACATATGTGACATAAAATACAGCGGGCCGAAAGAAAGCGTCGGACTAGCGCCCCTCCAGAACCCTGCTTGCACAGTGAACCTTCGGTACCAATTGATTGCATGCTTGTCGAACATGACATTCCCCCTTGGTGGGAGGCGAGGTCTATATAAACCTCTGCTGGTCTATGGGTACAACACCCGGTTGACACGCAACTCCACGCCGAGTGAAAACTCTCCCCACATTTGGGTATCAAACACACAGCCACCACGATACTCCCCGAAGGGCCGCAGGACGGAACAAGTTCCGTGGGCTCCTGGTTACCCGTGGTACCAAATTACAGTTTGGTCGGCTGTTCGTAGCAATTGCCACTCCCCAGTTTTGTTGACGACAAACACGGAATGGGTCGTCCGTTGGTCGACTTACCCCAAATTGAGCTTGTCTTCCAGATTAAGCTATGGTCGGCTTCGTGGCACAGTCCATGCCACTCCCAGTTTTGGCTAACGTCAGCCCGGCACTGGTCGGCCCTGTGTGGCTGCACTTCGCTCCATCCCTCGCCGCCGTCTAGCAAACACCGCCCGCGCAAACATCTCCAGAAGTCGCAGCCGCTCTGGTGTCTTCAGGACCCGGGAAAAGTCCCAACGGGTATCTTCTCTCCTGACACCAAGTCCGTCGAGGTCTCGCAGATCTGCATAGAGTGGGCAAGCAACTAGCACGTGCTGCCAGTCTTCATACTCTGCACCGCATTGACATGCGGGCGTTGCACTCAGACTTCTCTGATGCAGGAATGCATTTAGCGATGCGTGGCCAGTCAGCAGGAATCCAGCGTGAAGACCGAATCCAAAGTCTCGCCGGCTGTAAACGAAGCATGCGTCCGGGATAAACTGATGAGTCGGTCGACCGTGCTCATCACTATCCCACCACCGTTGCCACTCGGAGCACATGCCTTCGTCCAGCAACGCCTTCATCTGCTTCTGATCTAGATTTGCCACATCTAGACCGAACAGCCAATCACTATCCTCCAGCGGGTGGGCACGCTTGACTTTGAATCTGATTGCCAATTTCTTGGCAACCAAATCCAGAGGTGGAGCTCCAGCAAGCACCTGCAGTGCCACGGTGGACACTGTACGGAATACCGGCAGGCATCCTAAGAGCATGACTCTTTGGCAGGAGATGAGGCGCCTCCTGGCACCCGACTCTCCCCTGACCGCGGAATACCATACCGAGGCACCAAACAGTGCACAAGGCACCATGAGTCCGGCATAGACAGTGCGTCTGACTCGGGGACTGAGGCCCCAGTCAACCCGTAGCACGCGACCCAATGCTCCGACGACTCCAGTCAGTTTGTCCCGCAATCCTGCGATATGCGGCTGAAAATTCATTGCTCCTGCAAACCGTACCATGGGCGGCCTGGAAACGGCAAAACGCCCCTTCAGCATCATCATTGCCGTCTTGCTGGTTGAGATCGATAGTCCGACCTCGGCTCCCCAAGCTCCTACGACGGACATCAGCTCAGCTGCTCGACGCTCCAGTTCGGCTCTCGACCCTCCCTCGACAAGAACCAGCAGATCGTCGGCATATGCACTAAATGTGCACAAGGACTCCAGGCGTTGGAGCAGGACATCCATCATGATGTTCCAGATGAACGGCCCACTGATTGATCCCTGGGGACACCCTCGTGTGACCTCCACCTCGACTTCGCCATATCTGCTGGTCATCCTGGCTTTCCTGCCACAGAAGAAGCTTCTCCACAAGCTAGCTTCCCGCATCGATCAAGCGGCGCATCGCGGCGCTCCACTCGATGTTGTCAAAGGCGCCCTTAAAGTCCACGAAAAGACCAAGTACGTATACCGCCTGGCTGGCGGCAACGCTGGTCATCACGTGCTTCCAGGCTTCCTCGACACAGTGTCCAGGTCGAAAGCCAAATTGCCATCTATTTCCATCCAGAAACACCTCCTTCGTTCGATTAACCATGATCCCCTCAAGCACTTTGCCAAACACTGGCAACAGGCAGATGCCCCGATAGGAAGCTGGATCGCTCCTATCCTTGTCGGGGCTCTTGAGGAGCGCAACCACACGCGGGCACTTCCACTCAAGGGGAAAGTATCCCTCTGCCAGGCAGCGGGAATACAACGCTGTCAGGTGCTCGGGGATGGCACGCCATACCGCCATGCAGATCCCACCTGTAATGCCGTCCAGCCCGGGAGAGCGCCTGCTCTTCAACCGAGCGACGCATACTCTAACCTCGAACGCTTCGAGCGTTGGAGCAGCTTCGTCCGGAATGACGATGTCTTCACTCGACTCCGCAACTGGAAAAAAGTTGTGGAGGAGGAGACTCGCGCAGTCGTGCCATGTTACGACCAGCCCGTAATCCGAACGAAGGCATCTCAAATCGGTGGATCGCTTTCGTTCCCGGCATATCCGGTAGACGTGCCCCCACGGATCATCTCTGTGGTCTCCAACGAAGTGTCGCCAGTTTTCCTCCTTCGTCTTCAGGATTAGCGTCTTGAACTCGCGGACGGCTGTCCGCAGATGAGCTGCAAGATATGGCGCAGATTCATGACCTCTGCGCCGTGCATCCTGGAGCCTCCGCCTCAGTCTCCTGACCTCCCGGCGTTTGGTACTCAGTTCGGCAGTCCACCATTTAACTTTTCCCTGGGCTCTCGACCGACTGCGGCCTAACACTCTGTCGCACACAGACTGTACGGCAAGGCGTAGGGCAGACACCGCGGAATCCAACGGCAACATCCTGATATCCTCCTGGGAAAAGTGCTCCTCGATTTCCTCTACCAGCTCTGAGTCGAACAATCGCCAGTCAGCATTAGCGAGCTTCCAGGACGGCACAGGAGCATAGCTCTCAATGCTCTCGTCCACACTCCAGTCATACGCGGCTCACGTAGACGCTGCTTCGTTGACGGTTGTTACGTCGATATCGCTCTGTCCTCTTCGATTATCGAACGTGTACACCTCGCTGACTTGATTCAACACGTTGGCACGACTTCCGAGTATCCACTCATCAAGCTGTTCGCCTCGTCTGTAGTTCAGCTGGCCACGAAAGAATTCGTGACGTTTGCTGAACCACAAGGGAGACACAGCGCTTGCGTCCAGGCTAAAAATGACCGGAGTACTACTAGCCAGTAGCAGTACGGCATCCATGTAGCTCAATATCCTCATCAAGTCAGCATGAGCATGGCAGTATATGGAGGTCAGGTAAACTGTACCATGTTTACTCGTCACCCTCACTCATACTCCAGCCTCGGTGGTCAGCGACTCCACTGGTAGGCAGATGGCATCTGGGTCGTCGATGATGACAACAGCGCTCCTTTTCCTTTCCTCGACAGTGTGGCTTCCGAATATGCGCATCCCGGCTGGGAAGCCCGTAATCCTTCCTTCCACATCGGCGTATGGCTCCTGCAGCAGCGCAAAGGTGTGGCCGTGGTCACGCATACGTACACCGATATCGATGCACGCAGCGCGGCCGCGGCCACAGTTGGCTTGAATGAAGCTAAACATTAATGCTTAGCTTGCACCCTTGCCAACACTGCGCCATAGATCGGGCAAGACCCCGAAAGCATGTAATGCCCCGAGGGTAGCCCCTTGAAGCGACAGTTCCGGCAGTCCACCGGATTTGCGCATTTGGCTGCGATGTGCCCCATCTGGCCACACTGTTTACATACGTCCTGTTTGAGGCGGCACTCGGACACCCTGTGGTCGAAGCCGACACACCTATGGCAAGCATAAGTGCGACCGGTCTTTTCAAAAGTCGCCAGGATCCTCTCGTCAACTTCCAGCGTCAGATTTATACTGGCGCCATCAGTGACGGACCACGGCTTCGACTCAAGGTGGATCGCCTTGTTGAAAGCAGCTGCTGTCATCTCCTCCTTGAAGTTGTTCATGTAGAGCTCCTCCATGAACACCTCCGGCAAGATGGACGTGTCCACGTAAAACACCTTGACTTTCGGCTTTAGCCCCTTATTCGCTTGGACGCTGAGTCCAATCTCCTCAAATTTCTTGCTTGCCACCACCTTAGTGAGCTCGCCCTTCGATGGCGTGCGGATTACAGCACCGCCTCGCCTAAGCTCACGCACCTCATGGACCCTCACTCCAAGGGTGGGTGCGACCTCCACCATGATCCGCTTGTCAACGGCATTGCCGGACTCGCTCGGGTCCCGACTCGTGACCACCGCGGACCACGTCTCAACTGGCTTCTTGATCCGTGGGGCGGCGATCGGCACTCCTCGGACGGGGACAGCGGTATGGGTAGCATGGTGGGCAGCGTGGTGGGCAACATGGGCAACGTTGTGGGCAGCAGCTGGGGTGGGGGCGACAAACTGCGCTCCGGGCAATCTGCTTGAGAGGCTCTCAAGCAAAGCGTTTCGCACTGCCAGCGACGTGGACAGCTCTTCCATCCGCTTTACGGCGGCCGACACCTCGCGCGCAGCTTCAGGGGCGACACTCACCAAGGCAAGGCGGGTCATTTCGGCAACTGCTGATAGCTCCGCGATGATCGCTCCTGTCCCCTCGGCCACAATCTTCCATGCAGGTGCTCGCGCGGGGGAGGGCAGCGGCAGCGGCTCGCTTTGCAGCAGCCCTAGTGGCGGGCCTGGCAAACTCTCCTGCGCTTTCCAGCGCCTGCCTCTTCGGTTCCACGGGTACGCATGGGGGAGGGGGGGAAATCGTGCAACGACCCCTCCCTCTCCTCGCCCTCCTCCTTCCATCGGCCTCGACGCTGGCAACCGACTCGGCACTGGACCCAGTGTCGGTCACGCTTCTGGCGTCCATCATCGTGGCGCCCTCTATCGCCTCTAACACCACGCGATTACCCGGACACGAACCGTTTACCAAGTTTCGAAACCGCACTGCTTTGCACTGTTTTGCGCTGCTTTGCACTACGTCCAACTGCTTGACAAGCAGTGAACTGTTTTGCACTGCTTTAATTGTCGGCTTTGGCACAAGCAGTTTTATTGCTGTTTACCGCAATTTTCACCGCAATGTTTTATGGCTTTGTTTTCGTCAAAGTGAACACCTGCACCTTATCTTTGACTTAAACACAAAAACACAAAAATAACACCGCGACACGTCTGCTCGCGACGAACGTCTGAAACAAAATAGTTGGACAGGAATACCTAAAGCCTCGCAGACACACCGGTAGACACAGACATGCAGGCACATTGACAGGCAGACTGGCAGACTGTCAGACGCACTGGCAGAGAGAGAGAGAGAGGCAGACAAGCAGACCGACAGACAGATCGGAAAACAGACAGACAGACACGCAGACCATACAGACACACAGAAAGGGAGAGAGAGATTATTTATTTATTTATTATTAATTAGTGGTCGACAAAACGAGTGTCTTCCTAATAAGGCAATACATTATATATACAAATATGAAAGATAAATGCTAAAAGCCTAGTTAGAGAACACAAATTTCTAATAGCATCACCGACCGATTTAGGTGTTTTATTTGCCAGCCCGGCCAGCTGTGCCCCTTTTCACAGCTAATTTTGTCAGTGACGATATTAGAGCCTACATCTTAAAAGAAGGGTGTAAGTAGGAAAAAGTGTTCTTAAGTAAAATTAAAAATAATCTTAATTAGTTATATTATTTAATAATATACCATAAATAGGTGAAAAGAAAGTAAGAAGATTGTTAATAAAGTAAAGAACTGTATGTAGGTATACAGAGTGTTAAGTAGATAGGACAAAGAGATAGTATTGGGAAAGTAATGGGAAATCACCGACCCGGTGGGGGAACATTTACAGCCTGTCCGGCAAGCTATGCCCCTGCTCATAGCTGGGAATGGTCAGTGACTTCCCGAAGGTATCCTGAAAGCAACAATTTTATTAGGGGTAGAGAAAGTTTGGTAGAGAAAACGTGATGCAAACTATTGTAACTTTTACATAGCACGCGAAAAGGATTGTGCATAGCGTAGTCTGTTGTGCACGTCGATAGGAATAAGGGGCGGTAATTTCTGGTTGGTCTAGCCGGAACAGAGAGTTGAAGACGCCCTAGCAGAAAAGGAGAATCTATATCGCCAACAACCAACTTATGTAGAAAGACAACACCGAGAATTGTCCTACGGTTGGTTAACGACGGAAGATTAAGAAGAAGCAGCCTGCTGGAATAGGATGGCAACTGAAGATTAGGGTCCCAAAAAGCAGAAATTGCTTCTGAACAGATTCAATACGATCCTAGCTCTTGTTGTACTGCGGAGACCAGATGCAAGAGCAGTATTCAAGGATAGGACGAACAAGAGAGATGTACAGAAGTTAAATCGTTAAACTCTTTAGACCATCGTTAAATGAATCCAAGTACACCTTTTGTCTCATTAACGATGGTATCTATGTGAAGATGGAAGCAGTGTTTAGAATCAAAAATAACGCCTAGATCATGGTGCACAGAGTCAAACGCCTTACTGAAGTCAGTGTAAATGACATCAGTTTGCATTTTCGAAAGGAAAGCCTCATTTGCCAAGGGAGTAAACTCAAGCAGATTGGTCGTAGTTGACCAATTCTTTACGAATCCATGTTGAACAGGGGAAACAACTGATTTGCAGAAATGCTGCAAATTCGAAGTGATTATTTTTTCAATTAATTTAGGAATAGCGGACAGTTTTGCAATGCCCCTGTAATTTTGTATATCAGACTTTCCACCTTTCTTGTGGAGAGGAATGATATAAGATTCTTTCCAACGAGATGGAAAGACAGAAGATTCAAGGGATAGATTAAAAAGCTTTAGCAAAGGATAAACAAGGGAAGAACTACACTCCTTGAGTAGACAACTAGGAATATTGTCAGGCCCAGGAGAGAAAGAAGATTTTCAAGAATTTACTGCTAAAAGGAGAGAGGAATGGGAAATAATAGGACGAGGTATAGAACTAGAGGAAGTAATACTATAAGGGTAAGAATTATTATTAGGACAGACTGAATAGTAGGTTGATTGAAAAAAATTAGCAAATAGGTTAGCAGAATCAGAGTCATTGCTAGCTTTATCCATCCCGAGAGAAAAAGAAGATGGCAAACTTGAAGATTTACGCTTTAAGTTTACAAAATTGTAAAACTATCTCGGATTTAGGGCAAATTGCCTTTTGCAACCAGTTAGATAATTCTCATAGCATTGAGAATTCAGAAGAAAGAAGTTCGACTTGGTTATGGAATATTAAACCAAGTCTGTACACGATCCAGGCTTATTAAACATTTTTAAACATTTAGATTTTTTATTTTTTAGATTTAATAATCTGGGAGTAAACCAAGGTGGCTTTGAAGAAGTAGTCGAAGGAATTGGCTTGGGAATACACATATCTAAGAGGGAGTTTAGGGTGTTATAAAAAAATTAATAGCAGAATTCATATCAACCGAGTCATGTAAAAAAGACCAATCGGTTGCATGGATACGTTGATTAAGCAAGGAATAGTTTGCCTTGCAAAAGCAACGGCGGGGCTTAATGGTAGCTGATAAGCTCGAAATGAGAGAGTTGCAATTAAAAATTGCAACCTCTAAAGTAGGATGATATACATCCTCAGGAAGAGATAAAGGAGGGGTCTTGGACACTTAAGCAAAAAGGTAGTCGTTAACAAATACAAGATCAGGTGTTCTATTCAAATGATTAGAAATTGAATTGATTTGAAACAACCAAAGATCTAGCATGTAATTTAAAAAGTCATGTTGGGCTGAGGGTACTAGATAATTTTCAGCAGTGAATAATGACCAAGAGAGCTCGGTAAACTAAAATCGCCTAACACTATAAATAGGTCATTATCACGCACGTGTGTAGAAACTTCTTTAATACAAGTAATATGTTTCATATAAACTTGAATATCAGAAGAAGGAGGAACATAGGAGCATGTTATATAAATATTCCGTGTAGGAAAAGACACCTTGACTGAGACAATCTCAGCGTCAGTAGGCGTACTAAAACAGAAAAGTTCTGACTGGAGAGTGGCTTTAACGGCAATTAATACCCTACCACCTCGAATCGGCCAATCATTTCTATGCAAAATAAAATTATTCGAAAAAACCTCAAAATCAGATATGTTTGAATTAAACCATGTTTCTGAAAATGCGAATTTATCCGAATCGAAGGAAGTGCTGACCATGAAAAGACTTGTAAGTTTTGAAATGAGAAAGAAATGGTACCCTGTATTGAAGGGACTGGAAGGGTCACAGGCTGGTTACGCTTTTTTGGCTTGAACTCGTGAACAATCATGTGTGGAGGCCAAAATTTGGGCTCACATATCATGTGAAGCATTTATTTTGAATGATGCTATATCACGAGGGGTGGAGAGATAAAATTAAGTTATTGACACGCCAGCAGAAGATTTGCTAGCAATATAGGCTGCCAATGACTCAGAGGTGGTGTCAGACGAAAGTCGAGACACAAAAGCTTGCCTACGAGGGGCAACAACAGTTAAAGTAGGAGCTGATGGGGCTGCAGGGAGAGCAGGATTTGGTGGGACCAAAGAGGCACCATGATTGTTATTAACAATCTGGGCAAGATTGCGCGCGGGTCTACCTTTGTGTCCAGACAACAGACAACATTGGAGATAAATCCAAGTTGCTACGCAGGGACAACAGAGGCATAGGTGTCTGGACAGAGGGAGAGGGCAACTGCAAAAATTGAGGCTTCAACCGGCGATTGGTTGGAAACTCAAATTTGTATTTGCTAAACAACTCACAATTCGAATCAAAACTACTCGAGAGCTGCTTAGCCACGTTATTTAGTTTTAAGAATTGATTTCTCACAGAATTATACATTCTGGAGAAATCAATTTGTTTGTCGATACATTCTGGGCATGACCAACGCAAGCCGCCGCAGCCCTTCTTGGCAATTGCAGCGATCTTGTCGCAATCATTATATTCTCACACAGCCAGCAATTAACAAATTGCGGCAATGCAAAATCATCAGCCTGCTTGAACGTGCAAGGTTTCTTACAGCACGACATAATAACTACCAGCGTTAAATGATACAAACAAATTGTTTGGAGCGAAAAGCAACAGCAAAAATTTGCGAGAGCGCAATGCACATGCAGAAATATGCAGCAGCGAACACACGCACAAACGAATGCACAGGGGAGCACCAAAGCAAAAGAATAAAAACAGGCAATAACAACAATACTGAACTGACGCAGAAATTAATAAATGCAACTATTAACAGACTTACGCTGCACAACAGATAACACTTTGCACAAGTTATAAAAGCTTTTTAAATAAAGCACAAAATATGAAAAGGAAATAAAAAACAGGATTAAAGCGCAAAAATATATGAAAATCTTGGAGCACAAGTAAAACACATCAAACACTCTAAACTGAGAACACAGTCAGACAGATAGTCAGACACAGAGAGAGAGAGAGAGAGAGAAAGAGAAAAAGGGAGAGAGAGACAGAGAGAGAGAGAGAAAGAGACAGATAGGGAAAGAGAGAGACATATAGGGAGAGAGAGAGTCAGACAAACAAACAGACAGACCGGCAGACAGATAGACACGCTGACCCACAGACTCCTATCTTTTTGCCTGTCTGTTTGTCTGCCTGTTTTCCTATCTGCCTGTCTGTCTGCTTGTCTGCCTCTCTCTCTGCCAGTGCGTCTGACAGTCTGCCCGTCTGCATGTCTCTGTGTATGCATGTCTGCCTGTATTACTGCCTGTCTGAATCTAACGGTGTGGCCGTCTGCGCGGCTGCATGTGATCCTGCCTATCTTCTGCCTGACTGTCTGTGTGTCACTCTCGGTTCTTGTGTGTCTGTATATCTGCGAGTCTGTGGATCTGCGTGTCTGTCTGTATATAGACCTATCTGTCTGACTGTCTGCCGGTCTGTCTGCTTGTTTGTGTGTCTCTCTCTCTCCCTATCTGTCTCTCTCTCTCTTTATCTGTCTCTCCCTCTCTCTCTTGCTGTGTGTTTGTATGTCTGTGAGTCTGCTCTGCTTCTCATGTCTGTATGCCTATCCACCTATCTGTCTGACGTTCTGTCTGCCTGTTTTCTGCCTGTCTGTCTTTTTACTTTTTTTCATTTCCTCATCTCGGGTCTGTAAGGCTGTCTTCCTGTCTGTCTATTTCTACGCATGTCTGTCTCTCTGTCTGTTTGAGTGCCTATCATCCTGTCAGCACCTCTATGTCTGCAAATATGTTGTTTTATTTATCTGTCTGCGAGTCAATAGGTCTCTCCCTATCTGTCTCTCTCTTTCTATATCTACCTGTCTGTCTCTGCCGTTGTGTATGTCTGCAAACCTGTAGGTATTCCTGTCTCTCTGCCCGTCTGCCTGTCTCACTGTCTGCATGTCTATCTGTCTATATATCTGCCTGCCTGTCTCACTGTCTGCATGTCTATCTGTCTGTATATGTGCCTACCTGTCTGTCTCTGCCGGTGTGTCTGTCTGCGAGGCTGTAGGTATTCCTGACTATCTGTCTACCTGCCTGTCTGTGTATCTCTCTCTCTCTTCCTGTGTGTCTGTATATCTGCAAGTCTGTGGATCTGCGTGTCTGTCTGCCTGTTATCCTATCTGTCTGTCTGTCTGCCTGTTTTCCTATCTGTCTGCTTGTCTGCGTCCCTCTCTCAGTCCGTTCGTCTGACAGTCTATCCGTCTGCCTGTCTCTGTGTCTGCATATCTGTATGTCTGCCTGTCTTTCTCTCTGTCTGCATGTCTGTCTGTTTGTATATCTGCCTGCCTATCTGTCTCTACCGGTGTGTGTGTCTGCGAGTCTGTGGGTCAGGGTGTCTGTCTGCATATCTATCTGTCTGCCAGTCTGTCTGCCTGTTTGTCTGTCTGTCTGTCAGCCTGTCTGTCTCTCTCTCTGCCCTCCTGTTTTCCTAATTTTCCGTCAGTCTACGAGTCTGAAAGGCTGTCTTCCTGTCAGCGTAGAAAATATCTGTCCATCTGTCTGTTTGAATGCCTATCATCCTGTCAGCCTCTCTATGTCTGTCTGCGAATATATTGTTTTACTTATCTGTCTGCGAGTCAATAGGTCTCTCTCTCTCTCTCTCTCTCTCTCTCTTTCTGTCTCTCTCTCTCTTTCTTTCTCTCTCTCTCTCTCTCTCTCTCTCTCTCTCTCTCTCTCTCTCTCTGTCTGAGAGGCTGTAGGTATTCCTGTCTATCTGTCTACCTGCCTGCCTGTGTATCTCTCTCGCTCTCTCTCTTCCTGTGTGTCTGTATGTCAGCAAGTCTGTGGATCTGCGTGTCTGTCTGCCTGTTTTCCTATCTGTCTGGCTGTCTGCCTTTTTCCTATCTGTCTGTCTTCTTGTCTGCCTCTCTCTCTCTCGCCCGTGCGTCTGAGAGTCTGCCCGCCTGCCTGATTCTGTGTCTACTCTCTGTCTCTCTGTCTGCATGTCTGTCTGTCTGTATATCTGCCTGTCTGTCTCTACCGGTGTGTCTGTCTGCGAGGCTGTAGGTATTCCTGTCTATCTGTCTGCCTGACTGTCTGTGTGTATCTCTCTCTCTCTCTTCCTGTGTGTCTGTATGTCTGCGAGTCTGTGGGTCAACGTGTCTCTCTGCATATCTTTCTATCTGTCTGTCTGTATGTCTGTCTGCCGGTCTGTCTGTTTGACTGCCTATCATCCTGTTAGCCTCTCAGTGTCCGTCTGCGAATATGTTGTTATACTTATCCGTCTGCGAGTCAAAAGGTCTCTCTCTCTCTCTCCCTCTCCCTGTCTCTATCTTACTCTCTCTCTATCTCTTTCTCTTTCTCTCTCTCATCTCTCTCTCTCTCTCTCTCGCTCTCTCTTTCTCTTCTTATGTTAATCTGTCTGAATGTCGGTAATGCTTCGGTGAACCCTCCACACATAAGGAATGCCCAAATAAGTCGGGGATGGTATCTATTCCACGTAGTTTTTTCTCAAGATTCCATTTACGGCGGCGGAACTTAACTTTATAGCGTATTTTATTAAATATAAGCAATTAAAAGTTGCGATAACGCGGTGGTAGCACGATTTTAAAGTGTCGTGCAGCAACGATACTACTTCACGATGAATTTCCGATAATTTTTGAACTACTCAACGCTTTGAGATGAGCGAATAGAGCTGCTACTATCGATGATGAATCATTAAAAATATCGAATTTTCGATTTGCGGAGGCTATTGTCATTTAAATATAAACTAAAATACCAAAAATACTATGACATTTGCAATATTTTGTTTTCAATAATAATATAATTAATTTAAATTAACTTGAATATTTTTAATTAATTAGCTATAAATTTTATTAAATTTAAAAAAAATATATATATAATAATTATTTATTAATTATATATATTTATATTATAATAAATTTTAAGAAATTTAAAAATATAATACTACTTTACAATCCTTTAACCATTTCTATTATTTCATTGAATTTTATAACATATTAAATAATTAATTCCCCCCATTCTTGCGCTTGCATATTATATCTTTCTCACTACAATAACCTTACACTTATAAATATTTAAATAATATTTGAAAATTCTTTTGAATAACCACGACGTAACAACAAAATACACTCATCCGAAATATCCCAAGCTTAGTCGATTGCAACAATCAACAATAATTTTAGTAGGTTTCTGCATCTCACGTCTAATCAACTACTTCGCGTTATTAAGGCTCACTTGCACTCATACACGTTCCTTGGTATGTATACTTGGATAACAATAAAAGTTTGTATTAGAATATATGCGGCTTTTTTAACATGAGTGAAAAATTCAGTTACCAATAATTCAAAGAATGATGCAATGATCACAAACGCAAAGTCCTGTTGTCTCTAAACTAAGGGATCATATATTAATACCGAATTAAAGATGCATTATAAAAAGATTTACACCAGTCAACATTCTTGTTTAAAAAATCAAACAAAAGAATATTATTTATAGATTTTGAATCAATTCCAACAACGGAGGCATTAAGGGGCATTATGACCTCAGCTTGAGGCCAATGTGGATTTTCTTTTGCTGGGTCAGACGCATCTGTTAAATTTTACCACAAATAGCTCAAACATTCATTATCGTCGCCTTGTGTCGCTGTTACACTTTGGGTGTTAACCTGCGTGACATCTGCAAAAATTCAAATTGCAATTGAGAAAACTATCTATTTTCGTCGATTAGCTGATTGATACTTACGGGTATCCCAGCGCAGAGTGCTCATCTGATCGTGGCGGGTGCTAACATTTTACCCAAGATTTCTGGCCATATATATTCTCCCTCGTTGGGATTGCTTGGGATATCCAACAGACACTTTATCTAATTGTTCAAAAAATAATATAAGAAACAAGCTAAATTTGTATTCTTGTAAAATTATAATAATAATTACGTGCGCGTGCCTATACAATGCGCACGCATATATGTATGCGTGCACATATGATCACACTTTACACTGATTATCACACATACAGAGTTTGTACGCATACACTTGTACTTTATTTTGCAAATAAGGTTTGAAGGTATGCATTCACCAATTGGAAATGATCATGCTTACGGACTAACTTACCTATGTATGTGTTAGAGTATTTACACTAACACAATATGATTGTGCTTTGTATCTCCTACGAGTTCTTAGAATCGTATTTATGCTTGTGTGCATATGTACATTTGTAGTTTCTTTAATCGATATCTATTCGCGAGTGCATGTTACTAGCTGGAAAATACATTTTGGTAATAAGAAATGGACAAATGCAACGAATGTAAAATTGCTGCACATGCATTTTTAGAATAATAAATGATCAGGAAAAATTAATGTCCTGGTTGAGAGACCACGGACTTTTTTTAAAATCCAAGAACTGTCCTGAGTGTGGCGAGCCCTGCAAGTGTGTCCATTAAGTGCGACTTTTTTTCGGTGCAGGTTACCACACTTTTGAAAAAAAAAAAAAAATTACAAAAAAATTAATTTTTTAGAAAGTGTGCGGGCGAACACGTTCTTCGCGGATCGCGTCTAACTATCAGGAAAATTTGCCTTATTGTATAACGAGCTCACGGGAGTTGAATCCATAACTGCATTAAAAAATGAATTCTCAATTCATATGAAACAATAGTCAATTGGCGTAATTATTTGCGAGAAGTATTTCAGGATTGGGCTGCAGAGTTAAGCCTTGGAAAGCTTGGAGGAGGGGGCAAAGTCGTAAAATCGACGAAAGCCTTATTCAAAAAGAAAAAATAACTGTGGGCGGATTATCCAAGGCCAATGGGTATTTGGTATTTATGAAAGGGATACCAAAAGGCTTACATCGTTCCTGTCGAAAACCGCACCAAAACCACGCTCTTCGCGTTATAAAAGAAAAGATCGCGGATGCACAACCATCATTTCGGATTGTTGGTCTTCTACCGCTGTCTAGCGATGAAGGTTTTGAGCACCTGACAGTGAATCATTCAATGAACTTTGTTGACCCAACTACAAAAGCGCATACGCAAAATATGAAAGAAAATGGAGGGACATGAAGGATAAAATTCCGAAAATGGGCGTTCAAAAAAACATTTGAAGGAATTTAGCAACCTTCGTTTTCAAAGCGCACTATCCAAACCACATGGATAGATTCCACCATGCTTTTACAGCCATTCAAAATCTACAATCCCCATTGTGGCAGACAAACATTGATCTAGACTCACATATGACGATTAAGTATTTATTTTAAAAATCTTCTTGATATCATAAAATTTATTTATCACAGTATAAACAGCTGAAGACCTCTGTGAAATCAAATAGCAGAGAAGAAAAATTAGGCCATCATTTCGGTTATTCCCTAGAAAGCTCGCATAGCATCTCAATAAATTGTTTAATTCAGTATTACACGAAAAAAACGAAGCGTGGTTCTTAATGCTCAACTACATTTTTTAAGTTTTCAAAGAAAAATTATGAAAAAATAAATATTAATTTAAATATAATATTAAAATAATCGTAACATCTTTTTTTCCGATTATCAGTTAAATAAATAAACAAAAAATGAACATGCATCTGCAAATGATGAAATGCGTGTTTATATGTATCATACATCAAACTTATTTGCAAATAAATACTGTATGCGTACAAACTCTGAATGTGCGTGCGCATTGTATAGGCACGCCACGTAATTATATATAATTTACAAGAATACAAATTACTTGTTTCTTATATTATTTTTTGAACAATTAATAAAGTGTCTGTTGATATCCCCAAGCAATCCCAACAGGGAGAAAATATGCCAGAAACTTGGTAAAATTTAGCACCCGCCACATCAGATACTCCTGGGATACCCGAAACAACCTAATCACGAAAATAGATAGTTTCTCAATCAATTTGAATTTTGCAGATTCACCAGGTTAACACCCAAAGTTAACACACACAAGGCGACGATAAGAATGTTTGAGCTATTTGTGGTAAAATAAAAGATGCGTCTGACCCAGCAAAAGAAAATCCAATTCCTCAATTATTCAAAACTAAAATATTCTTTGTTGATTAAAAAAGTAAATATAAATATCTTGAAGTATGTAAATTTTTTATTAATCATCTTTTAATCGGTATAATATATGATCCCTTAGTTTAGAACACAGGACTTGCTGGACTCATTCATCATTCTTTACATATTGTAACTGAATTTCACTCCATAAAAGCCGCATATATTCTAATACAAACTATATTTTATCCACAGTATACATACCAGGAACGTCCGTATGAGTGCAATTGAGCCTTAATAACGCGAAACTATTGACTTGACGTGCAATTCAGAAACCTACTAAAAATATCTGTTGATCTATTGCAATCACTAAGCATTGGGATATTTCGGATGAGTATATTTTGTTGCTTACCGTCGTCCGGTTCACTTCAAACGAATTTTAAATAATATTTAAAATATATTATAAAATGTAAGGTTCATTGTAGTGCAGAAAGATACTAATATGCCAAGCGCAAGAATGGGGGAAATTAATTATATAATATATATTTCCGAATTGTAAACGCTATAAAAAATAAAATAATCTTAAAATTCTATTAACAATAAAAAATATAAAAAAATCAAAAATAATATATTTTTAAATTATATATAACCACATTAATACTTACAAAACAAATACAAGAATTAAATAAATAATTTAATTATTGAAACAAAATATTCAAATGTCAATATATTTTTGGTATTTAGTTCATACACTTTAAACTCCCCCAAATCGAATTCATATTTTAAATTCATCATCGATAGTTAGCACTCTCTCTCTCTCTCAGTCTGACAGACTGCCCGTCTGCCTGTCTCTGTGTCTGCATGCCTGTATGTCTGCCTGTCTCTCTCTCTCTTTCTGCATGGGTTTCTGTCTGTGTATATGCCTACCTGTCTGTCTCAACCGGTGTGTCTATCTGCGAAGCTGTAGGTATTCCTGTCCATCTATCTGCCTGACTGTTCGTGTGTCTTTCTCTCTTCCTGTGTGTCTGTATGTCTGCGAGTCTGTGGGTCAGCGTGTCTGTCTCCATAACAACCTATCTGTCTGTCAGTCTGCTTGTTTGTCTGGCTTTTTCTGCCTATCTCTCTCACTCTCTCTCTCTCTGTCTGACAGGCTGTAGGTATTCCTACTTATCTGTCTGTCTGTCTGACTGTGTATCTCTCTCTCTCTCTTCCTGTGTGTCTGTATGTCTGCGAGTCTGTGGATCTGCGTGTCTGTCTGCATATATACCTATCTGTCTGTCTGCCTGCCGGCCTGCCTGCCTGTTTGTCAGTCTCTCTCTCTCCCTATCTCTATGTCTGTGGATCTGCGTGTCTGTCTGCCTATCTGTCTCTGTCTCTGCCCGTATGTCTGACTGTCGGCGAGTCAATTTGTCTGCCTTTCTGTCTATTTGTCTGCCTTTCTGTCTATTTGTCTGCCTTTCTGTGTGTCTATCTGTGTACCTGTCTGTCTGTTTGCCCGTCTGCCTGTCTCTCTGTCCGTCTGTATATCTGTCTGTCTGTCTCTGCCGGTGTGTCTGTCTGCGAGGCTGTAGGTATTCCTGCCTATCTGTCTACCGGCCTGTCTGTGTATCTGCGTCTCTCTTCCTGTGTGTCTGTATGTTTGCAAGTCTTTGGATCTGCGTGTCTGTCTACCTGTTTTCCTTTCTGTCTGCCGTTCGGTCTGCATGTCTGTCTGCCAATCTGACTCTGTTTCTGCCCGTACGTCTGCTCTTCTGTCTATTTGTCTGCCTTTCTGTCTGTCTATCTGTGTGCCTGTCTGTCTGTCTGGCCGTCTGTTTTCCTAATTTTCCGCCAGTCTGCGTGTCTGTAAGGCTGTCTTCCTGTCTGCGTAGAAAATATTTGCCTCTCTGTCTGTTTTAATGCCTATCATCATGTAAGCCTCTCTATGTCTGTCTGCGAATATGTTGTTCCACTTATCTGTCTGCGAGTCAATAGGTCTCTCTCTCTATCTCTCTCTTTCTTTCTCTCTCTCTCTCTCTCTCTCTCTCTCTCTCCTCCCTCTCTTTCTTTCTCTGGCTCTCTCTCTCTCTCTTTCTCTCTTTCTATCTCTCTCTCTCTGTTTTTCTCTCTCTCTCTGTTTTTTTTTTCTCTCTCTCTCTCGCTCTCTCTCTCTCTCTCTTCCTCTTTTTCTCTTCCTCTTTTTCTCTCTCTCTCTCTCTCTCTCTTTCTATGTCTATCTGTCTGTCTCTTTTTCAACCTGACAATCTGTATGCCTATCTGTCTGTGTGTCTGCCTGTCCGTCTTTGCCGGTGGGTCTGTCTGCGAGGCTGTAGGCATTCCTGCCCATCTACCGGCCTGTCTGTGTATCTGTCTCTCTCTTCCTGTGTGTCTGCAAGTCTGTGGATCTGCGTGTCTGTCTACCTGTTTTCCTATCTGTCTGCCGTTCGGTCTGCCCATCTGTCTGCCTATCTGTCTCTGTTTCTGCCCGTACGTCTGCTTTTCTGTATATTTGTCTGCCTTTCTGTCTGTCTATCTGTCTGCCCGTCTCACTGTATGCATGTCTATCTGTCTGTATATCTGCCTGCCTGTCTCACTGTCTGCATGTCTTTCTGTCTGTTTATCTGCCTACCTGTCTGTCTCTGCCGGTGTGTCTGTCTGCGAGGCTGTAGGTATTCCTGCCTATCTGTCTACCTGCCTGTCTGTGTATCTCTCTCTTTCTTCCTGTGTGTCTGTATGTCTGCAAGTCTGTGGATCTGCGTGTCTATCTGCCAGTTTTCCTATCTGTCTGTCTGTCTGCCTGTTTTCCTATCTGACTGTCTGCTTGTCTGCTTCCCTCTCTCAGCCCGTTCGTCTGAGAGTCTATCCGTGTGCCTGTGTCTGCATATCTGTATGTCTGCCTGTCTTTCTCTCTGTGTGCATGTCTGTCTGTTTGTTTATCTGCCTGCCTGTCTGTCTCTACCGGTGTGTCTGTCTGCGAGGCTGTAGGTATTCCTGTCCATCTATCTGCCCGACTGTCTGTGTGTCTGTCTCTCTTACTGTGTGTCTGTATGTCTGCGAGTCTGTGGGTCAGCGTGTCTGTCTGAATATCTACGTATCTGTCCGCCAGTCTGTCTGCCTGTTTGTCAGCCTGTCTGTCTGCCTGTCTGTTTCTCTCTCTGCCCTCCTGTTTTCCTTATTTTCCGTCAGTCTGCGGGTCTGTAAGGCTGTCTTCCTGTCTGCGTAGCAAATGTCTGTCCCTCTGTCTGTTTGAATGCCTATCATCCTGTCAGCCTCTCTATGTCTGTCTGCGAATATGTTGTTCTACTAATCTGTCTGCGAGTCAATAGGTCTTTCTCTCTCTTTCTCTCTCCCTCTCTCTCTATGTCTATCTGTCTGAATGTCTGTCTGTATGCCTGTCTGTCTGTCTCTTTTTCAATCTGACAATCTGAATGCCTATCTATCTGTCTGTTTGTCTGCCTGTCCGTCTCTGCCGGTGTGTCTGTCTGCGAGGCTGTAGGTATCCCTGCCTGTCTGTGTATCTCTCTCTTTTCCTGTTAGTAAATGTCTGCAAGTCTGTGGATCTGCGTGTCGGTCTGCCTGTTTTCCTATCTGACTGCCGGTCGGCCTGCCTGTCTGTCTGCCTATAAGTCTCTGTCTCTGCCCGTACGTCTAACTGTCTGCGAGTCAATTTGTCTGTCTTTCTGTCTACTTGTCTGCCTTTCCGTCTGTCTATCTGTATGCCTGTCTGTCTGTCTGCCCGTCTGACTGTCTCTCTGTCTGCATGTCTGTCTGTCTGTATATCTGCCTGCCTGTCTCTGCCGGTGTGTCTGTCTGCGAGGCTGTAGGTATCTTCCCATCTGTCTGCCGGTTTGCCTGTCTGTTTGTCTGCCTGTCTGTCTGCCTGTCTGTCTCTCTCTCTGTCCGTCTGTCTGTCTGTTTTTCTAATTTTCCGTCAGTTTGCGGGGCTGTAAGGCTGCCTTCCTGTCTGTCTATTTCAACGCATGTCTGTCTCTGTGTCTATCTGACTGACTCTGGATAATAGCTTCTCTGTCTGTCTGTCTGCGAATATGTTGTTGTTCTTCCCCTCTCTCTATCTAACTTTCTCTCCATCTTACTCTCTCTCTCTCTTTCTCGCTTACTCTTTCTCTCCTCTGTCTCTCTCTATCTTACTCTCTCTCTGTCTCTGTCTCTTTCTCTCTCTCTACCTCTCTTTCTCTTCCCCGCTCCCTTTCTTTTTCTCTCTTTCTTTTTATGTCTATCTGTCTGAGTGTCTGTCTGTATGCCGGTCTCTCTGTCCTTTTTTCAGTCTGACAATCTGTATTCCTATCTGTCTGTATGTCTGCCTGTCTGTCTCTGAAAGTGTGTCTGTCTGTGAGGCTGTAGGTATTCCTGCCTATCTGTCCACCTGCCTGTCTGTGTATCTCACTCTCTCTTTCTGTGTGTCTGCAAGTCTGTGCATCTGCGTGTCTGTCTGCCTGTTTTCCTATCTGTCTGGCTGTCTGCCTGTTTTCTTATCTCTCTGTCTGTCTGCTTGTCTGCCTGTGTCTCTGCCCGTACGTCTGACGTCTGCGAGTAAATTTGTCTACCTTTCTGTCTGTCTATTTTTGTGCCTGACTGTCTGTCTGCCCGTCTACCTGTCTCACTCTCTGCATGTCTGTCTGTAGTTATTCCTGCCTATCTGTCTACCTGCCTGTCTGTGTATCTGTCTCTCTCTTCCTGTGTGTCTGTATGTCTGCGAGTCTGTGGATCTGCGTGTTTGTCTGCCAGTTTTCCTATCTGTCTGGCTGTCTGCCTGTTTTCCTATCTGTCTGTCTGTCTGCTTGTCTGCCTCTCTCTCTCTGCCCGTGCGTCTGACAGTCTGCCCGTATGCCTGTCTCCGTGTCTGCATGTCTGTCTCTACCGATTTGTCTGTCTGCGAGGATGAAGGTATTCCTGTCTATCTGTCTGCCTGACTGTCTGTGTGTGTCTCTCTCTCTCTTTTTGTTTGTCTGTATGTCTGCGAGTCTGTGGGTCAGCGTGTCTCGCTGCATATCTACCTATCTGTCTGTCTGTCTGCCGGTCTGTCTGCCTTTTTGTCTGTATTATAGTCTGAGTGCTTACCAACAACAAACGGAGACAGACAGACAGACGTACAGACAGACAGACAGAAAGGCAGACAGACGTACAGACAGACAGACAGACGGACAGACAGACAGAGAGGCACACAGGTAGACAGACACAAAGGCAGACCAATAGACTCGCAGAAAGTCGTAAGCACGGTCACAGAGAGAGGGAGAGAGAGAGGCAGACAGCCAGACAGACAGACAGACCGACAAGCAGACAGACAGACAGATAGGAAGTTAGACAATTGGGCACATATACCCACAGACTCGCAGACATACAGAGAGTGAGATACACAGACAGTCAGGCAGACAGATAGTCAGAAAAAACCGACAGCCTCGCAGACAGACACACCTGCAGAGACAGACAGGCAGACTTAAAGACAGACAGACAGATAGAGAGACAGGCAGAAGGGCAGACAGGCAGACAGGAACACAGATGGACAGACAAAAAGGCAGACAGACAGACAGATAGAAAGATAGGCAGACGGACACACAGACAGACATACTCGCAGACATACAGATACACAGGAAGAGAGACAAATACACAGACAGCCAGGCAGACAGAGAGACAGGATAACCTACAGACTCGCAGACAGGCAAGCCAATAGACTCGCAGACAGTCAGACACACAGGCAGAAAGAGAGAGAGAGGCAGACAGACAGGTATACAGAGGGGCAGACCGACCGGCAGACGTAGATAGTCAGGAAAACAGATAAACATGAATACCTGCAGCCTCGCAGCCAGACACACCGGTAAAGGCACACAGGCGGATATGCAGACAGACAGACATGCAGACAGAGAGACAGGTGGACGGGCAGACAGACCACGAGGCACACAGGTAGACAGACAGAAAGTCAGGCAAAAAGACTCGCAGACAGTCAGACGCGCGGGCACAGAGAGAGAGGCAGACAGGCGGACCGACCGGTAGACAGACAGACAGATAGGAAGATAGGCAGACGGACACACATACCCACAGACTCGCAGAAATACAGTCACGCAGAAAGAGAGAGAGACATATACAGACAGTCAGGCAGGCAGATAGACTGGAATATCTACAGACTCGCAGACAGACACACCGGCAGAGACGGACAGGCATAGTTAGAGGCAGACAGGCAAACAGACAGACGCACGGGCGGAGATAGAGACAGACAGGCAGACAGACAGGCAGACCGACCGGCAAACAGACAGACAGATAGAAAAACAGATTCACAGACAGTCAGGCAGACAGATAGACAGAAAAAACCGAAAGCCTCGCAGACAGACACACCTGCAGAGACAGACAGGCAGATAGAGAGACAGGCAGAAGGGCAGACAGACATACAGGAACACAGATAGACACACAAGAAGAGAGAGATACACCAACGGTCAGGCAAACAGATAGACAGGAACACCTACAGCCTCGCAGACAGACACACCAACAGAGACACACAGGGAGATATACAGACAGACATGCAGACAGACACACAGAAATGCAGACAGAGAGACAGGCAGTCGGGCAGACAGATAGAAAGATAGGCAGACGGACACACAGACAGACATACTCGCAGACATACAGACACACAGGAAGATAGACAAATACATAGACGGCCAGGCAAACAGATGGACAGGAATACCTACAGACTCGCAGACAGGCAAGCCAATAGACTCGCAGACAGTCAGACGCAGACGCAGAAAGAGAGAGAGAGAGGCAGACAGACTGGTATACAGAGGGGCAGACCGACCGGCAGACGTAGACAGTCAGGCAAACAGATAAACATGAATACCTGCAGCCTCGCAGCCAGACACACCGGTAAAGGCACACAGGCAGATATACAGACAGATAGACAGAGAGACAGGTGGACGGGCAGAAAGACAACGAGGCACACAGGTAGACAAACAAAAAGACAGACAAATAAACTCGCAGACAGTCAGACGCACGGGCGGAGAGAGAGGAAGACAGGCAGGCAGACAGGCGGACCGACCGGTAGACAGACAGACAGATAGGAAGATAGGCAGACGGACTCACATACCCAAAGACTCGCAGAAATACGGACACGCAGGAAGAGAGAGAGACATACACAGAAAGTCAGGCAGGCAGCTAGACAGGAATACCTACAGCCTCGCAGTCAGACAAACCGGCAGAGACACACAGGGAGATATATAGAAAGACAGAAAACAGAAACACAGACATGCAGACAGAGAAACATGCAGACGGGAAGACAGACAGAGAGGCACACAGGTAGACGGACAGAAAGGCACACCAATAGACAGTCAGACGCACAGACACAGAGAGAGAGAGGCAGACAGACAGTCAGGCAAACAGATAGACAGGAATACCTACAGCCTCGCAGACAGACACACCAGCAGAGACACACTGGCAGATAACAACAGATATGCAGACAGAAGACAGGCAGACGGCAGACAGAAGATAGGCACACAGATAGACAGACTGACAGACAGAAGAAAGGTAGGCAGACGGACACACAGACCCACAACTCGCAGACATACAGGAAGAAAGAGAGAGATACACAGAATGTCAGGCAGACAGATAGACAGGAATACCTACAGCCTCGCAGACAGACACACCCAGAGACAACAGGCAGAATACAGACAGACAGACATGCAGACAGAAAGACGACCAGACCAGCAGACAGACAGACAGGCACATAGATAGACAGACAGAAAGGCTGACAGACAGACCGGCAGACAGACAGTTAGGAAAACAGGCAGACAGACACGCAGACCCACAGGTACGCAAACATAGAGACATACAGGAAGAGCGACAAAGGTACACAGCCTGGCAGGCAGACAGATTGGCAGGAATACCGACAGCCTTGCAGACAGACACACCGGCAGAGACAGACAGGCAGACTTACAGACAGTCTGAAATGCAGACATAGAGACAGGCAGATGGGCAGACAGACAGACAGACAGGTACAGGCAGGCAGACCGACCGACCGGCAGACAGAGAGACAGATGAGAAGATAGGGAGACGGACACACATACCCACAGACTCGCAGACATACAGACACACAGGAAGAGAGAGAGATACACAGACAATCAGGCAAACAAATAGAAAGGAATACCGACAGCCTCGCAGACAGACTCACCGGCAGAGACAGACAGACAGTCTTACAGACAGACAGATATGCAGACATATAGAATCGCAGACAGGCAGTCACACAGGCAGAGAGAGATAAAATAACTCGGACAGACAGGCAGACATACGCACAGATAGGCATACAGATATTCAGACTGAAAAAGAGTCAGACAGACAGGCATACAGACATACATTCGGACTTACAGACATAGGCAGACGGACACACAGACCCACACACTCGCAGACATACAGACACGCAGGAAGAGAGGGAGAAAAACAGACAGGCAGGTAGACAGATAGACAGGAATACCTACAGCCTCGCAGACAGACACACCGCAACAACAGGCAGATCGACAAACATGCAGACGGGCAGGCAGGCAGACAGGAACACAGATAGACAGACAGAAAGACATGCCAATAGACTCGCAGACAGTCAGACGCACGGGCAGAGTGAGAGACAGACAGGCAGACAGCAAGGCAGACTGACAGGCAGACCGACCGGGAGATAGACAGACAGATAGGAGAACAGATAAACAGACAGACTGAAAGGCATACAGATAGTCATACTAAAAAAGAGATAATCAGGCAGGCATACAGACATGCATTCAGACCTACAGACATACAGATATGTAGACAGTGAGACAGACGGAAAGATAGGAGAATAGGCAGACGGACACACAGACTCACAAAATCGCAGACATACAGACACTTAGGAAGAGAGAGAAACCGCAACAGATAGACAGGAATACCTACAGCCTCGATGACGGACACACCGGCAGAGACAAACAAGCAGATATACAGACAGACAGACATGCTGACAGAGAGAGGCAGACGGGCACACAGACAGATAGACAGAAAGCAGACAGAAGACAGACTGGCAGACATACATACATCCAGACAGGAAGACCGGCAGGCAGACATACATACACAGATGCATACAGATAGTCAGACTGAATAAGACACAGACAGACAGACAGGCAAACAGAGAGAGAGAGAGAGAGAGAGAGAGAGAGAGAGAGAGAGAGAGAGAGAGAGAGAGAGAGAAGAGAAGAAGAGAAAGAGGAGAGACGTAATAGTCAAGAAAACAATAAACATGAATACCTGCAGCCTCGCAGCCAGACACACCGGTAAAGGCACACAGGCGGATTTGCAGACAGACAGACATGCAGACAGAGAGACAGGTGGACGGGCAGACAGACCACGAGGCACACAGGTAGACAGACAGAAAGCAGGCAAAAAGACTCGCAGACAGTCAGACGCACGGGCACAGAGAGAGAGGCAGACAGGCGGACCGACCGGTAGACAGACAGAAGATAGGAAGATAGGCAGACGGACACACAACCCACAGACTCGCAGAAATACAGTCACGCAGAAAGAGAGAGAGACATAACAGACAGTCAGGCAGGCAGAAGACGGAATACTACAGACTAGCAGACAGACACACCGGCAGAGACGACAGGCATAGTAGAGGCAGACAGGAAAACAGACAGACGCACGGGCGGAGATAGAGACAGACAGGCAGACAGACAGGCAGACCGACCGGCAAACAGACAGACAGATAGAAAAACAGATTCACAGACAGACAGGCAACAGATAGACAGAAAAACCGAAAGCCTCGCAGACAACACACCTGCAGAGACAGACAGGCAGATAGAGAGACAGGCAGAAGGGCAACAACAACAGGAACACAGATAGACACACAAGAAGAGGGAGATACACAAACGGTCAGGCAAACAGATAGACAGGAACACCTACAGCCTCGCAGACAGACACACCAACAGAGACACACAGGGAGAAACAGAAGACATGCAGACAGACACACAGAAATGCAGACAGAGAGACAGGCAGACGGGCAGACAGATAGAAAGATAGGCAGACGGACACACAGACAGACAACTCGCAGACATACAACACACAGGAAGAAGACAAATACAAGACGGCAGGCAAACAGATAGACAGGAATACCACAGACTCGCAGACAGGCAAACCAATAGACTCGCAGACAGTCAGACGCAGACGCAGAAAGAGAGAGAGAGGCAGACAGACTGGATACAGAGGGGCAGACCGACCGGCAACGTAGACAGTCAGGCAAACAGATAAACATGAATACCTGCAGCCTCGCAGACAGACACACCGGAAAGGCACACAGGCAAAACAGACAGAGAGACAGGTAGACGGGCAGAAAGACAACGAGGCACACAGGTAGACAACAAAAAGACAGACAAATAAACTCGCAGACAGTCAGACGCACGGGCAGAGAGAGGAAACAGACAGGCAGACAGGCAGACCGACCGGTAGACAGACAGACAGATAGGAAGATAGACAACGGACCACAACCCAAAGACTCCAAAATACGGACACGCAGAAAGAGAAACATACACAGACAGTCAGGCAGGCAGCAAGACAGGAATACCTACAGCCTCGCAGACAGACAAACCGGCAGAGACACACAGGGAGATATATAGAAAGACAGACAGAAACACAGACATGCAGACAGAGAAACATGCAGACGGGAAGAAAGACAGAGAGGCACACAGGTAGACGGACAGAAAGGCACACCAATAGACAGTCAGACGCACAGACACAGAGAGAGAGAGGCAGACAGACAGTCAGGCAAACAGATAGACAGGAATACCTACAGCCTCGCAGACAGACACACCAGCCGAGACACACTGGCAGATATACAGACAGATATGCAGACAGAGAGACAGGCAGACGGGCAGACAGACAGATAGGCACACAGATAGACAGACTGACAGACAGATAGAAAGGTAGGCAGACGGACACACAGACCCACATACTCGCAGACATACAGGAAGAAAGAGAGAGATACACAGAATGTCAGGCAGACAGATAGACAGGAATACCTATAGCCTCGCAGACAGACACACCGGTAGAGACAGACAGAGAGAGAGAGAAAGTTAGGCAGACAGAGAGATAGGAAAACAGATACACATGTCTGCCTGACTAGACAGATAGAAAGGAAAACCTACAGCCTCGCTGACAGACACAGCGGCAGAGACAGACAGGCAGATATACAGACAGACAGACATGCAGACAGAAAGACGGCCAGACCAGCAGACAAACAGACAGGCACATAGATAGACAGACAGAAAGGCTGACAGACAGACCGGCAGACAGACAGTTAGGAAAACAGGCAGACAGACACGCAGACCCACAGGTACGCAAACATAGAGACATACAGGAAGAGCGACAAAGGTACACAGCCTGGCAGGCAGACAGATTGGCAGGAATACCGACAGCCTGCAGACAGACACACCGGCAGAGCGCCGCAGACTTACAGACAGTCTGAAATGCAGACAAGATACAGGCAGAGGGCAGACAGACAGGTAGACAGGCAGGCAGACAGACAGACGGCAGACAGAGAGACAGATGAGAAGATAGGGAGACGGACACACATACCCACAGACTCGCAGACATACAGACACACAGGAAGAGAGAGAGAGAGATACACAGACAGCAGGCAAACAGATAGAAAGGAATACCGACACCTCGCAGACAGACTCACCGGCAAGACAGACAGACAGCTACAGACAGACAGAATGCAGACAAAGAACGCAGACAGCAGCACACAGGCAGAGAGAGAAAAAAACTCGGACAAACAGACAGACAACGCACAGAAGGCATACAGATATTCAGACTGAAAAAGAGTCAGACAGACAGGCAACAGACATACATTCGGACTTACAGACATAGGCAGACGGACACACAGACCCACACACTCGCAGACATACAGACACGCAGGAAGAGAGGGAGAAAAACAGACAGGCAGGAGACAGAAGACAGAACAGACAGAAAGACGGCAACCAGCAGACAAACAGACAGGCACAAGATAGACAGACAGAAAGCTGACAGACAGACGGCAACAGACAGTAGACAGAGACAGAAGCAGACCAAGAGAAACAAGAGACAAAGAAGAGCGAAAAGAACAGCGGCAGACAGACAGATTGGCAGGAATACCACAGCCTTGCAGACAGACACACCGGCAGTGCGCTGCAGACTTACAGACAGCGAAAGCAGACAAGAACAGCAGAGGCAGACAGACAGACAGACAGGAGACAGGCAGGCAGACCGACCGACGGCAGACAGAGAGACAGATGAGAAGATAGGCAGACGGACACACAACCCACAGACTCGCAGACATACAGACACACAGGAAGAGAAGAGAAATACACAGACAATCAGGCAAACAGATAACAGAATACCGACAGCTCGCAGACAGACACACTGGCAGAACAGACAGACAGCTTACAGACAGACAGATATGCAGACATATAGAATCGCAGACAGGCAGCAACAGGAGAGAGAGAAAAAACCGCAAAAAGAAGAGAAAAGATAGGAACAGATAGCAGACTGAAAAGACAGACAACAGGCATCAGACAACATACAGACTTACAGACATACAGACATGTAGACAGAGAGACAGGCAGACGGGCAGACAGATAGGAGGTTAGGCAGACGGACACGCAGACCCACAAACTCGCAGACATACAGACACTCAGGAAGAGAGGGAGAAAAACAGACAGGCAGGTAGACAGATAGACAGGAATACCTACAGCCTCGCAGACAGACACACCGGCAGAGACAGACAGGCAGAAATGCAGACAGAGAGACATGCAGACGGGCAGGCAGGCAGACAGGAACACAGATAGACAGACAGAAAGACATGCCAATAGACTCGCAGACAGTCAGACGCACGGGCAGAGTGAGAGACAGACAGGCAGACAGCAAGGCAGACTGACAGGCAGACCGACCGGGAGATAGACAGACAGATAGGAGAACAGATAAACAGACAGACTGAAAGGCATACAGATAGTCAACTAAAAAAGAGATAATCAGGCAGGCAACAGACATGCATTCAGACCTACAGACATACAGATATGTAGACAGTGAGACAGACGGAAAGATAGGAGAATAGGCAGACGGACACACAGACTCACAAAATCGCAGACATACAGACACTTAGGAAGAGAGAGACAACAGATAGACAGGAATACCTACAGCCTCGATGACGGACACACCGGCAGAGACAAACAAGCAGATATACAGACAGACAGACATGCTGACAGAGAGAGGCAGACGGGCACACAGACAGATAAGAAAGGCAGAGAAAGTGGAGAGCACAATCGTACGATTGCATCGTAAAACCTCTTTTTAGCAGGGGTTCAGCAAGCTGCAGTATTTTTCAGTCGTTCATTGAGTCGAGTGTACTAGTGCCGAACAGACGTCTCAACATTAAGGTCCCTTTCTTATCTAAATTAAAGAAAAAAAAACGAGGTTCCACATACAAAAAAATAAATAAAATAAAATAAAATATAAATAAAAAAAAAATAAATATAATAATAATATATAATATATAATATAAATAAAAAAAATATATAATAAAATAAAATAAAAAAAATATAAAAAAATAAAAATATAATAAAAATAAATAAAATATAACATATATAATATATAATATATAATAAAATATATAAAATAAATATAATATAAAAAAATAAAGATAAAGATATATACTATAAAAAATAGGACGCAAGAAAAAGAGAGGAAAAAGATATAGTGGTAAAGCTAGATAAAGGTACATTAGATAGACAGGAAGCTTAGCTAAAAATAGGTCCACGCAGGCAGACCACACAAATAACAGAAGAATCAAACACTGGAGACAGCAACAGCCCATCTGGAATTCAGCGGTTAATCAGGAAACCGACAGCAGCCACAACTCGACGTCTGGCAGATATGACAGAGACAGCAGAAAGCTGACTACATCGACGTAGCCATAAATGGTAGACAGACGACCAGACACACACGAGCAAGGCAGGGACACCGACCAAAACCCAAACAAAACCCGAAAAGCCCGCCGAACCCCGCACAAAACCACCCACGACCCAGCGAAGAAAAAAAAACAAGCCACAGCAGAAAAAACAGCCCAGACAACAACGCAACAAAAAACAACACACACAGACCAACAACAGAAACACAGGAGAGAGGAGAGAGACAGACAGGCAGCCAGACAGAGAGACAGGCATACAGACTGCAACAGACAGACAAGTGGCAGAGAGGACAGACAGGCAGAAGACAGGCAGACAGACAGAGAGGCTGAATGGATGACAGGCAGAGATACAGACAGACAGGCATACAGATAGATCCGACGGACAGAGAGACATACATAAAGACATTCAGACAGATAAGAAGGCCGACCGGCAGACAGACAGAGATGTACACAGATAGTCAAACGGATAGACAGACCTATAGACTCGCACACAGATAAGAAGAACAACATATTCGGAGGCAGACTGACAGAGAGGTTGACAGGATAATAGGCAGTCAGACAGACAGAGACACAGGCATGCGTAGAGATAGAAAGAGACAGACAGACAGGCAGAAAGAGAGAGAGAGAGACAGACATCAGAAAGACAGACAGGCAGTCAGCCAGACAGACTGACAAACAGACAGACAGGCAGTTAGCCAGACAGACTGACAAACAGACAGGCAGACAGACAACGACAGACAGACATTCAGGCAGAAACAGAGAGAGACATACAGGCAGACAGGCAGATAGGCAAACAGAACGGCACACGAAGAGACAGATAGGAAGACAGTTAGGCATACAGACAGGCAGACAGGCAGATATTCAGACCGACAGGCAGGCACACCAGCAGACAGACATAGAGGCACACAGATAGACAGACAGATAGACAGACCTATAAACTCGCAGACAGATAAGAAGAAAAACATATTCGTAGACATACAGACACACAAGAAGAGAGAGAGATACACAGACAGACAGGCAGATATATAGGCAGGAATACTTACAGCCTCGCAGACAGACACACCGGCAGAGATAGACAGGCACTCTTGCAGACAGACAGATATGCAGATCTATCGAATCGTTAAAGAGAAGTCACGCAGGCAGAGACAAAGAAAGATAGCCAGACAGACAAGCCGGCATAAAGAAAGATAGGCATACAGATAGTCAGCCTAAGAAAGAGACAGACACACAGGCATACCGACAGACATAGAGAGAAGAAAACAAGGAAAACAGACAGACAGACGGGCAGAGAGAGAAAGAGAGGGACACAAGCAGACAGACAGGCAGTCAAACAGGCTGATAGGCCGGCAGACAGACAGACAGACAGATAGGTAGGTAGGCAGACAGACACGTACACCCACAGACTCGAAGACATTAAGACATACACAGACTCACTGACAGACAGTCACACAGGCAGAAAGAGAGATAGATTGGCAGACAGACATAAAGACAGATAGGCATACAAATAGTCAGATTGAAAAAGAGAAGGACCGACAGGCATACTGACAGATATTCAGACAGACAGACATAAAGAGAGAGAGAGAGAGAGAGAGAGAGAGAGAGAACCTATTGACTCGCAGACAGATAAGAAGAACAAAATATTCGCAGACAGACAGACAGTGAGGCTGACAGGATGATAGGCAGACAAACAGACAGACAGGCAGACATAGAGACAGACAAGAAGATATGCAGACAGTCACATAGACAGGCATACAGACAGAATGACAGACAGGCAGACAGGCACACAGATAGACATAGAGAGAGAGAGAGAGATAGATACAGACCGAGAGGCTGGCGGGATGACTTGACAAACCGGAAGAGACAGACAGGCTGATATACAGACAGACAGACATGCAGACAGAGAGACAGGAAGACGGGCAGACAGACACACGGATAGACAGACATAAAGGCAGTCTCTCAGACAGTCAGACGCACGGTCAACGAGAGAGACAGACAGACAAGCAGACGCACGGGCAGAGAGAGAGAGAGAGACAGACAGACAAGCAGTCCGTCAGGCAGACATATAGTTAAACCATCGTCTAGTAGACATACAGACGCACAGGTTGAAAGAGAGATTCACAGACGGTCAGGCAGACAGATAGACAGAAATACCAACAGCATCGCAGACAGACGCACCGGCAGAGACAGACATGCAGACAGTGAAACAGGAACACAGATAGGCCGACCCAGCGGCAGACCAATAGACTCGCAGACAGTCAGACGCACAGGCAGAGATAGAGAGGCAGACAGACAAGCAGTCCGACCGGCAGAGAGAGAGAGAGAGAGAGACAGAGAGGGAGAGAAGGAGAGAGAGAGACAGCGAGAGACAGAGAAAGAGAAAGAGAAAGAGAGAGAGAGAGAGAGAGAGAGAGAGAGAGAGAGAGAGAGAGAGAGAGAGAGAGAGATAGGGAGAGATACCTTACAGGCTCGCAGGAAGAGAGAGAAAGAGAGATACACAGACAGATTGGCAAGAATACTATAGCCTCGCAGACAGACACAACGGCATAGATATATAGGCTAATATAAATTAACCAATTCGATGGTAGTTATTTTATTATTATTTATTATATATTTATTTATTTATATGTGGTCGCCGAGTTCTTCCTTATTCACACAAATACAATGAAAATTAAATGCTAAGCCTAGATAGAGAACACATTTCAAATAGCATCACCGACCGATGGAGGTGTTTTATTTGCCTGTCTGGCCAGCTGTGCCCCTTTTCACAGTAATTTTGTCAGTGACGCTATTAGAGCCTACATCTAAGAAGGGTGTAAGAGGAAAAATGTTCTTACGAAAATAAAAAAAGAATTGCTATATTATAAGAAAACCATAAAAGGAGAAAAGAAAGAGGAAGATGAAAAAGAAGAATGATGCTAGAATGCAGAGTGTTAAAGAAGAAAAAGAGAAGAGGGAAAGTAATGGGAAATCACCGACCGGGGGGAAAATTTTCAGCCAGTCCGGCTAGCCATGCCCCTGCTCATAGCTGGGAATGGTCAGTGACTTCCCGAAGGTATCCTGAAAGCAACAATATTAGGGGTAGAGAAAGTTCGGTAGAGAAAACGTGATGCAAACATTGTAAACATAGCACGCGAAAAGAATTGTGCATAGCGTAGTCTGTTGTGCACGTCGATAGGAAAAGGGGCGGTAATTTCTGGTTGGTCTAGCCGGAACAGAGAGTTGAAGAAGCCCTAACAGAAAAGGAGAATCGAATCGCCAATAACCAACTTATGAGAAAGACAACACCGAGAATTGTCCTACGGTGGTTAACGACGGAAGATTAAGAAGAAGCAGACCTGCTGGAATAGGATGGCACCGAAGGGGCCCAATAAACCTCGTAAGGCAAAAAGCAGAAATTGCTTCTGAACAGATTCAATACGATCCTGGCATGATATACTCGGAGACCCCAGACGCAGAGCAGTATTCACGTAGGGCGAACAAGAGAGATACAGAAGTTAAAAAGGACGAAACTTTTAGACCACTTAATGAACCAAGACACTTTGCCTCATTAACGAGGATCTATGTGAAGATGAAACAGAGTTTAGAATCAAAAGAACGCCTAGATCCTTAACTGTTAGTATACGTTGCAAGGGGTATTGTCGATGGTATAACTGACAAGATAAGTGTAGTACGAAAATGTCATAAACAACACTTTGAACAATTCAGATGCAATGATTGGCCGAGCACCAAAGTTGCATAGCGTTCAAATCGTCTTGAAGACGAGAATAATGTAGGGGATTGGTGTATGATAGAATAAGTTTCACGTCGTCCGCATACATGAGTACTCGGGCATGGGATATACACAGACGGACAGATATTTAGAAAGAGAGAAAGAGTAAAGGTCCAAGACTACCTTGAGGAACACCAGAAGTAACGTGAACCTGTTTAGAGGTAGTCACCTCAGCATTACTCTTTGGGTCCTACCTTTTAAATAAGAACTAATCCAAAGCAAAAGAGACAGAGGAAACCCTATTCGGTCAAGTTTAAAAAGTAAAATGTCATGGTGCACGGAGTCAAACGCCTTACTGAAGTCAGTGTATATGACATCAGTTTGCATTTTCGAAAGGAAAGCATAATTTACCAAGGAAGTAAACTCAAGCAGATTGGTCGTTGTTGGCCGATTCTTTACGAATCCATGTTGAACAGGGGAAAAACTGATTTGCAGAAATGCTGCAAATTCGAAGTGATTATTTTTTCAAATAATTAGGAACGCGGACAGTTTTGCAATGCCCCTGTAATTTAGTTTATCAGACTTTCCACCTTTCTTGTGGAGAGGAATAATATATTCTTTCCAAAGAGATGGACAGACAGAAGATTCAGGACAGATAAAAAGCTTTAGCAATGGATAAACAAAGACTACACTCGAGAGACAACAGGGAAGCAGCCCAGGAGAAAAAAATAAGAAAAGAAAAGGAGAGAGGAATGGGAAAAACAGGGGGAGGTATAGAACTAGAGGAAGAAAGAAGGGAAAGAGTATATAGACAGACTGAAGAGTAAATAGATTGAAAAAAATTAGCAACAGGCTAGCAGAATCAGAGTCATTGCTAGCACCACCCGAGGAAAAAGAAGAGGCAAACTGAAGATTACGCTTCGAGTTTACAAAATGTAAAACTGTCTTGGATTAGGGCAAATTGCCTGCAACGAGTAAGATAATTCTCAAGCATTGAGAATTCAGAAGAAAGAAGTTCGACTTGGCATGGAATATTAGCCAAGTCAGTACACGAACCAGACTTTTAAACTTAAAATATTGGATTTTAATTTAGATTCTAATCGGGACTAAACCAAGGTGGGTTGAAGAGGTAGTCGAAGGAAGACTGGGAATACACAATCTAAGAGGGAGTTTAGGGTGTAAAAAAAAGTTAATTCAACCGAGTCAAAAGAAAGACCAACGGTAGCATAATAGCTGATTCAGCAATGAATAATTTCCTTTGCGAAAGCAACGGGGGGCTTATTGGCTATGAGCACGAAATGAGAGGTTACAATTGAACATTGCAACCTCTAAAGTAGGATGATATACATCCTCAGGAAGAGATAAAGGAGGGGACCTAGACACATTAGAAAAAGGTAGTCGTTAACAAAACAAGATCAAGTGTTCTATTCAAATGATTAGAAATTGAATTGATTGAAACAACAAAAGGTCAAGCATGCAACTAAAAGTCATCTGTGCTGAGGGCACAGATAATTTTCAGCAGTAAAAAGTGACCAAGAGATGTTCGGCAAATTAAAATCACCCAACACAAAAATAGGTCATTATCACGCACGTGTGAAGAAACTTCTAAACAAGAAATAGTTTCATAAAACTAAATATCAGAAGAAGGAGGAACAAAGAGCAGAAATATAAATATTCCGTGTAGGAAAAGACACCTTGACTGAAACAATCTCAGCGTCAGAGGCGTACTAAAACAGAAAAGTTCTGACTGGAGAGTGGCTTTAACGGCAATTAATACCCCACCACCCCGACTCGGCTGATCATTTCTATCAAAATAAAATTATTCGAAAAAACCTCAAAATCAGATATGGTTGAGTTTAACCATGTTTCTGAAATCGATATATCCGAATCGAAGGAAGTGCTGGCCATGAAAAGATTTTAAGTTTTGAAATAAGACCTTGACATTCTGATAATGAATAAGACTTGGTCAGAAGAAGAAGTTAGTTTTTGGGGCAGAAATGGTACCCTGTATTGAAGGGACTGGAAGGGTGACAGGCTGGTTACGCTTTTGCTTGACTCGTGGACAATCATATGTGGAGGCCAAAATTTGGGATCACAAATGATTGGGAACATATCATGTGAAACATTTATTTTGAAAGATGATATTTCACGAGGAGTTGAGAAATTAAATTTGGTAATTGACACGCTAGCAGAAGATTTGCTAGCAATATAGGCTGCCAATGACTCAGAGGTGGTGTCAGACGAAAGTCGAGACACAAAAACTTGCCTACGAGGGGCAACAACAGTTAACGTAGGAGCTGAAGGGACCAAAAAAATATAACTTTTACTATTTATCAGCACAATTTGCTTACAATGAGTTCCAGTTATCAACTTAACTTTATATCTTAATTAATCCCTAATGAAACCTCAGTCCAACGAAGAAGCGTCGCTGTCGGCGTCGGCGTCTCCAGCTTGGTGTTGTTGCATCTGTGGAAATGCCCCCATTCTGCATTTCGCAAGGGTTCGTATTTCTTGGGAACCAACGAACTTTATTGGTTCCGCTGATTCCACAATTATTGGCATGTGCGGTAAATATGCCAATTTAGCGATCCCACGGTTGGCTGTCCCATGAGCGCGTTGACCTGCTATGCACCTAAAAGTGCATACGCGACACCTTGCTTCAGCTTTTCCCAGCACGTTGAATGGCCACGTACGGGAACCAAATGTTGGTAAGCTGGATATCAAGGTGTTGTTATTTTTGATATCTTAGGTATAAACTCCTCCCTCTCTGATCTCGAAAGTCCCGGTCGATTGTTAGAAACTAGGTAAATCGTGAATGCTTTTGTGTTTTTTTAAGTGGCTTTCCCGGGGAGTTTCTTTTTTTTTTTTTTTTTTTTTGTTTGTTTATTGTATTACAACACAGTTGGCTTAGGTGATATTACGCCAAGCCTGGTTGGGTCCTCAGGCTTTATCGTGGACAAACGTCAAAGGCGGCTTTTTTAGTAAGGCTGCATCGTCACGTAGGTAGTCGGGGGACACTGGGGCGTCTCCTATGTCGTGGTTGGAGGAGGTCCTTGAACGATCTTCTCTTGAGCCTCCTGACTACACACCTCCCAGCGAGGTCTCTTGCTACCCGGCTGCAGTGTCGCTGCAAGCGTTCGCTGTACCGGTTGGCGAATGCTCCGACTTGGCTGTCTATGGTCTCCATTTTGAGGTCTCTGTGCAAGGTAGAATTTCTGACGTACCAGTCAGCACCCGTAATTCGGCGCAAGGCCAAGTTTTGGAGTGTCTGAATCCGTCTTCGATTTGTCCGAGATGCAATGCCCCAAACCTAAATACCGTATCTCCAAGTTGGTGCCACCACGACGTTGTAAACTGCCCGTTTGCAGCGAAGTGGCAATGGGCTGTTGGGGTTTAGTAGCCAGTTGGCCTTGGCCATCTTATAGCGGCACTGCTTAAGAAGGCCTTCGATGTGCGGCCGAAAACTAAGCCTCTTATCCAGTACAATTCCAAGATACTTGGCGCTTCTGCCAGGGTGAAGGGGGCTACCGTCTATCCAGACTGCTGGAGCCTTGCCACGCCTCAGTGTGTAGTTGACCGCCTGGCATTTGGAGGCATTGAGCTTGATGTTCCACCTGCGTGTCCAGCTCTCAAGCAAGTGAATGTATTCCTGGGCACCGTCAGTGGCTTCGTACTCGCAGTGGGCTGAGTAAAATATTGTCACGTCGTCGGCAAATGTAGCCATCAAGTATTTGCCTGGGATGGAAAACTCGTGTAGTTCATCCGGAGTGGGGATGTCTGCCGTGTACAAGTTGTAGAGAAAGGGGCCCAGTACGCTGCCTTGGGGGACACCCGCCTTCATTTTGCGGGCAGGAGAGGTTGCTGCTCTAACTTTGACTTCAAACTTTCGCTCCATTAGATAAGAGCGCAGAAGTAGAAAGAAAGGGGCGGGAAGACTCATCTTGATTTTCTGGAGCAATCCATCAATCCAGACTCGGTCAAAGGCCTGCTTAACGTCTACAAAGACTCCATAGCAGTAGTCTTTGTCGTTGTAAGCCTTAAGAATATGGTTAATCACTCTGTGAACCTGTTCGACAGCGCCATGCCCTCCCCTGAATCCAAATTGGTGTACAGGAAGGATAGCCATGTGATCCATAAGCTTTGAAAGGCGGGCGACAATCAGTCTTTCCCAGACCTTCGACAAGGAAGGCAGGAGACTAATCGGCCGATATGACTCAGGGTCATATTCCGGCTTGCCCGACTTATGGATCATATGGATCCTCGCTAACTTCCACTGGGCAGGGAAGTGTTGCGTCCTTAATATGGCGTTGAAGATCAACGTTATAAAAAGGAGCGCGCGCATTGGTAGGGCCTTCAGAGTGGTGTGGCATATTCCATCATGGCCCGGTGCTTTAGCCCTGGGAAAGACTTTGACAACGTTGATCACCTCCTCCACGCGGATGGGGCCGATAGGTGGTGACATCTGTAACGGTGTCTCCAACGCTCGGGTTGTTTCATCGAGCTCTTCTGAGGAGGCCAGATTGAAGGGAGTAAACCGTTCCTCCAGGTGGCTGGCGAAGGTATCAGCTTGCTCTTCGTCTGTAAGGCAATATTTACCATTGGGGCGAAGAAGGGGAACGGCTCTCCAGGGTTGGCGCTTCAGGTTTTTAGTTGCTCGCCAGAGCGAGTATCTTGAGTCATGGGTATAGTCCATGCTCTCCAACCTTCTAGAGAAGGATGCGTCTTTCTGTCTGCGAAGGGCCTCATTGAGTTGCCGCTCCGCTCTTCGCCACTCCGCCTTGTCCCACGGATGCTGTGTAGTCTGGAACCTGCGTCTGCTCCGCCTTTTGATCCTGAGCAGGTTGTCTATGTCTGCGGGCAGCCCGTTGCCAGCATTGTCCAGCCGCCTGGCAACTGGTGGGGAGGTGGCTTCGGCTGCTGCTGCGCGAATCTTTGCGTTCAGCAGCTCGATGGCGTCCTCTACATCCCGTCCAGTGCAGATTTCGGTGTTGAGGTGTATACTTTCACTCATCTGTCTCTGGAAGACACCAAGATCAGTGCGTGTGTTGATCAGCCTCGGTATTGCGCTGACCACCCTGGCCTTGCTCTCCAGGGTAACTATCAGGGCCAGATGATCGCTGGGGAGATCCCAATCGTCAGCGATTGAGAGGCACTGGTCAGGGATCCCCTGGTAGATGGCGAAGTCTATACAAGACGGAGTGCCTCGGCTGCCGTACGGGTATCTTGTGGGAGAGCCTGTGGCCAGTACTTTCGCTTGGCGGTGCGTTGAAGGCTGCGCGCATTGCTGTTATTTGCGCCCCACAGCCAGTGATGTGCATTCCAGTCGCCTCCCACCAGATATCTGCTTCCAGCCGAGTTGAGTATGACGTTGAAGTCGTCAGTCGACGTCTGCTCATTTGGTCTGCAATAGACTGCTACAAAGTCCACGTTACCAGCATCAGTGGAGACTTTCACAGTCGAGTATTGGTAAACACGGTTAGTAATAGTCAATTGAGGAAAGTGAACCAAGTTACTTCGAACGAGGACAGCGCAGCCACCGCTAGCTGAGTGATTTTGAGTCCAGTGTACAGGGTATGCCTCAAAGCCAAAGATTTTAGGGAAAGTTGGACCGTTGGTTCTAGTTTCTGACAGCAGAAATTTTCCGATTGCGTGTTTTTGTACTAGGGCCTCCAGCTCTAGTACTTTACCTGAAATGCTATTGGCATTCCAGATTAGCACCTTCAGTGGTGTGTTCATTTGGATAGTAACGCTGTTAGAAGGGTAAGGATTTGCTGTTGCATACCCAAAACCTGCTGTTGCATTTCTGTCATCCTCTCGATAGCTCGGCTCATGTCCTTGATGGCAGAGGAAAATCCTTCCCCGTTTCCAGATATCTGATGTTGCTGTTGTTGCGCAGTCAGCCTCTCCTGTTGCTGTTCCCTCAGCAATCTATGTAGCCTAGCTTGCGCTGGTCCTTCTCGCTGGCTAGCGCTGGGGACGTTGTTCTTTTTGCTGAATGCAGCTAGTCCTATTCTGGTGGCAGCGGCGTATGAAAGCCCTTCTACTTGTTCAGTGGGTGCTGTACGGGGGAAGACAACAGGTGTAGGCCCATGAACTTTATTGCTGCGGCTTTGGTTAGCTTGAGTCGGTGGGAGATTTTTCATTTTGGCGGGCTTTGGGGCTCCTGCACGCTTTGTATATTCGGTGAACCACTCGCAGCCCTTATAGTTGGCAGGGTGGTTACCACCGCAGTGAACGCATGTCGCCGGTACTAAGTCGGGCCGTGTGCAATCAGCAGAGCGATGATTGAGCCCGCATTTAACGCATTTGTGTTGTTTTCTACAGTATGTGGCCGTGTGCCCGTACTCCTGGCATCTATGGCATTGCACCACATCCTGGCTTCTTCTAGCAGTCTCAACCTTGACCACCTGCTTGCACAGCTTCCTGATAGTAAAAGCCTCCTTGTTGTTGGTCGCCGGCTGCAAGTTGATGAAGTGGATGTTCATGGGCTCCTTGGTAGCTTTGCTGCTCGGATTGTGCACGTGGAGAATGGTGTGGCCCTGGGTCCGCAGGTCGTCGACGAGTTCTCGGTTGAGTGTGGAGTGGTGGAGGCCTTTGATAACTATGCGGTAGGGCTTCTCCTCCTGCAGCTGGTATGAGTAGAACACAATTTTGTGTTCATCCAGTATCTGTATGATGGCCCTGTATGTGGACACATCATTGGCTAGGAGTCGCATAGTCCTACCTAGGTTGGATTTGATGGTCAAGTTATTCGCTACTTCGGATAGTAGGAGCCACACGTCGTTGATGTCGCTGACCCGATTTAGTACGATGGGGGGTGGCTTCTTTCCTCCAGTGGTGGCATTGTTGTTGGCCATTATTTCGGGCACGGAGGAGCTGGTGCTGGTATGGGCTACAGCGTTGGGCTGGCTGTCGCCCCCAACCTGAGGAGTCGCTGAGGCATGCAAGTTCTCTTCTTGCTCGGCCTCAGATTCGTCAGTATCCATGTCTTCAGCGTTATCGGGTGGGGCCAAGAGTGCAAATCTATTGGAAGCATCAGTGCCATCTGGCCAGGTGTCAGTTTTGTTCAGTTTTCGCCGCGCAGCAGGTGGGGTCCTGCTGTCTGAGACTTTGCGCTTGTCGTTAGTTTTTTCTTCTTTCTTCGCCGCGCTGTGCGCGCAATTGGGTTTGACGATATCTATTATACGCACTAGGGCGTCAACGGGGTCTCTATTTGCACTAGCATCAGCATGTGGGCTGCTGCCGGGGTCTTCGGATTCCATTAAAGGGTTAGAAGGAGAAACTGAAGTACTTCTTCCAGACATCAGCGCGGAGAATTTGTTGGCAGCTGTTGCTAAGCGGCTGTTAAGCATTGAGGTGCTCGGCGGCGTAGCGGCGTCAGCATTTAGTTGGCCTACTTCGTTAGTTGGAGACGGCCCCTTGTTATTTATTGTGGATGCATTACTGTTGTCAGCACTCACTGGAATTTTTGCTCTATTGGCATTGCCGCTGATCGGGTGCATGTCAGCACGGCAACGCAGCCGACTTGCTCAATTTGTGACCACCTTATTTTGTGTTTGATTTGGTTTCGATCCACCTAAAACAAATTGCTTTGTCAGCAATTAGTTTTGTTTTAATTTTTTTCGTTTTTGTGAAATTATTGGTGCTTTGCACTCTTTGTGCAGAGTTTTAATAGCAGCTTTGACCGTTTGGGTGCGCACTGGAGTTTTGGTTATTAATTGTTTTCCGCGAGCACGTCCGTTCACCTTAAGCACCGAAAAGTGACTCCTGGGGAGTTTCTGTTACGACAACTTTGTCTGGGCGCTGTTCGTTGCTGGTGGGAGTGGCTGTAACTTCAATAACAGTGGTTTGCCTGCACAGCTTGAGTTTTAGTGCATAAACCACAAAGACCAATAGTATTCCGGCAGTTACTCCGAAATTAGTGATGGTGTTTGTTCTGAAATTGTCTCGTAGTATGCCTATCTTCTCAGTGTTCTTGGTATGGAGATCTCTCATTAGCTGCAGTGACAGCACCTCTTCTATTGCCGTTATTGGCCTTTCCAGTTGGATCATGGCTGGTAGTGGTTTAAAGTTGGAGGATTCATATGAAGAAAAAAATTCATTTCCTATGCCTAATGTACAGTTGTTAAACTTAATTACAAAGGACCCTTTATTGGGTTTTAATTCGTTATCGATAGAAATGTTACCCTTAATATCATTAAGAACAATAATGCCAGTATCTATTGATTCTACTGTTTTCATATGGTCATTATTGGTAATGGTACAATTATTGTGCCTGCTTGTTAGTAACTTAGCAATACATGAAATTTTTCTTGTTTCTATTAAAAATTTTATTTTTTTCTCGTTCCTCATTTTAACCTCTAAGAAAGGTAATGAGGATGAACCTCGTCTAAAAAATTGACATCATCGGTTATTTCATATTCGTACTCTTGCTTTTAACATTAACAGCGTTCCTAACTACCTGTTCAATCCAGTTGGTAAGTTCTATTTTTTTGGATGTGGAAAAAAGAGTTAGTGGGGAAGGACCAGAGGGGTTAGTCGTATTGGGCAAATTATTTAGTGACATTGTTGACAAGTATTCTAATACAATCTCTTCTGCGTTCATAGAACTTGTATTTTTTTAAGTTTTTCTTTTTCTTTTTTCTTAATAATAGTGATTCTTAATTGCTGAAGCTTTTGTAGTTTAACAATATAAATGATAATAATGACTTTCATTAAAGTTAAAACTATCCTGGAATCCATGTGGGTATTTTCGGAGTAGTTATAGTTGGAGTTGATCTTCTTGTTTGCTCTTCCTTCTTCTAGGCTTCGTATTATAGTTAGTAGTTTTTTGTGTTTTTGTTTGTGGTTGATTTTTTTATTTTTTTGCTTTTCTCAGATGGTAAGAATCCTTTAAAACACGTTTGACTCGCGAAAAACTTTAAAACTGTAGCCTTTATTGGCTTTAGGTGAACGAACTTCTTATGGTCCTTTAAGTTTCTTTTTATAAGTTTCGCGGGTCCCTGCTCGGGCGCCAATCAACCAATTCGGTGGTAGTTATTTATAAAAAAATATAATATATATTATTTATCAGCACTATGTGCTCACATTGAATTCCAGTTATCAACTAAACTTTATATCTTAATTAATCCCTAATGAAACCTCAGTCCGACGAAGAAGCGTCGCTGTCGCAGGGGTTCGCATTTCTTTGGGACCAACGAACTTTATAGGTTCCGCTGATTCCACAATTATTGGCATGTGCGATAAATATGCTAATTTAGCGATCCCACGGGTGGCTGTCCCATGAGCGCGTTGACCTGCTATGCACCTAACGTTGCATACGCGACACCTTGCTTTAGCTTTTCCCAGCACGTTGAATGGCCACGTGCGGGAACCAAATATTGGTAGGCTGGATATCAAGGTGTTGTTCTTTTTGATATCTTAGGTATTAACTTATACAGACAGACAGATATGCAGACAGAGAGACAGGCAGACGGGCAGACAGACACACAGATAGACAGACAAAAAGGCAGACCAATAGACTCCCAGACAGTCTGACGAACAGGCGGAGTGAGAGAGAGGCAGACAAACAGACAGACAAGGAGACAGACGAACATAGAGAGAGAGAGAGAGAGAGAGAAAGAGAGAGAAAAAGAGCCAGAAAAAAAAGAGAGAAAGAGTGACAGAGAGGGAGAGTGAGAGAGTGAGTCAGAGAGAGAGAGAAAGGGAGAGAGACCTATAGACTCGCAGACAGATAAGAAGTACCAAATATTCGCAGACAGACAGATAATAGGCAGTCCGATAGACACACAAGGAGACAGACATGAATACCTACAGCCAGAGAGTCAGGCAGACAGATTGGCAGGAATACCTAAAGCCTCGCAGACAGACACACCGGCAGAGACAGAAACGCTGATATTCAGACAGACAGACATGCACACAGAGAAACAGGCACACAGATAGACAGACAGAAAGGCAGACCAATAGACTCACAGACAGTCAGACGCACGGGTAGCGAAAAAGAGGCAGACCAGCAGACAGAACGGCAGACAGATAGGAAAACAGGCAGACAGACACGGAGACCCACAGACTCGCAGACACATAGGGAGAGAGAGAGAGAGATACACACACGGACAGATATGTAGACAGAGAGACAGGGAGACGGGCAGACAGGCAGACAGGTACACAGATAGATAGACAGAAAGGCATACCGGCAGACAGACAGACAGATAGGAAGATAGGCAGACGGTAATACAGACTTACAGACTCGCTGGCAAACAGACACGCAGGAAGGGAGAGAGATACAGAGATACACAGAGACAGACGAGCAGACATAAAGACAGGTACACAGATAGACAGACAGAAAGGCAGATAAGAAAACAGGCAGACAGAAACGCAAACCCACTGACTCGCAGACATAGAGACACAAAGGAAGAGAGAGAGAGACACACTGACAGGCAGGCAGACAGATAGGCAGGAATACCTACAGCCTCGGAGGCAGACACACCGGCAGGGACAGACAGGACAAACAGACACACAGGAAGGGAGAGATATACACAGACAGTAAGGCAGACAGATAGAGAGGAATACCTTCTGCCTCGCAGACATACATACCGGAAGAGACTGACAGTCTGATATACAGACAGACAGACAGACATTCAGACTGAGAGACAAGCAGACGGGCAGACAGACAGACAGGCACACAGAAAGGCAGACAAATAGACTCGCAGACATTCACACGCACCGGCAGAGAGAGGCAGACAAACAGACAGACAAGCAGACCGACCGACATACAGATAAGAAAACAAGCAGACGGTCACAGAGACCTACAGACTCGCAGACATAGAGACACACAGGAGGAGAGAGAGAGAGACAGACAGGCAGGCAGACAGATCAGCAGGAATACCTACAGCCATGCAAGCAGACAGACAGGAATACCTACAGCCTCGCAGACAGACACTCCGGAAAAGACAGAATGGCTAATAAACAGACAGACAGACATGCAGACAGAGAGGCAGGCAGACGGGCAGACGGACAGAGGCAGTAATACCTACAGCCTCGCCGAGAGACACACCGGCAGGGAGACTGACAGATAGGAAGATACGCAGACGGTCACACAGACCCACAGACTCGCAGACATACAGACACACAGGTAGAGAGAGAGTAATACAGTCAGGAAGACAGATAGGCAGGAATACCTATAGCCTCGCTGACAGACACACTGGCAGAGACAGACAGGTAGACTTACAGACAGACAGAGAGACAGGCAGATGGGCAGACGAACAGACAGGTACACAGATGGACAGACAGATAGGCAGACAGTCACACAGACCCACAGACTCGCAGACATACAGACACACAGGAGGAGAGACAGCCCGGCAGACAGACTGACAGATAGGCAGACGGTCACACAGACCCACAGACTCGCAGACATACAGACACACAGGAAGAGAGAGAAAAATACACAGACAGTCAGGCATACAGATAGACAGGAATACCTACAGCATCGCAGACAAACGCACCGGCAGAGACAGACAGGCTGATATACAGACCCATACATGCCGACAGAGAGTCAGGCAGACAGGCACACAGATAGCCAGACAGAATGGCAGACCAATAGACTCGCAGACAGTCAGACGCCCGAGCAGAGAGAGAGAGACAGGCAGACTGACCGGCGGACAGATAAGAAAACAGGCAGACAGACACGCAGACCCACAGACTTGCAGACATAGAGACAAACAGGAAGAGAGAAAGAGATACACAGACAGGCAGGCAGACAAATAGGCAGAGACAGACAGGTAGACTTACAGACAGACAGATATATAAACAGAGAGACAGGCAACCTGACAGACAGGCACACATATAGACAGACAGAAAGGCAAACAGACAGACCAGCAGACAGACAGACAGATAGGAAAATAGGCAGACGGTCACACAGACCCTCAGACTTGCAGACATATGGACACACAGGAAAAGAGACAGACAGGCTGACAGATTGGCAGTCAGGCCCGCAAGCGCACAGACTCACAGACATTGAGACACAAAGGAAGAGAGAGAGATTTAATGACAGGCAGGCAAACAGATAGGCAGGAATACCTACAGCCTCAGACAGACTCGCAGACATACAGACAAACAGGAAGAGAAAGAGATACATAGACAGTCAGGCAGACAGATAGAAAGGAACACCTACAGCATCGCAGACAAACGCAACGGCAGAGAAAGACTGGCTGATATACAGACAAACAGACATGCAGACAGAGAGACAGGCAGACAGACAGACAGGCACATAGATAGACAGACAGAAAGGCAGACCAATAGACTCGCAGACAGTCAGAAGCACGGGCAGAGAGAGAGAACAGGCAGACAGGCAGACGGACAGACAGGTTATTAGATAGACAGACCGGCAGACAGACTGACAGATAGGCAGACGGTCACACAGACCCACAGTCTTTCAGTCATACAGACACGTATAAATAGAGAGAGATGCAGAGACAGTCAGGCGTACAGAAAGACAGGAATACCTACAGCATCGCAGACACACCGGCAGAGACAGATAGGGTGACTTACAGACAGGCAGGCAGACATACATACAGCTAGGCAAACTGGCAAACAAGAGACAGACAAAGGAGAAGGAGAGAGAGATAGAGAGAGAGAGAGAGAGAGAGAGGGAGAGAGAGAGAGATAGAGAGATAGAGAGAGAGAGAGTCATATAGGCTCGCAGACAGATCAGAAGAAACGCATATTCGCAGTAAGATGGATAATAGGCATGTCCGACAGACAGAAAAAGAGACAGACAGGAATACCTACAGCCTAGGCAGACGCACCGGCAGAGACAGACAGGCTGATATACAGACAAACAGACATGCAGACCGAGAGACAGGCAGACAGACAGACATAGATAGACAGACAGAAAGGCAGACCAATAGACTCGCAGACAGTCAGAAGCACGGGCAGAGAGAGAGAGAGAGACAGGCAGACATGCAGACGGACAGACAGGTTATTAGATAGACAGATCGGCAGACAGACTGACAGATAGGCAGATGGTCACACAGACCCACAGTCTTTCAGTCATACAGACACATATAAATGAAGAGAGATGCAGAGACAGTCAGGCGTACAGAAAGACAGGAATACCTACAGCATCGCAGACACACCGGCAGAGACAGAAAGGGTGACTTACAGACAGGCAGGCAGACAGGCAGACATACACACAGATAGGCAAACTGGCAAACAAGAGACAGGCAAACCGACGAGCGAGAGAGAGAGAGAGAGAGAGAGAGAGAGAAAGAAAGAGAGAGAGAGACAGAGAGAGAGAGAGAAAGACAGAGAGGAAGAGAGAGACAGAGAGAGAGAGAGAGAGAGAGAGAGAGAGAGGGAGAGAAAAAGAATAAGAGAGTCAAAGAGAGAGAGAGAGAGAGAGAGAGAAAGAGAGAGAGAGAGAGAGAGAGAGAGAGAGAGAGAGAGAGCAGACATACAGACAGATAGGCAAACATATAGTCAGACTAAAAAAGAGACAGGCAGACCGAGAGAGAGAGAGAGAGAGAGAGAGCGAGAAAGAGAGAAAGAGAGAGAGGGAAAGAGAGAAGAAGAATAAGAGAGACAAAAAGAGAGACAGAGAAAGAGAGAGCGAGATTGAGAGGAAGGAAGACAGTCTATAGATTTGCAGACAGATATGAAGCACAACATATTCGCAGACAGACATATGATAGGCAATCCGACAGACAGACAAAGTGGCAGACACGAATACCTACAGCGTAGGAGGACAGACACACAGACCCACAGACTCGCAGACATACAGAGACACGGGAAGAGAGAGAGAGAGAGATACACAGACAGTCAGGCAGACAGAACGACAGGAATACCAACAGCCTCGCAGACAAACATACCAGCAGAGATAGACCGGCAGACAGACAGACAGATAGGAAAACAGGCAGGAAGGCACGCAGACCCACAGACTTACAGACACACAGGAAAAAAGAAAGAGATACACAGGCAGACAGATATGCAGGAATACCAACAGCCTCGCAGATAGACACAGCGGCAGAGGCAGACAGGGAGACTTACAGACAGGCAGGCAGACAGGCAGGCAAAACAGACAGATAGGCGTACAGATAGTCAGACTGAAAAAGAGACAGACAGGCATCTAGACAGACCGACATAGAGAAAGAGAGAGAGAGAGAAGGAGAAAGAGAGAGAGAGAGAGAGAAAGAGAGAGAGAGAGAGAAAGAAAGAGAGAGAGAGAGAGAGAGAGAGACTCGCAGACAGTCAGGTCAGATGCACGGACAGAGAGAGGGAGAGGCAGAGAGAGGGAGAGGCAGACGAGCAGACAGACAGGCAGATAGGAAGATGGGCAGACGGTCACATAAACCCACATACTCGTAGGCGTACAGATACACAGGAAGAGAGAGAGAGAGAGATACACAGACAGTCAAGCAGACATATCGACATGAGTACCTACATCCTCGCAAGCAGTCACACTGGCAGAGACAGATAAGCAGACAAACAGACAGATAGGAAAACAGGCAGACAGGCACGCAGACCCACAGACATACACAGGAAGAACGTGTATCTCTACACAGACAGACAGGCAGACAGATTGGCAGAAATTCCTACAGCCTCGCAGACAGACAAACCGGCAGAGACAGACAGTTAGACTAACAGACAGACATATATGTAGACAGAGAGACAGCCAGTCGGGCAGACGGACAGACAAGTACACAGATAGCCAGACCGGCAGACAGACTGACAGATAGGCAGACGGTCACACCGACCCACAGACTCGCAGGCATACAGACACACAGGAAGAGAGAGAAAGATACACAGACAGTCAGGCATACAAAAAGACAGGAATACCTACAGCATCGCAGACACACCGGCACAGACATACAGACACCCAGGTAGAGAGAGATATAGACAGTCAGTCAGGAAGACAGTTAGACGGGAATACCAACAGCCTCGCAGACAAACACACCGGCAAAGACAGACCGGCAGACAGACACACAGATAGGAAAACAGGCAGACAGGCACGCAGACTCGCAGACATACACAGGAAGAACGAGAGAGATACACAGACAGACAGGCAGACAGATTGGCAGAAATTCCTGCAGCCTCGCAGACAGACTCACTTGCAGAGACAGACATGTAGACTAACAGACAGATATGCAGACAGAGAGAGAGAGAGAGAGACGGACGGGCAGACGGACAGACAGCTACACAGATAGACAACTGGCAGACAGACTGACAGATAGACAGGCGGTCACACCGACCCACAGACTCGCAGGCATACAGACAGACAGAAAGGCAGACAGACAGACAGACAGACGCACCGGCAGAGACAGACAGGCTGATATACAGACAGACAGACATGCAGACAGAGAGACAGACAGACTGACAGACGGGCAGACAGGGACACAGATAGACAGACAGAAAGGCAGACCAATTGACTCGCAGACAGGCAGACACACGGGCAGAGAGAGAGGCAGACAAGGAGACAGACAGGCAGACCGACCGGCAAACAGACAGACAGATAGGAAGATAGGCAGCCGGGAACACAGACCCACAGACTCGCAGACATACAGACCCACAGGAGGAGAGAGAGATACACAGACAGTCATGCAGACAGATAGACAGGAATACCCACAGCCTCGCAGACAGACATACCGGCAGAGACAGACAGACTGATATACAGACAGACAGACATGCAGACAGGCACACAGATAGACAGAAAGAAAGGCAGACCAATAGACTCGCAGGCAGTCAGAGAGAGAGGCAGACAGACAGACAGACCGCCCGGCGGACAGACAGACAGGTAGGAAAACAGGCAGACAGACACGCAGACCCACAGACTCGCAGGCATACAGAAACACAGGAAGAGAGAGAGATACACAGATAGGCAGGTAGAGAGATTTACAGGATTACCTAAAGCCCCGCAGACAGACACACCGGCAGAGACAGTGAGGCTGATATACAGACAGACAGACATGCAGACAGAGGACAGGCACACAGATAGACAGACAGAAAGCCAGACCACAGAAAGAGAAAGAGAGATACACAGACAGACATGCAGACAGGAAGGAATACCTACAGCCTCGCAAACAGGCACACCGGCAGAGACAGACAGGTAGACTTACAGACAGGCAAATTTGTAGACAGAGAGACAGGCAGACAGACAGTCAGATACACAGACATACCGACAGAAAGGCAGAGAGACAGACCGGCAGACAGACACAGACCCACAGACTCGCAGACATACAGACACACAGGAAGAGAGAGATACACAGACAGGCACGCAGATAGACAGACAGAAAGGCAGACCAAAAGACTAGCAGACAGTCAGACGCACGGACAGAGAGAGAGAGAGGCAGACAACCAGACAGACAGGCAGAGCGACCGTTAGGCAGACAGACAGATAGGAAAAAATGCAGACAGTCACGCGTACACACAGACTCGCAGACATACAGACACACAGAAAGAAAGAGAACGATACACAGACAGGCAGGCAGGCAGATTGGCAGGAATACATACAGACAGGCACACAGATAGACAGACAGAAAGGCAGCCCAATAGACTCGGAGACAGTCAGACGCACGGCAGACCGACCGAAAGATAGACAGACAGATAGGAAAACAGATATTTAGACAGTCAGGCAGACAGATAGACAGAAATACCTACAGCAGAGACAGACAGGCAGATATAAAGACAGACAGACATGAGAGACAGGTAGACGGGCAGACAGATAGACAGACAGGCACACAGTAAGACAGACAGAAAGGCAGACCAATAGACTCGCAGACAGTCAGACGCACAGGCAAAGAAAGAGAGGCAGACAGACAGGCAGACAGTCACGCAGACCGACAGACTCGCAGACATTTAGACATACAGAAAAAAAATAGATACATAGACAGGCAGTCAGACAGATAGGCAGGAATACCTACAGCCTCGCAGACTGACAAACCGGCAGAGACAGACAGGCAGACTTACAGACGGACAGATATGCAGACAGAAAAACAGGCAGGCGGGCAGACAGGCACACAGATAGACAGACTGAAAGGCAGACAGACAGACCGGCATTCAGCCACACAGATAGAAAGATAGGCAGACGGACACACAGACAAACAGACTCTCAGGCTTACAGACAGACAAGAAGAGAGAGAAAAACACAGACAGTCAGGCAGACAGATAGACAGGAAAACCAACAGCCTCGCAGAAAGACTCACGAGCAGAGACAGACAACCAGAAATACAGACAGATAGGCATACATATAGTCACACCGAAAAAGAGGCAGACAGACATTCAGACTCACAGACAGACAGATAGGTAGACAGACAGACAGGCAGACAGATAGGAAGAAAGGCACAGACTCACAGACATAGAGACACACAGAAAGAGAGAGAGAGAAAGATACACAGACAGGCAGGCAAAACAGATAGGCAGGAACACTTACAGCCTTGCAGACAGACACACCGGTAGAGACAGACAAGCAGATATACAGACAGACAGACATGCAAACAGAGAGACAGGCAGACGGGCAGACAGACATTCACACAGATAGACAGACAGAAAGGCAGATCATTAGACTCGCAGATTGTCAGACGCGCGGGCAGAGAGAGAGGCAAACAGTCAGACAGACAGGCAGACCGACCGGCAGACAGACAGATTGGAAAACAGGCAGACAGACCCACAGACACGCACACATACAGACATACAGGAAAAAAGAGAGAGATACAGACAGATAGGCATACAGATAGTCACACCGAAAAAGAGGCAGAGAGACATTCAGACTCACAGATAGACAGATATGTAGACAGGCAGACAGGCAGACAGATAGGAAGAAAGGCACAGACAGGCAGGCAATACAGAAAGGCAGTATAACTTACAGGCTCGCAGACAGACACACCGGCAGAGACAGACAGGAAGATATACAGACAGACAGACATGCAAACAGAGAGACAGGCAGACGGGCATACATACAGGCACACAGATAGACTGAGAGAAAGGCAGATCAATAGACTCGCAGACTGTCAGACGCAGAGAGAGAAGCAAACAGGCAGAAAGACCGACTGGCAGACAGACAGATTGGAAAACAGGCAGACAGACACGCAGACCCACAGAATCGCAGACATACAGACATTCAGAAAGAGAGAGATAGATACACAGACAGGCAGGAATACCTACAGCATCGCAGACAAGCCACCAAAATACCGACGCGGCGACGATAATGACCTACGCCTCGCAGACAGACACACCGGCAGAGACAGAAAGACAGATATAACGACAGACATGCAGACAGCGAGACAAGCAGACGGGTCAAAAGACAGGCCCACAGATATACAGACAGAGAGGCAGACCAACAGACTCGCAGACGGTCAGACGCACGGGCAGAAAAAGAAGCAGAGAGGCAGAGAGATGGGCAGACCGACCGGCAGACAGACAGACAGATAGGAAAACAGATACACAGACAGTCAGGCAGACAGATGAGCAGGAATACCTACAGCCACGCAGACAAACACACCGACAGAGACAGACAGGCAGATATACTGAAAGACAGTCATGCAGACAGATATACAGGCAGACGATTCGACAGACAGACAGGCACGCAGATAGACAGACAAAAAAGCAGACCAATAGACTTGCAGACAGTCAGACGCACGGACAGAGAAAAAATGGAGACAGGCAGACCGACCCTCAGACAAACAGACAGATAGGAAAACATGGAGATAGACGCGCAGACCCACAGATTCGGAAACATACTGACACACAAGAAGAGAGAGAGAGAGAGATACACAGACAGGCAGGCAGACAGATATGTAGAAATACCTACAGCCTCGCAGACAAACACACCGACAGCGACAGACAGGCAGACTTACAGACAGACTAGTATGCAGACCCCCCGGGGGGGTCCCCCGGGCGCCCCCCCCCCCCCCCCCCCTACCCCCGCCGGCGGGGGAAAAAAAAAAAGAGAGGGACAGACACACGCGCAGGCGGAGGGGGGGGGAGGGGGGGGGGGGGGGGGGAGGGAGGGACACACACACCTCCCGGCCCGCACACCCCCCCGCGGCCGCGCGCGCGGAACATATAGGATGACGGACGCGCGCGCGCACGCGCGCGCGCGCGCGCACACGCACCCCCGCATAGGCAGACAGAGACAGACCCGCAGGCACCCCGGCGCGCGCGGGCCCGCGCGCGCGGGGCCGGAGGCCCGCCCAGCACCCTGGCCAGTTAGTTGCCCGGCCGGCCGGCCGGCGGGCACACAGGCAGATAGGAAAACAAGCAGACAGACCCGCAGACACCCAGGAAAAAAAAGGGAGAGATAAACAGTTAGGCAGGCAGGTAGATAGGCAGGAATGAGACAGATAGCCAGGAATACCTACAGCCTCGCAGACAGACACAATGGCAAAGACAGGAAGGCCGATATACAGACAGACAGACATGCAGACAGAGAGACAGGCTGACGGGCAGACAGACAGACAGGCACACAGATAGAAAGACAGAAATGCAGATAGACAGACAGTCACACAGGCATGCAGATATTCAGACTGAAAAAGAGTCAGACAGACAGGCATTCAGACAGACAGATATAGAGAGAGACAAAGAGGAAAAGAGAGATAGAGAGAGAGAATGAGAGAGAGACCTATAGACTTGCAGACAGTTAAGAACAGTGACAGGAATACCTACAGCCTCGCAGACAGACACACCGGCAGAGACAGACAGGCTGATATACAAACAGACAGACATGCAGACCTATGGACTCGCAGAAAGACAGTCACACAGGCAGAGAGAGAGAGACAAGCAGACAGACAGGTAGATAGGCAGGCAGACCGACCGGCAGACAGACAGACAGAAAGGAAAACAGGCAGACAGACACGCAGACCCACAGACTCGCAGACATAGAGACACACAGGAAGAGATAGAGAGAGATACATAGACAGTCAGGCAAGAATACCTCCAGCCTCGCAGATAGACACAACGGCTGAGACAGACAGGCAAATATACAGACAGACAGGCATGCACACAGAGAGACAGGCAGACGGGCAGACAGAAAGACAGGCACATAGATAGACAGACAGAGGGGCAGACCAGTAGACTCGCAGACAGTCAGACACACGGGCAGAGAGAGAGACAGACAGACAGGTAGATAGACAGGCAGACAGCTAGACAGATAGGAAAACAGGCAGAGAGACGCACAGACCCAAAGACTAGCAGACATACAGGCACACAGGAAGAGAAAAAGAGAGATACACAGACAGTCAGGCAGACAGGAAGACAGGAATACCTACAGCCTCGCAGACAGACACAATGGCAGAGATAGACAGGTAGATATAAAGACAGACAAACATGCAGACAGGCTAACGAGCAGAGAGACATTCATGCGTAGAGATAGACAGACAGAAAGACAGACTTATAGACCCGCAGACTGACAAAAAAATAGGAAAACGGACAGACGGGTAGAGAGAGAGAGACAGGCAGACAGGCAGTCAGACACACAGGCCGACAGACATACACACAGAAAGAGAGAGAGACGTACAGGTAGACATTCAGACAGAAAGGAAGGCAGACCAGCAGACACATATAGAGGCACACAGATATACAGACATAAAGACAGACCTATAGACTCGCAGACAGATTGGAAGTATAACATTTTCGCAGACAGACAGATAGAGACGCTGACAGGACAATAGGCAGTCAGACAGAATAGGACAGACAGATAGACAGGCATGCGTAGAGATAGGGAGACAGGAAGACGGACTTACAGGCCCACAGACTAGCGGAAAATAAGGAAAACAGAGAGACAGACATGCAGATAGAGAGACAGGCAGACGGGCACACAGACAGAAAGGCAGACCTATAGACTCGCAGATAGGCAATCACACCGGCAGAGAGAGAGAGAGAGATATGCAAACAGAAGACAGACAGGCAGATATACATACATTCAGATAGGAAGACAGTCAGGCAGACATTTAGACACACAGGCATACAGATAATCCAACTGAAAAAGAGACTGCCAGACAGGCATACAGACAGAGATTCAGACAGGCAGACTTACAGAGAGAGAAAGAGAGAGAGAGACATACAGACAGGTGGGCTGACTCACAGACTCGACGACAGACAGACATACAGGCAGAAACAGAGAGAGACATACACGTGACCCACAGACTCGCAGACATAGAGACACACAGGAAGAGAGAAAGAGATACACAGACAGGCAGGCAAACAGATGAGCAGGAAGACCATCTGCCTCGCAGACAGTCTCACCGGCAGAGACAGACAGGCAGACTTACAGACAGACAGATATGCAGACAGGCAAACGGACAGAGCGCCATACATGCAGAGAGATAGACAGACAGAAAGACAGACTTACAAAGACAGACTTACAGACCCGCAGACTGACGTTAAATCAGGAAAACATTCAGACGGGCAGAGAGAGAGAGAGAGAGAGAGAGAGAGAGAGAAAAAGGGAAACCTATTGACTCGCAGACAGATAAGAAGATCAACATATTCGCAGACAGACAGGCAGAGAGGCTGACAGGATGATAGGCAGTCAAACAGACAGACAGACACGATGACAGCCTTACAGACCCGCAGACTGACGAAATATTATGAACACAGACAGCCAGACGGGTAGAGAGAGAAACAGACAGGCGGACAGATGGGCAGACAAACACGCAGACAGACCGGCAGACAGAGAGACAGATAGGAAGACAGACAGAGAGAGAGAAAGAGATACAGAGAGAGGAAGAAAAAGAGTGAGAGAGAGAGAAAGAGAGACCTATACACTCGCAGACAGATACGCAGTCAAACAAACAGAGAGGAATACCTACAGACAGACACACCGGCAGAAACAGTGAGGTAGAGTTACAGACAGACAGATATGCAGACAGAGAGACAGGCAGACGGGGAGACAAACAGACAGACAGTCACACAGATAGACAGACAGAAAGGCAGACCTACAGCCTCGCAGATAGACAGTCTCACAGACAGCGAGAGAGAGAGAGATAGGCAGACAGAAGACAGACAGGCAGCCATACATACATCCAAACAGGTAAACAGATAGTCAGACTGAAAAAAGACAGACAGACAGCCATACAGACAGAGATTCAGACAGACAGACATAGAGGCAGAAAGATAGACAGACCTATAGACTCGCAGACAGATAAGAAGAACAACATATTCGCAGACGGACAGATAGGGAGGCTGAAAAGATGATAGGCAGTCAGACAGACAGACAAAGAGATGGACATGCGTAAAGATAGACAGACAGGAAGACAGTCTTACACACCCAAAGAGTGACGGAAAATTACGAAAACAGACAGACAGAAAAGCAGAGAGAGAGAGAGAGAGAGAGAGAGAGAGAGAGAGAGAGAGAGAGACAGACAGACAGATAGAAAGTTAGGCAGACAGACACGCAGATCAACAGACTTGCAGACATACAGATACACAGAAAGAGAAAGAGAGAGATTCACAGACAGCCAGACAGACAGGCAGACCGAACGACAGACAGATAGGAAAACAGATACACAGACAGTCAGGCAAACAGATAGAAAGACCCAGCGGACCAACATGCGAGCCTTTAGCGAGAGTCTCGCAAAATGCTCACATTTCAGCTCGTATGTGAGCAGAAAACGAGTGGGATATATTTTTTCGCAAAACACTCGCACACGAGCGTTGCAGTGAGCTCTTTACGATAAAAATGCGTGCACAGCAGAGAGAATGGTGTGTTGTTTTTGTTTCATATATTAATCGTGCTCAGAGTGTGCAACATTGTCAAGAGACAGAGAGAGAGAGAGAGAGAGAGAACAGAGTAAAAATGACGCGGCATTCGAATGCTGTGTTGTTTTTGTTGTTTCCTACTCAACCCGTAAAATATGTGTTTTTTGGATGTTGAAAAATTCCCTTGTTCTCTTTTATATTGTCCGCCGAAGCGAGCAGACACGTGGCTAATGTGATTATTGGAAATTGGATTTCTGTAGAGATGTAAGTAATTAAAAAGTGTTTATTAATAACTAAACTATTCGCTTTCAGAATAGTATTTTCACGAGCTATCAATAAATTAAAAAATAATAAATAAATAGGAACGTAGTGAAAATGCCATATAAAAGAAAAAGCAGGCAATATATTTGCGAAGCTCGGCATGTGAAACGAGTCGCAGAAAAAATTGAGATTGTTGATAAAAATGAAGTAGAAATGAAATTTGAGTCTAATTTATTATTACACAGAACACAGAACATTTCAGTTCAAACGAGTTTAATACTCGCTTAGCACAGTGGCTGTCCGCTAATAACATCAGCAAAAGGGCAGGCAATGATTTGCTTTTGCTGTTGGGCGAAAAAATTCCTGGCTTACTACGGGATGTCGTACTTTAAAATGTACTCCACATGGTATTGTGAAACGAATTGTTGAGCCTGGCAAGTACGTTCACTATGGTTTAAAAGACGCGATAACGGATTTCCTTTCCAATTTTACTTATCTTTCTCCCAATATAAGTTTATTGTTAATGTAGACGAGCTTCCATTGTGTAAAAGCACAAAAGAACGAACATGCCAATTTTGATTAACGTAAACGGTACAAAGCCAGTATTTGTAGCTGGAATATATACGCAGGTCATTCCAAACCCCGTGATCCAAATGTTTATTTGGAAGAATTTGTCTGTGAACTATCAGAATTAATCACAGAGGGCGTGATATTTCAAGATAAGCAATTCAAAATTTCAATTAGAGCATATATTTGCGATGCGCCGGCCCGCGCCTTTATTTTTGGTGTGAAATATCATTCCGGGTTCTATTGCGTTCAGAAGGGAGAAACTTTTAATAGGCGAGTGCTTTTCAGAGGATCATGTAATCCTCCACGAACCAATGATAGCTTCCGAAATCGACTTCAACCAGAGCACCACAACATACAAAGAAAACTCATTCTTGAAGATTTGCCGCTTGATTTAGTAAATCAGTTTCCGCTAGACTATATGCATGTAGTTTGTCTTGGCGTCACAAAATCCGTTTTAGTGACATTAGCGAGAGCCAAGGGTCATTCCTTTTCTTTGAGTCGGCAATCCCTAACTTCTCTTAATAATAAACTGACGCACTTCAAAAAATTTTTGCCTAGAGAATTCAATAGAGAAGTTAGGTCTTTAGACAATCTCGATAGATTTAAGGCCACGGAGTTTCGTACTTTTTTATTATATACCGGACCCATTGTCTTGAAAGACATTATAGACTCAAATTTATACAATCAATTTTTATTACTTAGCTTAGGAATTAGACTTCTTCTACACAAGGAGTATTGCGTCACACAGAACTCGCTTGCATCCAGTTTGCTAAATGACTTTGTAAGCCAAGTGCCTACTATGTATGGATATGTTTCCGATGCTCACATTTAATTTTCATTGCTTAACACATTTAAGCAAACAAACTTCACAATATGGTTCTCTTCAGACCATAAGCTCCTTTCCATTCGAAAACTTTCTGGGGCATTTAAAAAAAAATGGTGAAAAAGTCGGACTACTCCTTGGAGCAATTATACAACCGAACTGTTGAACGCAGTATTTTAAAAGTCGTTCTTAAAGAAAAAACTTTAAATTTCAATCGGTCCAACGGTAAAATTTCATATAAGCACTCGTATTTTGATCTTAAAGATCGCGATAGTTTTTTCTTCGTAGAGGCAACAAAATTTTGCATATCCGATTAGTTGTTGACCTAGAGCCATTTTTTACTTTTCCAATAAATTCCATCTTTGTAGGCAAATTCTCTTCAAAACAACTCAATTTCCACTCGAAAGTAGTGCTACATAGCGTTGAAAAAATATCAGGCAAAATAATTCATTTTGAAGAAAATGGTATACACACTTACTTTCCTTTAATTGACTTACTTCAGATAACAATGAGCTCGTCGTATAATTATGTTTTGGATGGCAGCGGAAATGGAGGAGGATACGACAATAGTCAAAATTACAGTCTATCAGGTAACTTATTGACTTACTTTTACATTTTATATATATTTTATTCATTTTTTTTTACCTATATTCAGGCTTAACTAATAATCCACCAAATACTAAAAGAATGAATAACTCACAAGCTCAATGCAATCATTCCGGTAATGTATTAAAACAATTTCGAATTAAATCCATATTTAATAGATTTTTTTCTAATATACTTGTAGAACTATTAAGCCTGATGCATCAAATGTTGATGAAAATTGATCGTCAAGGGGCTGAATTGATTTCATTGAGAAATGAAATATAAATTAAAAAGGTACGAGTTTGCGGAGAGGTGCACAATGCGAAATTGACGCTGCCAAGTGCGCCAAAAGCAACTCTTGGGGACTTTGAGGCATTTGAAGAATGCCTCAAAGAAGAGAAGTCCCTTAAAAACTTGGTAAGGAAACTTTGAACTAAATACTTTTACTATTCACTTATAAATCCTACATTTTCCTCAAGGTCATTGAATTAGTCTAAAGCGGTGAAAAGACCTACGACAAGTTCATTAGGAGCTACTGGCGCCAAATAATAACTGACGATGTGGCAAGGAAATGCTCCTGGCGTGGGACGGAGAAAGAAATGTGTGTTAGAGGCCTTCGAACCACATTGGCAATACGAAGTAAGCATTACTTTTAAAACTTGTATATATGCGATTTAATATTATTTAGTTATTGTCTACAGATGCATTTAAACAGAAGTTTCCGCTGGAAGACGGCAATTTCGACCGCGTCACTCAAAAATATTTCAAAACGCGCGGGAAAGAGTGGCGCGCATAGAAAAGGCTGATGCCAAAAAAATTTAAATATAATTTTATAATATATCATAATATAATATTAATAATAATAATCATTTATAATATTAATGAAAAATAGTTTTAAATTACTCTAATTTATTTATGTATAAACTTTTATTATAATTATAACAAAGAAATTAGTTTAAAATAATCAATTAAAATGTTATTTATTTTTAAAATAATATTTGAATTTAAAATGAATATTAAAAAAAAAAACAACAACAATCAACATTTTTATGGGAACAAAATGGGCATTAATCAAAAAAAGTTTCCTGCGAGCCTTTTGCCTTATAATTTAAGAGACTTTTTTAATATTGCTACCGGCTTAAAAGAAATATTTTTTTTTGAGCTATTTTGAATCAAAAACGTATTACAGAATATATTTTATAAGACTCGTTAGAAATATCAGAAAAGGCTCGCAAAACATATCACAAAAGGCTCGCTAGCCGTATTTCTTGCGTATATGAAACTTTGGCTGCCACAAACTGAACGACATATGATTCATATTGCTATCGTTTCCCGATGCGATTGCGAGAGTTTTGTCGGAAAATGTCTCGCATTTCACCAGTTTGCGATATCATTTGCGACAGTTTGGTCCGATGGGGAGAAACCTACAGCCTCGCAGACAGACACACCGGCAGATATGCAGACAGGCAGATATGCAGACAGAGAGACATGCAGACGGGCAGACAGGCACACAGATAGACAGAGAGAAAGAGACTAATAGATTCGCAGACAGTCAGACGCACGGGCAGAGAAAAATTCAGAGGGGAAAACCGACCCTCAGACAAACAGACAGATAGGAAAACAGGCAGACAGACAAGCAGACCCACAGATTCGCAAACATACAGACACATAAGAAGAGAGAGAGAGAGAGAGAGATACACAGACAGACATGCAAACAGATATGCAGGAATACCAACAGCCTCGCAGACAGACACACCTGCAGAGACAGACAGGCAGACTTACAGACAGACTGATATGCGGACCTATAGAATCGCCGACCGACAGTCACACAGGCAGAGAGAGAGAGAGAGAAAGATAAACAGACAGACAGCCAGACATACAAACAGAGAGAAAGATAGGCAGACAGACAGGCAGACATACAGACAGACAGGCATACAAATAGTCAGACTGAAAAAGAGACAGACAGACAGGCATACAGACAGACAGATATAGGGGAAGAGTGTGTGAGAAAGAGAACGAGAGAGAGAGAGACAGAGAGAAAGGAGAGAGAGAGTGAGAGAGAGAGAGAGAGAAGGAGAGACCTATAGACTTGCAGCTAGATAAGAAGTATAACATATTCGCAGGCAGACAGGTAGAGACGCTGACAGGACAATAGGCAGTCAGACAGAATAGGACAGACAGTGAGACAGGCACGCGTAGAGATAGGGAGACAGTAAGACGGAATTACAGACCCACAGACTGACGGAAAATAAGGAAAACAGACAGACAGACAGACATGCAGGCAGAGAGACAGGCAGACGGGTACAAAGATAGACAGACAGAAAGGTAGACCTATAGAATCGAAGTAACACAGCCAGCGAGATAGAGAGAGAGATAGGCAGGCAGACAGACAGGCACACAGGTAGACCTTCAGATTCGCAAACAGTTAGAGAGAGAGAGAGAGAGAGAGAGAGAGACAAAGAGAGGACGGCAGAACTACAGACTCGCCGACAGACACACACACGGTCAGAGAGGGAGGCAGGCAGTCAGACAGTCTGAAAGAAAGGTAAACAGACAGATAGACATACAGACAGAGAGGGGGACAGGCAGATAGAGAGAAAAGAAGGAGACAGATAGATGGGAATACCTACAGGTTCGCAGACAGACACACCGATAAAGACAGACAGGCAGATATACAGAAGGACAGACAACAACAGAGACACAGACACACAGACACACACACACACACACAGAAAGGCGGACCTATAGACATATAGAGAGATAGGCAAACAGAAGACAGACAGGCAGTAATACAAACACTTTGGCATACAGATAATCCGACTGAAAAAGAGACTGACAGACAAGCATACAGACACAGATTCAGACAGGCAGACTTACAGAGAGAGAGAGAGAGAGATATAAACAGACAGGTAGGCTGACTCACAGTCTCGACAACAGACAGACATACAGGCAGAAAGAGAGGCAGACATACAGGCAGAAAGAGAGAGAGAGACATACACGTGACCCACAGACTCGCAGACATAGAGACACACAGGAAGAGAGAAAGAGATACACAGACAGGCAGGCAGACAGATAGGCAGGAATACCATCTGCCTCGCAGACAGTCTCACCGGCAGAGACAGACAGGCTGACTTACAGACAGACAGATATGCAGACAGGCTAACGGGCAGAGAGACATACATGCGTAGAGATAGACAGACAGAAAGACAGACTTATAGACCCGCAGACTGACGTTAAATCAGGAAAACAGTCAGACGGGCAGAGAGAGAGAGAGAGAGACAGACAGGCAGACAGGCCTGCCAAACAGTTAGACACGCCGGCAGACAGAAAGACAGATAGGAAGCTAGAAAGACAGACAGAGAGAGAGAGAGAGAGAGAGAGAGAGAGAAAAAGGGAAACCTATTGACTCGCAGACAGATAGGAAGATCAACATATTCGCAGACAGACAGGCAGAAAAACAGACAGACAGACGAGGATTAAAGCCTTACAGACCCGCAGACTGACGGAATATTATGAACACAGACAGCCAGACGGGCAGAGAGAGAAACAGACAGGCGGACAGATGGGCTGACAAATAGGCAGACAGACAGACAGATAGGGAGACAGACAGAAAGACTCACAGACAGAAACGCAGTCATACAGACTCGCAAACATACAGACACACAGGAAGAGAAAGGAGAGATACACAGACAGACATGCAGACAGACAGAAAAACACTCAGGCAGACAGACATACAGGCAGAAAAATAGAGACATACACGCAGACCCACAGACCCGCAGACTGACGGAAAATTACGAAAACTGGCAGACAGAAATGCACAGAGAGAGAGAGAGAGAGACAGACAGGCAGAAAAACAGTCAGACCGACCGGCAGACAGACAGATAGAAAGTTAAGCAGACAGACACGAAGACCCACAGACCCGCAGACATACCAACACACAGGAAGAGAGAGATACACACACAATCAGGCAGACAGATAGATAGGAACACCTAGAGCTTCGCAGACAGACACACCGACAGAGACATACAGGCAGATATACAGAAAGACAGATATACAGACAGAGAAACAGGCAGACGGGTACACAGCCACCCCCCCCCCCCCCCCAAACAAAACCCCCCCCCCCCCCCCCCCACCCCCCCACCCACCCCCCCCCCCCCCCCCCGCCCCCCCGCCCCCCCCCCCCGCGGGAGGGAGGGCAGAGGGCGGGCGCGACACAGCGGCCGGCCGCCGCGCCGCCGGCCGCCCCCCGGCGGGGGCCGCGGCGGCGGGGCGGCCAGCCGCCCCGGCGGGCGCGCGGCGGCGCGGGCGGGGGGGCAGGCGCGGCGGGGCCCCCGCCCGCGCGGACGCCCACACAGACCCCCACACGCCCGGCCGCGGGCGCGGGGGGGGGCGGCGGGGCGGGGGCGGGGGGGGGGGGGCGGGCGGCGGGGGCCCGGCCCGGCCCGCCCGCCCCGGGGGGCCGGCCCCCCGGGCCCCGCGCCCCCGCCCGGCCGGGGGGCGGGGCCGCGCGGGGGGGCGGGGCGGGCGGCGCGGGGGGGGCCCCGCCGGCGGGGCGGCAGGGGGGGCGGCCGACCGGCCGGGCGGCCGCGCGCCCGCGCGCGCGCGCGGGGGGGGGGGGGGGGAGGGACGCACGAGCAGAGAGGGGGAGGGGGGCGGGCGGCCGCGCGCGCGCGCGCGGAGAGAAAGAGAGAAAAACAGAGACACACACAGGGAGAGAGAGAAAGAGAAAGAGAGACAGACAGGGAGAGAGACGGGGGGCCGCCCCCCCCCCCCCCCCCCCCCCCGCCCGCGCGGGCACACACATATATTTTTATATATACATATATATACAATACACACAGAGAGAGAGAGAGAGAGAGAGAGAGGGGTGTGTGTGTGTGTTTTTGTGTTTTTGTGTGTGTGTGGGTGTGTGTTTTTTTTTTTGTGTGTGTGTCTCTCTCTCTCTCTGCCCGTGCGTCTGACTGTCTGCGAGTCTATTGGCCTGCCTTACTGTCTGTCTATCTGTGTGCCTATCTGTCTGCCCATCTTCCGATCTCTCTGTGTGCATATCTGTCTGTCTCTGCCGGTGTGTTTGTCTGCGAGGCTGTAGGTTTTCCTGCAAACCTGTCTGCCTGACTGTCTGTGTATGTCTCTTACTCTCTTCCTGTGTGTTTGCTTGTCGACGAGTTTGTCTGTGTGTTCCTGTCTGTCTCCTTGTCTTTCTGTCGGACTGCCTTTTATCTGCGTCTGTCTGCCTATCTTTCTTTCTCTCTGCCTCTGTGACTTTCCTTCTGCGATTCTAAGGGTCTGCATAACTGTCTGTCTGTAAGTCTGTCTGTAAGTCTGTCTGTCTGTCTCTCTGTAAGTCTGCCTGTCTGTCTCTGCCTTTGTGTCTGTCTGCGAGGTGGTAGGTATTCCTGCCTTTCCGTCTGTTTGTGTTTCTCTTCCTGTGTGTCTGTATGTCTGCGAGTCTGTGGGTATGCGTGCCTGTCTGCCTGTTTTCCCATCTGTCTGTCTGTCTGCCGGTCGGTCTGCCTGTCTGTCTGTCCATTTGTCTCTGTCTCTTCCCGTACTTCGGACTATCTGTCTGTATATCAGCCTGTCTGTCTCTGCTGGTGTGTTTGTCTGCGAGGCTGTAGGTATTTCTATCTATCTGTCTGCCTGACTGTCCGCGACTCTCTCTCTCTCTCTCTCTTCCAGTGTGTCTGTATATCTGCGAGTGTGGAGGTCTGTGTGTCTGCCTGCCTAGGCTGTAGGTATTCCTGTCTGTCTCTCTGTCTGCCTGTCTATCTGCCTATCTGTCTCTGTCTCCGCCCGTACGTTTGACTATCTGCGCTCTAACTAGTCTGCCTTTCTGTCTGCCTTTCTGTCTGGCTTTCTGTGTGCCTGTCTGCATGTCCGCCTGTCTCTTTGTCAGCATGTCTGTCTGTCTGTATATCTGCATGTCTGTCTCTGCCGGTGTGTCTGTCTGCGAGGCTGTAGGTATTCCTGCCAATCTGTCTGTCTGTGTATCTCTCTTTCTCTTCCTGTGTGTCTGTATGTCTGCGAGTCTGTGGATCTGCGTGCCTGTCTGTCTGTCTGCCGGTCTGTCTCTGCCGGTGTGCTTGAAATGCCTGTCTATTTGTCTGTCTGTCATACTCCCTATCATCTGTCTGTCTGCGAATATGTTTTTCTACTTATCTATCTGCGAATCTGTAGGTCGCTCTCTCTCTCTCTCTCTCGCGCTTTCCCTTCCCCTTTCCCTCTCTCATTCTCTTTCTCTCTCTTTCTGTCTCTCTCTCTCTTTCTTTCTCTCTCTCTCTCTCTCTTTCTGTCTCTCTCTTTCTCGCTCTCTCTCTCTCGGCGGTCTGTCTGTATGTTTGTCTGTCTCTTTTTCAGTCTGACTAGCTGTATGCCTATCTGTCTCTATGTCTGCCTGCCTGTCTGTAAGTCTGGCTGTCTATCTCTGCCGGTGCGTCTGTCAGCGAGGCTATAGGTATTCCTGCCTATCTGTCTTCCTGACTGTCTATGTATCTCTCTCTCTCTACCTGTGTGTCTGTATGTTTGCGAGTCTGTGGGTCTGCATGTCTGTCTGCCTGTTTTTCTATCTGTCTGTCTGCCTGCCGGTCGGCCTGCCTGTCTGCTTCTCTCTCTCTGCCCGTGCGTCCGACTGTCTGCGAGTCTATTGGTCTGCCTTTCCGTCTGTATATCTGTGTGCCTGTCTGTAAGTATCCTGTCTATCTGTCTGCCTGTCTGTCTGTGTATCTCTCTCTTTTCTTTTGTGTCTGTATGTCGGCGAGTCTGTGCGTCTGCGTGTCTGTCTGTTTGTTTTCCTATATGACTGCCGCTCGGTCTGCCGGTCTGTCTCTCTCTCTGTCCGTGCGTCTGACTGTCTGCCAGTCTATTGATCTGCCTTTCCGTCTGTCTATCTGTGTGCCTGTCTGTCTGTCTGCCCGTCTGCCGGTGTCTCTGTGTGCACATCTGTGTGTCTCTGCCGGTGTGTTTGTCTGCGAGGCTGTAGGTATTCCTGCAAATCTGTCTGCCTGACTGTCTGTGTATGTCTCTCCCTCTCTTTTTGTGTATTTGCTTGTCTACGAGTATGTCTGTGTGTTCGCCTGCCAAGGCTGTAGGTATTCCTGTCTGTCTCTTTGTCTTTCTGTCGGACTGCCTATTATCTGTCTGTCTGTCTGCCTATCTTTCTCTCTCTCTGCCTGTGTGACTTTCCTTCTGCGATTCTAAGGGTCTGTGTATCTCTCTTTCACTTCCTGTGTCTCTGTATGTCTGCGAGTCTGTGGGTTTTCCTATCTGTCTGTATATCAGCCTGTCTGTCTCTGCTGGTGTGTTTTTCTGCGAGGCTGTAGGTATTTCTGTCTACCTGTCCGCCTAACTGTCCGTGGCTCTCTCTCTCGTCCAGTGTGTCTGTATATCAGCGAGTGTGGGGGTCTGGGTGTCTGTCTGCCTAGGCTGTAGGTATTCCTGTCTGTCTGTCTGTCTTCTGTCTGTCTGTCTGCCTGCCTATCATCTCTCTCTCTGCGAATATTTTGTTTTACTTATCTAGCTGCGAGTTTATAGGTCTCTCTCTCATTCTCTCTCTTTCACTTTCTCTCTCTCTCTCTCTCTCTCTCTCTCTCTCTCTCTCTCTCTCTCTCTTTCTCCTTATCTTATTCTCTCTCCCTCTCTCTCTCTCTCTTTTTTCCTTTTTTTCTGTCTATCTCTCTCTTTCTCGCTCTATCTCTCCTCTCTCTCCCCCTCTCTCTCTATGTGGGTCAGTCTGAATGTCTATCTGTTTGTTTTTCAGTCTGACTATCTGAAAGCCTATCTGTCTGCATGTCTGCCAGTCTGCCAGTCTGCCTGCCTGTCTGTGAGTCTGCCTGTCTGTCTGCGGATCTCCTTTGCCTGTTTGTCTGCGAGTGTGTGGGTCTGCGTCTATGTCTGCCTGTTTTCCTATCTGCCTGTCTGTCTGCCTAACTGTCTGTCTATCTGTGTGCCTGTCTGTCTGTCTGCCCGTCTGCCTGCCCCTCTGTCTACATATCTGTCTGTCTCTCTCTCTCTTCTTTCTCTCTTCTCTCTCTCTCTCTCTTTATGTCTATCTGTAAGAATGTCTGTCCGTATGCTGGTCTGTCTGTCTCCTTTTCAGTCTGACAATCTGTACGCCTATCTGTCTGTGTGTCTGCCTGTCTGACTCTGCCGGTGTGTCTGTCTGCGAGGCTGTAGCTATTCCTGCCTATCTGTGTATCTCTCTCTTTCTTTTCCTGTGTGTCTGTATGTCTGCGAATCTGTGGTTCTGCATGTCTGTCTGCCTGTTTTCCTACCTGTCTGTCTGTCTGCCTGCCTGTCTGTCTGCCTATCTTTCTCTGTCTCCGCCCGTACGTCTGACTGTTTGCCTTTCTGTCTTTCGTTTTGTGTGCCTGTCGTTCTGTCTGCATGTCCGCCTGTCTCTCTGTCTGCATGTCTGTCTGCCTGTATATCTGCCTGTCTGTCTCTGCCGGCGTGTCTTTCTGCGAAGCTGTAGGTATTCCTGTAAATCTGTCTACCTGACTGTCTGTGTATGTCTCTCTCTCTCTCTCTTCATGTGTGTTTGCATGTCTACGTGTCCGTTTGTGTGTTCGTCTGCCAAGGCAGTAGGTATTCCTTTCTGTCTCTTTGTCTTTCTGTCGGACTGCCTATTATCTGTCTGTCTGCGAATATGTGGTTCTACTTATCTGTCTGCAAGTCTATAGGTCTCTCTCCCTTTTTCTATCTCTCTCCCTCTCTCTCTCTCTCTCTCTCTCTCTCTCTCTCTCTCTCTCTCTCTCTCTCTCTCTCTCTATCTCTCTGTCGGTCTGACTGTCTCTTTTTCAGTCTCACTATCTGTATGCCCATCTGTCTGTAGGTCTGCCTGTCTGTCTGCCTTTCGTTCTCTCTCACTGCCTGTGTGTCTTTCCTTCTGCGATTCTAAGGGTCTACATATCTGTCTGTCAGTAAATCTACCTTTTTTATTTTTTATTTATTTATTATTTATTAGTGGTCGACAAAACGAGTGTCTTCCAAATTTGTCAATACATTATATATACAATTATCAAAATTAAATGCTAAAAGCCTAGTTAGAGAACACAAATTTCTAATAGCATCACCGACCGATGGAGGAGTTTTATTTGCCAGTCCGACGAGCTGTGCCATTTTTCACAGCTAATTTTATCAGTGACGCTATTAGAGCCTACATCTAAGAAGAAGGGTGTAAGAAGGAAAAAGCGTTTTTAAGTAAAATTAAAAATAATCGTAATTTGCTATATTATTTAAGAATATACCATAAATAGGAGAAAAGAAAGTAAGAGATGTTAATAAAGTAAAGAATTGTATGCTAGATATACAGAGTGTTAAGTAGATAGGATAAAGAAATAGTATTGGAAAAGTAATGGGAAATCGACCCGGTGGGGGAAAATTTACAGCCTGTCCGGCAAGCTATGCCCCTGCTCATAACTGGGAATGGTCAGTGACTTCCCGAAGGTACCTGTCTGTCTCTCTGTAAGTCTGCCTGTCTGTCTCTGCCGGTGTGTCTGTCTGCGAGGCTGTAGGTATTTCCGCCTAACTGTCTGTCTGCGAATCTCAAATTCTCTTTCTGTGTGTCTGTATGTCTGCGAGTCTGTGGCTCTCGGTCTGTCTGCTGTTTTCCTATCTGTCTGTCTGTCCGGTCTGTCTCTGCTGGTGTGTTTGGAATGCCTAGGCTGTAGCTATTCCTGTCTGTCTCTTTGTCTGTCTGTCGGACTGCCTATCATCTGTCTGTCTGCGAATATGTTTTTCTTCTGATCTGTCTGCGAATCTATAGGATTCTCTCTCTTTCTCTCTCTCCCACACTCTTTCTCTCTCTCTCTCTCTCTTCTCTTTCTCTCTCTCTCTTTCTCTCTCTCTCTCTCTCTCTCTCTCTATCTGTCTCTCTCTCTCTCTGTTTCTTCCTCTCTCTCTCTTTCTCTTGCTCTCCCTCTCTCACTCTTTCTTTCGTCGGTCTGTCTGTCTGTCTCTTTTTCAGTCTGACTATCTGTAAGTCTACCTGTTTGTTTCTGCCAGTGTGCCTGTCTGCGAGGCTGTAGGTATTCTTGTCTATATGTATGCCTGTCTGTCGTTGAATCTCTCTCTTTCTTCTCTTCCTGTATGTTTGTGAGTCTGTGGGACTGCGTGTCTGTCTGCCTATTTTCCTATCTGTCTGCCGATCGGTCTGCCTGTCTGTTTGCTTTTCTGCCTCTCTCTCTCTCTCTGCCCGTGCGTCTGACTGTCTGCGAGTCTATTGGTCTGCCTTTCCGTCTGTCTATCTGTGTGCCTGTCTGTCTGTCTGTCTGCCCGTCTGCCTGTCTTTCTATGTGAATGTCTGTCTGTCTCGGCTGGTGAGTCTGTCTGCGAGGCTGTAGGCATTCGTGCAAATCTGTCTGCCTTACTGTGTCTGTGTATCTCTTTCTCTCTTCCTGTGTGTGTGAATGTCTACGAGTCTGTCGGTGTGTCCGTCTGCCTAGGCTGTAGGTAGTCCTGTCTGTCTCTTTGTCTCTGCGAATATGTGGTTTTTCTTATATGTATGCGAGTCTATAGGTCTCTCTCCCTTTCTCTCTCTCTCTCTCTCTCTCTCTCTTTATGTCTGTAAGAATGTCTGTCCGTATGCTTGTATGTCTGTCTCCTTTTCAGTCTGACAATCTGTAAGCCTATCTGTCTGTGTGTCTGCCTGTCTGACTCTGCCGGCGTGTCTGTCTGCGAGGCTGTAGATATTTCTGCCTATCTGTGTATCTCTCTCTTTCTTTTCCTGTGTGTCTGTATGTCTGCGAATCTGTGGTTCTGCATGTCTGTCTGCGTGTCTGTCTGTTTCTGTTTCTGTCTCTGCCCGCACGTCGGACTGCCTGCTAGTCAATTTGTCTGCCTTTCTGTCTATTTGTCTGCCTTCCTGTCTGTCTGTCTGTCTGCCTATCTGTCTCTGTCTCCGCCGTGTGACCGTCTGCGCTTTACTTAGTCTGCCTTTCTGTCTTTCGTTCTGTGTGCCTGTCTGTCTGTCTGCATGTCCGCCTGTCTCTCTGTCTGCATGTCTGTCTTTCTGTATATCTGCCTGTCTGTCTCTGCCGGTGTGTCTGTCTGCGAGGCTGTCTGTGTATGTCTCTCCCTCTCTTTTCGTGTATTTGCTTGTCTACGAGTATGTCTGTGTGTTCGCCTGCCAAGGCTGTAGGTATTCCTGTCTGTCTCTTTGTCTTTCTGTCGGACTGCCTATTATCTGTCTGTCTGTCTGCCTATCTTTCTCTCTCTCTGCCTGTGTGACTTTCCTTCTGCGATTCTAAGGGTCTGTGTATCTCTCTTTCACTTCCTGTGTCTCTGTATGTCTGCGAGTCTGTGGGTTTTCCTATCTGTCTGTATATCAGCCTGTCTGTCTCTGCTGGTGTGTTTTTCTGCGAGGCTGTAGGTATTTCTGTCTACCTGTCTGCCTAACTGTCCGTGGCTTTTTCTCTCGTCCAGTGTGTCTGTATATCTGCGAGTGTGGGGGTCTGGGTGTCTGTCTGCCTAGGCTGTAGGTATTCCTGTCTGTCTTCTGTCTGTCTGTCTGTCGGCCTGCCTATCATCTCTCTCTCTGCGAATATTTTGTTTTACTTATCTGGCTGCGAGTTTATAGGTCTCTCTCTCATTCTCTCTCTTTCACTCTCTCTCTCTCTCTCTCTCTCTCTCTCTCTCTCTCTCTCTCTTCTCTCTCTGTCTCTCTCTCTCTCTCTCTCTCTCTCTCTCTCTCTTTCTCTCTCTCTCTCTCTCTCTCTCTCTCTCTCTCTCTCTCTTTCTTTCTTCTCTCTCTCTCCCACTCTTCTCTCTCTCCTCCTCTCTCTCTCCCCCCCTCTCTCTAGTGGCATCTGAATTCATCTGTTTGTTTCAGCGACTTCTGAAAGCCTATCTGTCTGCAGTCTGCCAGTCTGCCTGTCTGTGATCTGCCTGTCTGTCTGCATCTCCTCCTGTTTGTCTGCGAGTGTGTGGGTCTGCGTCATGTCTGCCTGTTTTCCTACTGCCTGTCTGTCTGCCTAACTTCTGTCTATCTGTGTGCCTGTCTGTCTTCTCCCGTCTCCCCCCTCTTCTACATATCTTCTGTCTCTCTCTCTCTTTCTTTCTCTCTCTCTCTTCTCTCTCTCTCATGTCTATCTGTAAGAATGTCTGTCCGTATGCTGGTCTGTCTGTCTCCTTTTCAGTCTGACAATCTGTAACCTATCGTCTGTGTGTCTCCTTCTGACTCTCCGTGTCTGTCTCGAGGCTGACTATTCCTGCCTATCTGTACCTCTCTTTCTTTTCTGTGTGTCTGATCGCAATCTGTGGTTCTGCATGTCTGTCTGCCTGTTTTCCTACCTGTCTGTCTGTCTGCCTATCTTTCTCTGTCTCCGCCCGTACGTCTGACTGTCTGCCTTTCTGTCTTTCGTTCTGTGTGCCTGTCGTTCTGTCTGCATGTCCGCCTGTCTCTCTGTCTGTCTCTGCCGGCGTGTCTTTCTGCGAACCTGTAGGTATTCCTGTAAATCTGTCTGCCTGACTGTCTGTGTATGTCTCTCTCTCTTCTTCATGTGTGTTTGCATGTCTACGAGTCCGTCTGTGTGTTCGTCTGCCAAGGCAGTAGGTATTCCTTTCTGTCTCTTTGTCTTTCTGTCGGACTGCCTATTATCTGTCTGTCTGCGAATATGTGGTTCTACTTATCTGTCTGCGAGTCTATAGGTCTCTCTCCCTTTCTCTCTCTCTCTCTCTCTCTCTCTCTCTCTCTCTCTATCTCTCTGTCGGTCTGACTGTCTCTTTTTCAGTCTCACTATCTGTATGCCCATCTGTCTGTAGGTCTGCCTGTCTGTCTGCCTTTCTTTCTCTCTCACTGCCTGTGTGTCTTTCCTTCTGCGATTCTAAGGGTCTACATATCTGTCTGTCAGTAAGTCTACCTTTTTTATTTTTTATTTATTTATTATTTATTAGTGGTCGACAAAACGAGTGTCTTCCAAATTAGTCAATACATTATATATACAATTATGAAAATTAAATGCTAAAAGCCTAGTTAGAGAACACAAATTTCTAATAGCATCACCGACCGATGGAGGAGTTTTATTTGCCAGTCCGACGAGCTGTGCCATTTTTCACAGCTAATTTTATCAGTGACGCTATTAGAGCCTACATCTAAGAAGAAGGGTGTAAGAAGGAAAAAGCGTTTTTAAGTAAAATTAAAAATAATCGTAATTTGCTATATTATTTAAGAATATACCATAAATAGGAGAAAAGAAAGTAAGAAGATTGTTAATAAAGTAAAGAATTGTATGCTAGATATACAGAGTGTTAAGTAGATAGGATAAAGAAATAGTATTGGAAAAGTAATGGGAAATCGACCCGGTGGGGGAAAATTTACAGCCTGTCCGGCAAGCTATGCCCCTGCTCATAGCTGGGAATGGTCAGTGACTTCCCGAAGGTACCTGTCTGTCTCTCTGTAAGTCTGCCTGTCTGTCTCTGCCGGTGTGTCTGTCTGCGAGGCTGTAGGTATTTCCGCCTAACTGTCTGTCTGCGAATCTCAAATTCTCTTTCTGTGTGTCTGTATGTCTGCGAGTCTGTGGCTCTTTTCCTATCTGTCTGTCTGCCGGTCTGTCTCTGCTGGTGTGTTTGGAATGCCTAGGCTGTAGCTATTCCTGTCTGTCTCTTTGTCTGTCTGTCGGACTGCCTATCATCTGTCTGTCTGCGAATATGTTTTTCTTCTGATCTGTCTGCGAATCTATAGGATTCTCTCTCTTTCTCTCTCTCCCACACTCTCTCTCTCTCTCTCTCTCTCTCTTTCTCTCTCTCTCTTTCTCTCTCTCTCTCTCTCTATCTGTCTCTCTCTCTCTCTCTGTTTCTTCCTCTCTCTCTCTCTTTCTCTTGCTCTCCCTCTCTCACTCTTTCTTTCGTCGGTCTGTCTGTCTGTCTCTTTTTCAGTCTGACTATCTGTAAGTCTACCTGTTTGTTTCTGCCAGTGTGCCTGTCTGCGAGGCTGTAGGTATTCTTGTCTATATGTATGCCTGTCTGTCGTTGAATCTCTCTCTTTCTTCTCTTCCTGTGTGTTTGTGAGTCTGTGGGACTGCGTGTCTGTCTGCCTATTTTCCTATCTGTCTGCCGATCGGTCTGCCTGTCTGTTTGCTTTTCTGCCTCTCTCTCTCTCTGCCCGTGCGTCTGACTGTCTGCGAGTCTATTGGTCTGCCTTTCCGTCTGTCTATCTGTGTGCCTGTCTGTCTGTCTGTCTGCCCGTCTGCCTGTCTTTCTATGTGAATGTCTGTCTGTCTCGGCCGGTGAGTCTGTCTGCGAGGCTGTAGGTATTCGTGCAAATCTGTCTGCCTTACTGTCTGTGTATCTCTTTCTCTCTTCCTGTGTGTGTGAATGTCTACGAGTCTGTCGGTGTGTCCGTCTGCCTAGGCTGTAGGTAGTCCTGTCTGTCTCTTTGTCTGTCTGTCGGACTGTCTATTATCTGTCTCTGCGAATATGTGGTTTTTCTTATATGTATGCGAGTCTATAGGTCTCTCTCCCTTTCTCTCTCTCTCTCTCTCTCTCTCTCTCTTTATGTCTGTAAGAATGTCTGTCCGTATGCTTGTATGTCTGTCTCCTTTTCAGTCTGACAATCTGTAAGCCTATCTGTCTGTGTGTCTGCCTGTCTGACTCTGCCGGCGTGTCTGTCTGCGAGGCTGTAGATATTTCTGCCTATCTGTGTATCTCTCTCTTTCTTTTCCTGTGTGTCTGTATGTCTGCGAATCTGTGGTTCTGCATGTCTGTCTGCCTGTTTTCCTACCTGTCTGTCTGTCTGCCTGCCTGTCTGTCTGCCTATCTTTCTCTGTCTCCGCCCGTACGTCTGACTGTCTGCCTTTCTGTCTTTCGTTCTGTGTGCCTGTCGTTCTGTCTGCATGTCCGCCTGTCTCTCTGTCTGCATGTCTGTCTGTCTGTATATCTGCCTGTCTGTCTCTGCCGGTGTGTCTGTCTGCGAGGCTATAGGTATTCCTGCCTGTCTGTCTACCTGCCTGGCTGTGTATATCTCTCTCTATCTCTTCCTGTGTGTCTGCATGTCTGCATGTCTGCAAGTCTGTGGATCTGCGTGTCTGTCTGTCTGTTTTCCTACCTATGTCTGTCTGCCGGTCGGTCTGCCTGTCTGGCTGCCTATCTGTTTCTGTCTCTGCCCGTACGTCGGACTGCCTGCTAGTCAATTTGTCTGCCTTTCTGTCTATTTGTCTGCCTTCCTGTCTGTCTGTCTGTCTGCCTATCTGTCTCTGTCTCCGCCGTGTGACCGTCTGCGCTTTACTTAGTCTGCCTTTCTGTCTTTCGTTCTGTGTGCCTGTCTGTCTGTCTGCATGTCCGCCTGTCTCTCTGTCTGCATGTCTGTCTTTCTGTATATCTGCCTGTCTGTCTCTGCCGGTGTGTCTGTCTGCGAGGCTGTCTGTGTATGTCTCTCCCTCTCTTTTTGTGTATTTGCTTGTCTACGAGTATGTCTGTGTGTTCGCCTGCCAAGGCTGTAGGTATTCCTGTCTGTCTCTTTGTCTTTCTGTCGGACTGCCTATTATCTGTCTGTCTGTCTGCCTATCTTTCTCTCTCTCTCCGCCTGTGTGACTTTTCTTCTGCGATTCTAAGGGTCTGTGTATCTCTCTTTCACTTCCTGTGCTCTTATGTCTGCGAGTCTGTGGGTTTTCCTATCTGTCTGTATATCAGCCTGTCTGTCTCTGCTGGTGTGTTTTTCTGCGAGGCTGTAGGTATTTCTGTCTACCTGTCTGCCTAACTGTCCGTGGCTCTCTCTCTCGTCCAGTGTGTCTGTATATCTGCGAGTGTGGGGGTCTGGGTGTCTGTCTGCCTAGGCTGTAGGTATTCCTGTCTGTCTGTCTGTCTGTCTGTCTGTCGGCCTGCCTATCATCTCTCTCTCTGCGAATATTTTGTTTTACTTATCTGGCTGCGAGTTTATAGGTCTCTCTCTCATTCTCTCTCTTTCACTTTCTCTCTCTCTCTCTCTCTCTCTCTTTCTCTGTCTCTCTCTCTCTCTCTCTCTCTTTCTCCTTATCTTATTCACTCTCCCTCTCTCTCTCTCTCTCTTTTCTTTTTTTCTGTCTCTCTCTCTTTCTCGCTCTATCTGTCTCTCTCTCTCTCTCTCTCTCCCTCTCTCTATGTGGGTCAGTCTGAATGTCTATCTGTTTGTTTTTCAGTCTGACTATCTGAAAGCCTATCTGTCTGCATGTCTGCCAGTCTGCCTGCCTGTCTGTGAGTCTGCCTGTCTGTCTGCGGATCTCCTTTGCCTGTTTGTCTGCGAGTGTGTGGGTCTGCGTCTATGTCTGCCTGTTTTCCTATCTGCCTGTCTGTCTGCCTAACTGTCTGTCTATCTGTGTGCCTGTCTGTCTGTCTGCCCGTCTGCCTGCCCCTCTGTCTACATATCTGTCTGTCTCTCTCTCTCTTTCTCTTCTCTCTCTCTCTCTCTCTCTTTATGTCTATCTGTAAGAATGTCTGTCCGTATGCTGGTCTGTCTGTCTCCTTTTCAGTCTGACAATCTGTAAGCCTATCTGTCTGTGTGTCTGCCTGTCTGACTCTGCCGGTGTGTCTGTCTGCGAGGCTGTAGCTATTCCTGCCTATCTGTGTATCTCTCTCTTTCTTTTCCTGTGTGTCTGTATGTCTGCGAATCTGTGGTTCTGCATGTCTGTCTGCCTGTTTTCCTACCTGTCTGTCTGTCTGCCTGCCTGTCTGTCTGCCTATCTTTCTCTGTCTCCGCCCGTACGTCTGACTGTCTGCCTTTCTGTCTTTCGTTCTGTGTGCCTGTCGTTCTGTCTGCATGTCCGCCTGTCTCTCTGTCTGCATGTCTGTCTGTCTGTATATCTGCCTGTCTGTCTCTGCCGGCGTGTCTTTCTGCGAAGCTGTAGGTATTCCTGTAAATCTGTCTGCCTGACTGTCTGTGTATGTCTCTCTCTCTCTCTTCATGTGTGTTTGCATGTCTACGAGTCCGTCTGTGTGTTCGTCTGCCAAGGCAGTAGGTATTCCTTTCTGTCTCTTTGTCTTTCTGTCGGACTGCCTATTATCTGTCTGTCTGCGAATATGTGGTTCTACTTATCTGTCTGCGAGTCTATAGGTCTCTCTCCCTTTCTCTCTCTCTCTCTCTCTCCCTCTCTCTCTCTCTCTCATCTCTCTGTCGGTCTGACTGTCTCTTTTTCAGTCTCACTATCTGTATGCCCATCTGTCTGTAGGTCTGCCTGTCTGTCTGCCTTTCTTTCTCTCTCACTGCCTGTGTGTCTTTCCTTCTGCGATTCTAAGGGTCTACATATCTGTCTGTCAGTTAGTCTACCTTTTTTATTTTTTATTTATTTATTATTTATTAGTGGTCGACAAAACGAGTGTCTTCCAAATTAGTCAATACATTATATATACAATTATGAAAATTAAATGCTAAAAGCCTAGTTAGAGAACACAAATTTCTAATAGCATCACCGACCGATGGAGGAGTTTTATTTGCCAGTCCGACGAGCTGTGCCATTTTTCACAGCTAATTTTATCAGTGACGCTATTAGAGCCTACATCTAAGAAGAAGGGTGTAAGAAGGAAAAAGCGTTTTTAAGTAAAATTAAAAATAATCGTAATTTGCTATATTATTTAAGAATATACCATAAATAGGAGAAAAGAAAGTAAAGAACTGTATGCTAGATATACAGAGTGTTAAGTAGATAGGATAAAGAAATAGTATTGGAAAAGTAATGGGAAATCGACCCGGTGGGGGAAAATTTACAGCCTGTCCGGCAAGCTATGCCCCTGCTCATAGCTGGGAATGGTCAGTGACTTCCCGAAGGTACCTGTCTGTCTCTCTGTAAGTCTGCCTGTCTGTCTCTGCCGGTGTGTCTGTCTGCGAGGCTGTAGGTATTTCCGCCTAACTGTCTGTCTGCGAATCTCAAATTCTCTTTCTGTGTCTGTTTGCTTTTCTGCCTCTCTCTCTCTCTCTGCCCGTGCGTCTGACTGTCTGCGAGTCTATTGGTCTGCCTTTCCGTCTGTCTATCTGTGTGCCTGTCTGTCTGTCTGTCTGCCCGTCTGCCTGTCTTTCTATGTGAATGTCTGTCTGTCTCGGCCGGTGAGTCTGTCTGCGAGGCTGTAGGTATTCGTGCAAATCTGTCTGCCTTACTGTCTGTGTATCTCTTTCTCTCTTCCTGTGTGTGTGAATGTCTACGAGTCTGTCGGTGTGTCCGTCTGTCTAGGCTGTAGGTAGTCCTGTCTGTCTCTTTGTCTGTCTGTCGGACTGTCTATTATCTGTCTCTGCGAATATGTGGTTTTTCTTATAGGTATGCGAGTCTATAGGTCTCTCTTTCTTTCTCTCTCTCTCTCTCTCTCTCTCTCTCTTTATGTCTGTAAGAATGTCTGTCCGTATGCTTGTATGTCTGTCTCCTTTTCAGTCTGACAATCTGTAAGCCTATCTGTCTGTGTGTCTGCCTGTCTGACTCTGCCGGCGTGTCTGTCTGCGAGGCTGTAGATATTTCTGCCTATCTGTGTATCTCTCTCTTTCTTTTCCTGTGTGTCTGTATGTCTGCGAATCTGTGGTTCTGCATGTCTGTCTGCCTGTTTTCCTACCTGTCTGTCTGTCTGTCTGCCTGTCTGTCTGCCTGTCTGTCTGCCTATCTTTCTCTGTCTCCGCCCGTACGTCTGACTGTCTGCCTTTCTGTCTTTCGTTCTGTGTGCCTGTCGTTCTGTCTGCATGTCCGCCTGTCTCTCTGTCTGCATGTCTGTCTGTCTGTATATCTGCCTGTCTGTCTCTGCCGGTGTGTCTGTCTGCGAGGCTATAGGTATTCCTGCCTGTCTGTCTACCTGCCTGGCTGTGTATCTCTCTCTCTCTATCTCTTCCTGTGTGTCTGCATGTCTGCAAGTCTGTGGATCTGCGTGTCTGTCTGTCTGTTTTCCTACCTATGTCTGTCTGCCGGTCGGTCTGCCTGTCTGGCTGCCTATCTGTTTCTGTCTCTGCCCGTACGTCGGACTGCCTGCTAGTCAATTTGTCTGCCTTTCTGTCTATTTGTCTGCCTTCCTGTCTGTCTGTCTGTCTGCCTATCTGTCTCTGTCTCCGCCGTGTGACCGTCTGCGCTTTACTTAGTCTGCCTTTCTGTCTTTCGTTCTGTGTGCCTGTCTGTCTGTCTGCATGTCCGCCTGTCTCTCTGTCTGCATGTCTGTCTTTCTGTATATCTGCCTGTCTGTCTCTGCCGGTGTGTCTGTCTGCGAGGCTGTCTGTGTATGTCTCTCCCTCTCTTTTTGTGTATTTGCTTGTCTACGAGTATGTCTGTGTGTTCGCCTGCCAAGGCTGTAGGTATTCCTGTCTGTCTCTTTGTCTTTCTGTCGGACTGCCTATTATCTGTCTGTCTGTCTGCCTATCTTTCTCTCTCTCTGCCTGTGTGACTTTCCTTCTGCGATTCTAAGGGTCTGTGTATCTCTCTTTCACTTCCTGTGTTTGTATGTCTGCGAGTCTGTGGGTTTTCCTATCTGTCTGTATATCAGCCTGTCTGTCTCTGCTGGTGTGTTTTTCTGCGAGGCTGTAGGTATTTCTGTCTACCTGTCTGCCTAACTGTCCGTGGCTCTCTCTCTCGTCCAGTGTGTCTGTATATCTGCGAGTGTGGGGGTCTGGGTGTCTGTCTGCCTAGGCTGTAGGTATTCCTGTCTGTCTGTCTGTCTGTCTGTCTGTCGGCCTGCCTATCATCTCTCTCTCTGCGAATATTTTGTTTTACTTATCTGGCTGCGAGTTTATAGGTCTCTCTCTCATTCTCTCTCTTTCACTTTCTCTCTCTCTCTCTTTCTCTCTCTCTCTCTCTCTCTCTCTCTCTCTCTCTCTCTCTCTCTCTTTCTCCTTATCTTATTAACTCTCCCTCTCTCTCTCTCTCTCTCTCTCTCTCTCTCTTTTTCTTTTTTTCTGTCTCTCTCTCTTTCTCGCTCTATCTCTCTCTCTCTCTCTCCCCCTCTTTCTATGTGGGTCAGTCTGAATGTCTATCTGTTTGTTTTTCAGTCTGACTATCTGAAAGCCTATCTGTCTGCATGTCTGCCAGTCTGCCTGCCTGTCTGTGAGTCTGCCTGTCTGTCTGCGGATCTCCTTTGCCTGTTTGTCTGCGAGTGTGTGGGTCTGCGTCTATGTCTGCCTGTTTTCCTATCTGCCTGTCTGTCTGCCTAACTGTCTGTCTATCTGTGTGCCTGTCTGTCTGTCTGCCCGTCTGCCTGCCCCTCTGTCTACATATCTGTCTGTCTCTCTCTCTCTTTTCTTTCTCTCTCTCTCTCTCTCTTCTCTCTTTATGTCTATCTGTAAGAATGTCTGTCCGTATGCTGGTCTGTCTGTCTCCTTTTCAGTCTGACAATCTGTAAGCCTATCTGTCTGTGTGTCTGCCTGTCTGACTCTGCCGGTGTGTCTGTCTGCGAGGCTGTAGCTATTCCTGCCTATCTGTGTATCTCTCTCTTTCTTTTCCTGTGTGTCTGCGAATCTGTGGTTCTGCATGTCTGTCTGCCTGTTTTCCTACCTGTCTGTCTGTCTGCCTGCCTGTCTGTCTGCCTATCTTTCTCTGTCTCCGCCCGTACGTCTGACTGTCTGCCTTTCTGTCTTTCGTTCTGTGTGCCTGTCGTTCTGTCTGCATGTCCGCCTGTCTCTCTGTCTGCATGTCTGTCTGTCTGTATATCTGCCTGTCTGTCTCTGCCGGCGTGTCTTTCTGCGAAGCTGTAGGTATTCCTGTAAATCTGTCTGCCTGACTGTCTGTGTATGTCTCTCTCTCTCTCTTCATGTGTGTTTGCATGTCTACGAGTCCGTCTGTGTGTTCGTCTGCCAAGGCAGTAGGTATTCCTTTCTGTCTCTGTGTCTTTCTGTCGGACTGCCTATTATCTGTCTGTCTGCGAATATGTGGTTCTACTTATCTGTCTGCGAGTGTATAGGTCTCTCTCCCTTTCTCTCTCTCTCTCTCTCTCCCTCTCTCTCTCTCTCTCTATCTCTCTGTCGGTCTGACTGTCTCTTTTTCAGTCTCACTATCTGTATGCCCATCTGTCTGTAGGTCTGCCTGTCTGTCTGCCTTTCTTTCTCTCTCACTGCCTGTGTGTCTTTCCTTCTGCGATTCTAAGGGTCTACATATCTGTCTGTCAGTAAGTCTACCTTTTTTATTTTTTATTTATTTATTATTTATTAGTGGTCGACAAAACAGTTCTTCCAAATTATCAATACATTATATATACTATTATGAAAATTAAATGCTAAAAGCCTAGTTAGAGAACACAAATTTCTAATAGCATCACCGACCGATGGAGGAGTTTTATTTGCCAGTCCGACGAGCTGTGCCATTTTTCACAGCTAATTTTATCAGTGACCTATTAGAGCCTACATCTAAGAAGAAGGGTGTAAGAAGGAAAAAGCGTTTTTAAGTAAAATTAAAAATAATCGTAATTTGCTATATTATTTAAGAATATATCATAATAGGAGAAAAGAAAGTAAGAAGATTGTTAATAAAGTAAAGAACTGTATCTAGATATACAGAGTGTTAAGTAGATAGGATAAAGAAATAGTATTGGCAAAGTAATGGGAAATCGACCCGGTGGGGGAAAATTTACAGCCTGTCCGGCAAGCTGTGCCCCTGCTCATAACTGGAATGTCAGTGACTTCCGAAGGTACCTGTCTGTCTCTCTGTAAGTCTGCCTGTCTGTCTCTGCCGGTGTGTCTGTCTGCGAGGCTGTAGGTATTTCCCCTAACTGTCTGTCTGCGAATCTCAATTCTCTTTCTGTGTGTCTGTTTTTTTTTTTTTTTTTTTCTGATTTAAATTGGTTATTTTGCGCTGGAATCGATCAGGCCTTCTGATCTCTACCAAGGGAGTTAAGGGTATAGGATAGTTACTAGAACACCTAAGTCTGTTTTTAAGGTTTTGATATAACACGGTTTGAAAATTGAATATTTTTAATTTTTTTACACGATTTTATCCATTTAGCACGATTTGAAAATTTATGTACTTAAATTTTTTTGTCAAATTTAATTTTGCGAAGTAGTTCAATCACAAAAAAGTATTATGAAAGAAAAAAGTCTGAAACCATCGATAGTATCGATAGTGCTATCGATAGTTTGCGAACACTAGCTTAAAGATTTAAGTGAATTCCCTTTTAGCGCGTACAAGCAATTTTTACTGGTCAAAGCAAATGTGAATAGCACTAATTTAGGGAATTCCCTTTATGTGCATACAATAAAATTTACTGGTCAGAGCAATTGAAACGTGTTAATATTTTGTGAACTGTCAATGCAATAAGACGTGTTTTGTTAAGAAATTTTTTGCAGGCAAATTTGATTTTCCATTAAATTTAATTTTAACGCATTAAGATAAAAGGTAAGCCAAAAAATATTTTGTATTTATTCAGTTATTTATGTTTTTTAATTTTGTAAAATATTTTATGTATCCCTAAAAGGAAATGTCAGATATAAAACTAAAACGGAAGGCAATTTCTTTTTTTTTTTATTTTTTATTTTTTATTTTATTTTTTACCTTAAAAATTGAATAACCTATCTTTTCGTTCACAACATAGTTGTTTAGTTCCTGAACTTGCCATACATTTAATTTATATTATGTACTTTTAAGATTAGAGTGCAATCTTTTTATCATTAATTACTATGCTTGTGAAAATAAGCATTAATATTGATTTAATAAAATAAACAGAATTCTTGTTCTAAAAATTCTTGTTTTTCACTAATTTTAATAGGTTTTAGAGATTAGGAACAAATCACCCATTTTTGTAACGATCAAGTCTTTTTACACGGTTTTTACACGGCTTCTTCTGGAACCAATCTACCGTGTAAAAACAGACTTAGGTGTAAAACTTAAATGATAAACAGACTAAAAAAAAACAAATGGGAAAGGGATGTTTAAGTGAGCGCCTAGTTGGCAGGTCGTCGGGGTGTAGCCTTCGGAGGCGCCTCTCACTGATGGGCTCAGCCAGGGCCCTTGCGGCCGCGTTCGGAGCTGCACCAATTTGTCGGAGTATCGGCGCTGAAGAAATTGAGCTGATCTCCGACCTTGTTAGGCGGAGATCGCGTCGATGGCGTCTGTTGTTACGACCAGGCAGGCCAGCAACCTTGCGTCGCCTGGCTTGGACCACTCTTATGCGACGGAGCTGGGTGCTGATGCCGTGCCCCAAACTTGGATCGCAATGTCCAGAAGGCGACCATCGTTGAAAGCAGTGCTTCGGGATATGGCAGCTGCTTGAGGCTTAGTAGCCAATCGAGCTTTGAAGTCTTCTCAGGCATTTGCTCTCGTTGCTGCGATGGAGGCCCCCATATGAGCCTTCGATCCAGGTGGACACCCAAGAGCAGAAAGAGTTGGCTGCTCAATGGTCCTCCATCGAACCGAGCCCCTGGCAGCTGTCTGGGCGCAGCGAAAAGTGACGCAGGCGGACTTGGCACAGTATAGCGAGTCCACATAGCGTCCAGGTTTCGATCTGCAGCAGCCAGTCCGCACTGCACTTGAGCAGCTGCAGATGTGGGAGGCTAGGAAGGCAGTGTCGTCCGCAAGTTGCCACCAGCAGTCTCGCAGGGCTGAGGCTTCATTGCTTTGTCCTTGTGTGGGCAGGCCGCCGAACAGCGGACAGCATCGGACCGAGGACGCGCCTTGGGGACACCTGCTCTGATGCCCTTAATTGCCGACCTTTGGCTTTAACGGCCACATTAAAGGTGCGTCCTGCCAGAAAGGAGCTAAGGAGCTGAAGATGGCGCTGGGAGATCATTTGATCTTGAACAGAAGACCATCGGCCAGACCTTGTCAAACGCTTGTTGAAATCGAGGAAAACGCCGACGCAATTGCTTCTGCTCAAAAGCTTCTAGTACATGTCTTACTGCCCGGTGGGCCTGCTCGGGGCAGCCGGAGACTCTGAAGCCAAACTGATGATCCGGGACCAGGCGCGGACCTCGTCGAGTTCAAGAGACGGCTTAGCAGAAGTCGCTCAAAGACTTTGAGAGCGTCGGCAGAAGGCTAAGGGCGGTAGGACTCAAGTTGAGTTAGCGGCTTACCGGGTTTGGCGATCATCACAATTTTCGCAGTTCCATTGCTTCGGAAAGTGGCCAAGGCGGAGCAGGAGTTGAAAATTGTGGCGAGCGCCAGACTCCTTTGCGTGGGAGAGCCTAACTGCTCTGTTGTCGATTCGTCGCATCCTGGGGTCTTCTTTAGCTCAAGCATTTTCAGCTGGTCCCGATTTCCGCGGCGGAGATGCTTCTTATCGGGAGAGCCATCTGCAGTGGAGCGTCCAGTGACTCGGCTACTTACGGCGCTGGCTACATTTGCGAAGTCGAATGGCTTGAAGGTTGTCTCCAAGTAGTCAGCAAACGCATTGGCCTTTTCCTCGTCCGATCGGAGCCAGAGGCTAGAGTGGTCCGTGAAAAGGTGCTGTTGCCGTCATGCCCAGTTGCTTCGAGGAAGCTGTCTAGATTTTCCGTTCGAGTCCTAGCCAGCAGTCGTCTGAGCCGGTTGGACGCGCTTACCATTTCTGCCTTGGAGAGAGGCTCCGGCGGATGACAGCCTCCTTAGACGTCTTTGTCGGCAAGGAGACTCCTGGCTTCAGGGCTAGTAGGGACCTTCTGAAGGACGAGTGTGAGGCAGGGTTTGCGGGGCTGCACGTCTAGCAGCTTCCGTAATTTTCGCTGTGAGGTGGTCAACGAGCTCTCCAGTTCACTTGCCGTATTTATGGTGACGTTGAGCTCTAATGTGTCCTCGAGGCAGGCCCGGTATACTTCCAAGTTAGAGCGCGGCGGGAGCATTTTGCGGATTCCAACTTCCCACTTGGGAGTCTCCTCGAGCTCAATCAGTAATGGGAGGTGATCCGACGTCAGGTCAAGGAGGCTTCGATTCGCAGCTGTTCCTGTCTGAATCCCTTGTAGAGCCCGAAGTCAAGTGCACTTGGTGTTGCAGTACCCTATATGGGTAGCACGTTGGCTCTCCAGTGGCTAGACTTCGATGCCTTCATTCTCAATGGCAGAGAAGAGCGTTCTCCCTCGGGGGCACATGCGGTAGTTTCCCCACCAGCGATGTTTGGCATTCCAGTCTCCTCCTGCCAGGAATTTGGGGCCAAGCTGGTCGAAAAGGGCTTGAAAGTGTGCCTCAGTCACTCTCAAGGCCGGAGGGCAGTATACAGAGGCGAGATTGAAGTCGCCTCTGCTGGATCCGAGTCGGATAGCAGCAGCTTGCATATGCCAGTGGCAGGATGACTCAAGGGGTGGTGCGACAAGGACGACCTGATCAATATTGCTGCTCCTCCATGTTGGCTGTTGTCTGGGTGGTTGGCGGTGGGAGAGTGTAGCCTGGCACTCTGAGGGTGATTCGAGAGCAGAAGTGAGTCTCCGTGAGCAGAAACACATCGATGTGGTGGAGTTCGATGAAGGCTGTGATCTCATTCGCTTTCGAAAAGACTCCGTTGGCGTTCCATAGTGCTATCCTGAGGGAGCTCATTTTAGGCACTGTATTTTTGGCGCTAGTGGCATTAGCGCTTGAAAAGAGTCTGTATGAGAGACATCAGTTGGTCGAATCTGGCGAGCATTTGCTTCATCATGAGCTCAAGGGCTGAGTTGGGGCAGTTGTCGGCAACAGGTTGTGATTGGCTGGGAGTACTGCCAGTGTTCCTTCTGCGAGACGATGAGCGGGCACTGCGCTCTGCGGGCTGGGTACCGCGGAGGACGCTGGCAAAGGATTGTTGCTTCTCCACAGTGGTGACAACACCGATTCTCGTCCTTGCCAAGTGTGCACTCGTTGCTTGGATGGTTGTCCCCACACTCCTTGCACACATAGTGTCTCGAGCAGTAAGATTTTGTGTGCCCGTACTCTTGGCTTCTGTTGCATTGTACAGGGCCAGACGTCTTGCGAGGCTTCTCCCACGAAACTTTGTGCCTGCATAGTATAGTTATTGATTTGACAAGGTTATTGTTCTCCGCTTTCCTCAGGTCAACAAATCTCATATTTAGAGGTTCGTTATTGACTCTGCTATGCGGGGTGTATATGCGGACAACGTGGTGCCCCTTTTCTGCCAATTGCGCTGAAATATCTTCGGATGCGACCTCGTGGTGGATATTTCGTAGAACTATGCGGTACGGCCGGTCTTCTGCAAGCTGGTGGTGGTGAAACAGGCAGCCGTTCTCGCGAAGGTGCCTTGCCAGCGTTCGGTATTCATCTGAGTTGCGGCATTGGACGATGCAGTCGCCAGAATTAAGCGATCTGACGGTGTAAGTGTCCGCGCCTAGGATGCTGTCTAGTTCCTTGCAGAACTTGGTGAAACTGAGGACGTTTGGCACAGTTATTCTCGGCACCTTAGAGGCAGGCCGCTCATTGGGAGGCGCAGTCTGGGTGGGTTGCGGGTGTGCGGCAAGCCTTTTATTTGCCGTTTGTTGCCTGCTGGCTCTTGCGCGAGCTGCGTGCGAGGTGGATGGCCTATCATCTACGTCCTCGTCGGCGCAAGCTTCCTTGTTGGTGGCTAGCTCTACTTCCGTGTCCATCTCGCTTTCCTCTTCGTCACAGAGGGCCGCAAACCGGTTTTGGCTGGCTTTCTTGAATTCGGTGGTGCTTGCCTTCTTACGGGCGATACGGGGGGAGAGATTGCCACCTTCTCTTTTTGTGGCCTTAAACCATTGACCTTGCCAAGTACGTGCGGTCTTGGGCGGGTAATTATTCAAAACGCGTGGAGATCCGGGCTTGTAGCAGGATTCGCGCCAGGAATGGACGGGATTGCGGGGCCTTGGGAGCTGATGCCATGTGCGAGGGACGACGTTACCGTAGTCGTTCCTAGAGAGCAGGCAGTTGTGGTGGTGCACGACGTGGTGAGTAGCGTAGTACCCCTGCACAGCGTGATGTATGGCGGTAGCTCATTATCCGACGGGTTGTATATAGGTGACGCAGGATAGTCAGGGATGAGTGGATTCGGCTTGTTGGACGCCATTAGGTGAGATGTAGACCAAAATTTACTAGCTGCACTTATTTACAAAAATCTCCAGTATTTTTGTGAAAAGTGACTTTGGTGAACGGGGAGCGAAACGGTGACTGGAAAGTGTCAGCACTGTCACGGTCAGTGACTGACTTGCCAGCACTGATTGATCTCCTATTGGCTAGTGCTTTACTTGTGTTAGTGAGTCTAGGCAAAAGCTCTCTCGCGAAAGCTCTGCTCACTCACACGCACACACACACACTACGGCTGAGTTAAGGCGATCAGCTGAGCGCAGTTTGAGCTTAGCAAAAGCTTGCTCTCCTACGCTCGCACGCGGTTGCACTTTTGTGCAAGAAAAAAAATACAATTTAAATGTTTATATATGTTTATATATATATATAGTTTAGCTGCCAGAGGCAGCACAACTGTTTTTTCGCGCTCTGCAGGCGCGATTTGTTTGTTAAGCCCTGGGGCGGGCTTGGTTAGTGTCACTGTCACTTTTTGTTTGTTTTTTGCCTGGGATGCACTGAACATACACACGCTCGGGAGTGCACAGAAAACACGACCGATCTCCGCGGAAGTTCACGGCGAGTGTCTGTGTGTCTGTATGTCTGCTTTTCTGTTCTTTAGTCTCTGCCTACTTCTTGTCTCTCTCTCCTCTGTCTCACGAACCTCCTACTGTACTCTCTCTTTCTTTCCTGTGTCTGTTCACTGCTTTCTTCCTTTCCTACCCTCTCCTCTTCCTACTTCCTTCTCCCCCTTACGTCTGACTGCTCCTTTTTCTTCTTCTTCTTCCCCTCTCTCTTCTATTCTGTCTGTCTGATATCTCCTGTCTGTCTCTCGGTGTGTTCTCGGCTAGATCCTCCTGTCTGTTACCTCCTGCTGTGACTCTCTCTATCTCTTCCTGTGGTCTATGCTAAGTCTTATCTCTCTCTGTCTGTTTTCCTACCTATGTCTGCCCCGTCTCCTTCTGCTCCTACTGTTTTGTCTCTCCCGTACGTCGGACTGCCTCATCTTTGTCTGCCTTTCTTCTATTTGTCTGCCTTCTGTCTGTCTATCTGTGTGCCTGTCTGCCCGTCTGCCTGTCTCTCTTTCACATATCTGTCTCTGCCGGCGTGTCTATCTGGGAAGGTAGGTATTCCTGTAAATCTGTCTGCCTGACTGTCTGTGTATGTCTCTCTCTCTCTTCCTGTATGTTTGCATGTCTACGAGTCTGCATGTTTGTCCGTTTGCCAAAGCTGTAGGTATTTCTTTCTGTCTCATTGTCTTTCTGTCGGACTGCATATTATCTGTCTGTCTGCGAATATGTGGTTCTTCTTATCTGTCTGCGAGTCTATAGGTCTCTCTCCCTTTCACTCTCTCTTTCTCTCTCTCTCAATGTCGATCTGTCTGTCTCTTTTTCAGTCTGACTATCTGCATGCCTATCTGTCTGTAGGTCTGCCTGTCTGTCTGCCTATTTTTCTCTCTCTCTGCCTGTGTGACTTTCCTTCTGCGATTCTAAGGGTCTGCATACCTGTCTCTCTGTAAGTCTGCCTGTCTGTATCTGCCGGTGTGTCTATCTGCGAGGCTGTAGGTATTCTATCCTATCTGTCTGTCTGTGTATCTCTCTTTCTCAAACTGTGTGTCTGTATGTCTGCGAGTCTGTGGGTCTGCGTGCCTGTCTGCCTGTTTTTCTATCTGTCTGTCTGTCTGCCGGTCTGTCTCTGCCGGCGTGTTTGGAATGCCTAGGCTGTAGGTATTTCTGTCTGTCTATTTGTCTGTCTGTCGGACTGCCTATCATCTGGCTGTCTGCGAATATGGTTTTTTCATGTTTTTTTTTTGTTTGTTTATTGTATTGAATCAATAATAGCATACATTTTTATTAGAACACAGTTGGCTTACGTGATATTACGCCAAGCCTGGTTGAGTCCTTAGGCTTTATCGTGGACAAACGTCAAAGGCGGCTTTTTTTGAGTAAGGCTGCATCGTCACGTAGGTAGTAGGTAGGTAGGGGACTCTGGGGCGTCTCCTATGTCGTTGTTGGAGGAGGTCCTTGAACGATCTTCTCTTGAGCCTCCTGACTACACACCTCCCAGCGAGGTCTCGTGCTACCCGGCTGCAGTGTCGCTGCAAGCGTTCGCTGTACCGGTTGGCGAATGCTCCGACTTGGCTGTCTATGGTCTCCATTTTGAGGTCTCTGTGCAAGGTAGAATTTCTGACGTACCAGTCAGCACCCGTAATTCAGCGCAAGGCCAAGTTTTGGAGTGTCTGAATCCGTCTTCGATTTGTCCGAGATGCAATGCCCCAAACCTGAATACCGTATCTCCAAGTTGGTGCCACCACGACGTTGTAAACTGCCCGTTTGCAGCGAAGTGGCAAACGGTTTAGTAGCCAGTTGTCATTGGCCATCTTATAGCGGCACTGCTTAAGAAGGCCGTCGATGTGCGGCCGAAAACTAAGCCTCATATCCAGTACAATTCCAAGATACTTGGCGCTTCTGCCAGGGTGCCTGTCTGACTCTGCCGGCGTGTCTGTCTGCGAGGCTGTAGATATTTCTGCCTATCTGTGTATCTCTCTCTTTCTTTTCCTGTGTGTCTGTATGTCTCGAATCTGTGGTTCTGTCTGCCTGTTTTCCTACCTGTCTGTCTGTCTGCCTCCTGTCTGTCTGCCTATCTTTCTCTGTCTCCGCCCTACTCTGACTTCTGCCTTTCTGTCTTTCGTTCTGTGTGCCTGTCTTCTGTCTCATTCCCCAGTCTCTCTGTCTGCATGTCTGTCTGTCTGTATATCTGCCTGTCTGTCTCTCCGGTGTGTCTGTCTGCGAGGCTATATATTCCTGCCTGTCTGTCTACCTCCTGGCTGTGTATCTCTCTCTCTTCTCTTCCTGTGTGTCTGATGTCTGCAAGTCTGTGATCTGCGTGTCTGTCTGTCTGTTTTCCTACCTATGTCTGTCTGCCGGTCGGTCTGCCTGTCTGGCTGCCTATCTGTTTCTGTCTCTGCCCGTACGTCGGACTGCCTGCTAGTCAATTTGTCTGCCTTTCTGTCTATTTGTCTGCCTTCCTGTCTGTCTGTCTGTCTGCCTATCTGTCTCTGTCTCCGCCGTGTGACCGTCTGCGCTTTACTTAGTCTGCCTGTCTGCATGTCCGCCTGTCTCTCTGTCTGCATGTCTGTCTTTCTGTATATCTGCCTGTCTGTCTCTGCCGGTGTGTCTGTCTGCGAGGCTGTCTGTGTATGTCTCTCCCTCTCTTTTTGTGTATTTGCTTGTCTACGAGTATGTCTGTGTGTTCGCCTGCCAAGGCTGTAGGTATTCCTGTCTGTCTCTTTGTCTTTCTGTCGGACTGCCTATTATCTGTCTGTCTGTCTGCCTATCTTTCTCTCTCTCTGCCTGTGTGACTTTCCTTCTGCGATTCTAAGGGTCTGTGTATCTCTCTTTCACTTCCTGTGTGCGAGTCTGTGGGTTTTCCTATCTGTCTGTATATCAGCCTGTCTGTCTCTGCTGGTGTGTTTTTCTGCGAGGCTGTAGGTATTTCTGTCTACCTGTCTGCCTAACTGTCCGTGGCTCTCTCTCTCGTCCAGTGTGTCTGTATATCTGCGAGTGTGGGGGTCTGGGTGTCTGTCTGCCTAGGCTGTAGGTATTCCTGTCTGTCTCTCTGTCTGTCTGTCTGTCGGCCTGCCTATCATCTCTCTCTCTGCGAATATTTTGTTTTACTTATCTGGCTGCGAGTTTATAGGTCTCTCTCTCATTCTCTCTCTTTCACTTTCTCTCTCTCTCTCTCTGTCTCTCTCTCTCTCTCTCTCTCTCTTTCTCCTTATCTTATTTACTTTCCCTCTCTCTCTCTCTTTTCTTTTTTTCTGTCTCTCTCTCTCTTTCTCGCTCTATCTCTCTCTCTCTCTCTCTCTCTCTCTCCCTCTCTCTATGTGGGTCAGTCTGAATGTCTATCTGTTTGTTTTTCAGTCTGACTATCTGAAAGCCTATCTGTCTGCATGTCTGCCAGTCTGCCTGCCTGTCTGTGAGTCTGCCTGTCTGTCTGCGGATCTCCTGTTTGTCTGCGAGTGTGTGGGTCTGCGTCTATGTCTGCCTGTTTTCCTATCTGCCTGTCTGTCTGCCTAACTGTCTGTCTATCTGTGTGCCTGTCTGTCTGTCTGCCCGTCTGCCTGCCCCTCTGTCTACATATCTGTCTGTCTCTCTCTCTTTCTTTCTCTCTCTCTCTCCTCTTTATGTCTATCTGTAAGAATGTCCGTCCGTACTGGTCGTCGTCTCCGCTACCTGTAACCCTATCTGTCTGTGTCTCCGTCTGACTCGGTGTGTCTGTCTCGAGCGACACCTGCCTACTGTTCCCTCTTTCTTTTCCTGTGTGCTGCGACTCGGTTCTTCTCTTTTCCTCCTGTCTGTCTGCTGCCTGCCCCCACTTTCCTGCCCCCTACCACCTCCCTCGGGTCCGCTGCCCCCTCTCTGTCTGATTTTGGATCCCCTCTCTCGGCGTGTCTTCTCCGATCCTGTGTCTCCATTGTTCTCTTTTCTCTCATGGGTCACCGTGTTTCGCTCCAGCAACCTTCTTCTCTTGTCTTTCTGCGCTCCTATACTCTGTCTGCGAATGTTCTACTTATCTGTCTGCGGATGCCTCTCTCTCTCTCTCCCTCTCTCTCTCTCTTCTCTCTCTCTCTCTCTCTCTCTCTCATCTCCGTCTCTGTCTCTTTTCAGCTCACTATCTGCTCTGTCTGTCTCCTGTCTCCCTTCTTCTCTCCCTGCCTGTGGCTTCCTCTCTTCTAAGGGCTAAAATCGTCGTCAGTACTACCTTTTTTATCTTTATTTATAATAATAGTGTCGACAAAACGAGTGCTTCCAAATAAGTCAAAAAAAACAAATGAAAATTAAATGCTAAAAGCCTAGTTAGAGAACAAAATTTCTAATAGCATCACCACGAGGAGGAGTTTTAAGTAAGTAAGTCTGCCTGTCTGTCTCTGCCGGTGTGTCTGTCTGCGAGGCTGTAGGTATTTCCGCCTAACTGTCTGTCTGCGAATCTCAAACTCTCTTTCTGTGTCTGTTTGCTTTTCTGCCTCTCTCTCTCTCTGCCCGTGCGTCTGACTGTCTGCGAGTCTATTGGTCTGCCTTTCCGTCTGTCTATCTGTTTGCCTGTCTGTCTGTCTGTCTGCCCGTCTGCCTGTCTCTCTGTGTTCATGCCTGTTTGTCTGTATATTTGCCTGTCTGTCTCAGCCGTTGTGTCTATCTGCGAGGCTGGAGGATTCTTGCCTGACTGTCTATGATCTCTCTCTATCTCTTCCTGTGTGCTCTATGTCTGCGAGTCTGTGGGTCTGCGTGTCTGTCTGCCTGTTTTCCTACCTATGTCTGTCTGCCGGTCGGTCTGCCTGTCTGGCTGCCTATCTGTTTCTGTCTCTGCCCGTACGTCGGACTGCCTGCTAGTCAATTTGTCTGCCTTTCTGTCTATTTGTCTGCCTTCCTGTCTGTCTGTCTGTCTGCCTATCTGTCTCTGTCTCCGCCGTGTGACCGTCTGCGCTTTACTTAGTCTGCCTTTCTGTCTTTCGTTCTGTGTGCCAGTCTGCCTGCCTGTCTGTGAGTCTACCTGTCTGTCTGCGGATCTCCTTTGCCTGTTTGTCTGCGAGTGTGTGGGTCTGCGTCTATGTCTGCCTGTTTTCCTTACTGCCTGTCTGTCTGCCTAACTGTCTGTCTATCTGTGTGCCTGTCTGTCTGTCTGCCCGTCTGCCGCCCCTCTGTCTACATATTTGTTTGTCTCCTCTCTCTCTTCTCTCTCTCTCATCTATCACTGTAGAATCTCCGTACTGGTCGTCTGTCTCCTTCTCTCCCCTACTTCGTGGTCCCTGCACCCCGGTGCTGCTCACTCTCCTGCCACGTGCCCTCTCTCGTGCGCCTGGTTCTGATGTCTGCTGCCTGTTTTCCTACCTGTCTGTCTGTCTGCTGCCTGCCTGCTGCTGCCCTCTCTGCCACCCACCCCTCCTGCCTTCCTGCGCTGTCTGCCCCCCCTGGCCAATCTCCTGTCTGTCTCTCGCGTCTTTCTGCGAAGCTGTAGTCCTGTAACTGTCTCCTGACTGTCTGTGATCTCTCTCCTCTCTGTGTGTTTGCTGTCTACATCCTCTGTGTGTCGTCTGCCAGCGCCCTTCTCTTTCTTCTCCCCTATACTGACGTCTGCTGTTCTTACTGCCGAGCTCTCTCCCCTCCTCTCCCCCTCTTTTTTTTTCTACTCTCCTCACCTTCCCTACTGTACCCACTTCTGTAGGTCTCCTGCTGCTCCTTTCTTTGTCTCTCACTGCCTGTGTGTCTTTCCTTCTCATTCTAAGGTCTACATATCTGTCTGTCAGTAGTCTACCTTTTTTATCTTTATTTATTTATTATTTATTAGTGGTCGACAAAACGAGTGTCTTCCAAATTAGTCAAACAAAAACAATTATGAAAATTAAATGCTAAAAGCCTAGTTAGAGAACACAAATTTCTAATAGCATCACCGACCGATGGAGGAGTTTTATTTGCCAGTCCGACGAGCTTGCCATTTTTCACAGCTAATTTTATCAGTGACGCTATTAGAGCCTACATCTAAGAAGAAGGGTATAAGAAGGAAAAAGCGTTTTTAAGTAAAATTAAAAATAATCGTAATTTGCTATATTATTTAAGAATATACCATAAATAGGAGAAAAGAAAGTAAGAAGATTGTTAATAAAGTAAAGAACTGTATGCTAGATATACAGAGTGTTAAGTAGATAGGATAAAGAAATAGTTTTGGAAAAGTAATGAGAAATCGACCCGGTGGGGGAAAATTTACAGCCTGTCCGGCAAGCTATGCCCCTGCTCATAGCTGGGAATGGTCAGTGACTTCCCGAAGGTACCTGTCTGCTCTCTGTAAGTCTCCTGTCTGTCTCTCCGGTGTGTCTGTCCAGGCTGTAGGATTCCGCCTAACTTCTGTCTGCAAACTCAAACTCTCTTTCTGTGCTTTTCTTTTCTGCCTCTCTCTCTCTCTGCCCGTGCGTCTGCCCTTCTCTTTCCTGCCTGTGTCCTGTTGTCTGCTGCTGCCGTCGCTGCTTTCTATGTGAAGTTTGTCTGTCTCTGCCGGCGTGTCTTTCTGCGAAGCTGTAGGATTCCTGTAATCTGTCTGCCTGACTGTCTGTGAGTCTCTCTCTCTCTCTTCATGTGTGTTGCATGCACGAGCCGCGTCGTCCGCACCTTTGTCTTTTCTTCTTCGCTCCTAATCTGACTGTCTGCGATTTTCTACTATCTGTCTGCGAGTGTAAGGTCTCTCTCTCTTTCTCTCTCTCTTCTCTTCTCTCTCTTCTCTCTCTCTCATCTCTCTGTCGTCTACTGTCTCTTTTTCTTCCTATCTGTATCCCATCTGTCTGTGTCTGCCTGTCTGTCTCCTTTCTTTCTTCTCACTGCCTGTGTGTCTTTCCTTCTGCGATTCTAAGGGTCTACATATCATCTGTCATCTACCTTTTTATTCCTTATTTATTTATTATTTATTAGTGTCGACAAAACGAGTGTCTTCCAAATTAGTCAAACATAAAACAATTATGAAAATTAAATGCTAAAAGCCTAGTTAGAGAACACAAATTTCTAATAGCATCACCGACCGATGGAGGAGTTTTATTGCCAGTCCGACGAGCTGTGCCATTTTTCACAGCTAATTTTATCAGTGACGCTATTAGAGCCTACATCTAAGAAGAAGGGTATAAGAAGGAAAAAGCGTTTTTAAGTAAAATTAAAAATAATCGTAATTTGCTATATTATTTAAGAATATATCATAAATAGGAGAAAAGAAAGTAAGAAGATTGTTAATAAAGTAAAGAACTGTATGCTAGATATAGAGAGTGTTAAGTAGATAGGATAAAGAAATAGTTTTGGAAAAGTAATGAGAAATCGACCCGGTCGGGAAAAATTTACAGCCTGTCCGGCAAGCTATGCCCCTGCTCATAGCTGGGAATGGTCAGTGACTTCCCGAAGGACCGTCTGTCTCTCTGTAAGTCTCCTGTCTTCTCTCTGGTGTGTCTGTCCGAGGCCCGCCTAACTTCTGTCTCACTCATTCTCTTTCTTCTTTTCTTTCTCCTCTCTTCTCTCTCCTGTCTGACGTCTCCTTTGGTCTCCTTTCCGTCTGTCTATCTGTGTCCTTCTGTCTGTCTCCCTCTGCCTGTCTTTCTATGTGAATGTCTGTCTTCTCGCCGAGTCTGTCTGCGAGCTGTAGGATTCGTGCAAATCTGTCTGCCAACTTCGTGCTCTTCTCTCTTCCTGTGTGTGTGTGTCTACGAGTCTGTCTGTGTCCTCTGCCTACTGTAGTATCCTGTCTGTCTCTTTCTGTCTGTCGGACTGCTATACTTCTCTGGAAGTTTTTCTATGTAGCGAGTTATAGGTCTCTCTCCCTTTCTCTCTCTCTCTCTCTCTCTCTCTCTCTCTCTCTCTCTTTATTCTTAAGAATGTCTGTCCGTATGCTTGTATGTCTGTCTCCTTTTCAGTCTGACAATCTGTAAGCCTATCTGTCTGTGTGTCTGCCTGTCTGACTCTGCGGCGTGTCTGTCTGCGAGGCTGTAGTATTTCTGCCTATCTGTGTATCTCTCTCTTTCTTTTCCTGTGTGTCTGTATGTCTGCGAATCTGTGGTTCTGCATGTCTGTCTGCCTGTTTTCCTACCTGTCTGTCTGTCTGCCTGCCTGTCTGTCTGCCTATCTTTCTCTGTCTCCGCCCGTACGTCTGACTGTCTGCCTTTCTGTCTTTCGTTCTGTGTGCCTGTCGTTCTGTCTGCATGTCCGCCTGTCTCTCTGTCTGCATGTCTGTCTGTCTGTATATCTGCCTGTCTGTCTCTGCCGGTGTGTCTGTCTGCGAGGCTATAGGTATTCCTGCCTGTCTGTCTACCTGCCTGGCTGTGTATCTCTCTCTCTCTCTCTCTTCCTGTGTGTCTGCATGTCTGCAAGTCTGTGGATCTGCGTGTCTGTCTGTCTGTTTTCCTACCTATGTCTGTCTGCCGGTCGGTCTGCCTGTCTGGCTGCCTATCTGTTTCTGTCTCTGCCCGTACGTCGGACTGCCTGCTAGTCAATTTGTCTGCCTTTCTGTCTATTTGTCTGCCTTCCTGTCTGTCTGTCTGCCTATCTGTCTCTGTCTCCGCCGTGTGACCGTCTGCGCTTTACTTGCTGCCTTTCTGTCTTTCGTTCTGTGTGCCTGTCTGTCTGTCTGCATGTCTGCCTGTCTCTCTGTCTGATGTCTGTCTTTCTGTATATCTGCCTGTCTGTTCTGGGTGTGTCTGTCTCGAGGCTGTCTGTTGTCTCTCCCTCTCTTTGTGTATTTGCTTGTCTACGAGAGTCTGTGTGTGCCTCCAAGGCTTAGACCTGTTGTCTCTTGTCTTTTGTCGACCCTATACTGTCTGTCTGTCTCCTATCTTTTCTCTCTCTCCTGGTGACTCCTTCTCGATCTAAGGGTCTGTGTATCTCTCTTTCACTTCCTGTGTGCAGTCTGTGGGTTTTCCTATCTGTCTGTATATCACCTGTCTGTCTCTGTGGTGTGTTTTTCTCAGGCTGAGGATTTCTGTCTACCTGTCTGCCAAACTGTCCGTGGCTCTCTCTCTCGTCCAGTGTGTCTGTATATCTGCGAGTGTGGGGGTCTGGGTGTCTGTCTGCCTAGGCTGTAGGTATTCCTGTCTGTCTGGCTGTCTGTCTGTCTGTCGGCCTGCCTATCATCTCTCTCTCTGCGAATTTTGTTTTACTTATCTGGCTCGAGTTTATAGGTCTCTCTCTCATTCTCTCTCTTTCACTTTCTCTCTCTCTCTCTCTCTCTCTCTCTCTCTCTCTCTCTCTCTCTCTCTCTCTCTCTCTCTTTCTCCCTATCTTTCATTCACTTTCTCTCTCTCTCTCTCTCTCTCTCTCTCTTTCTTTTTCTGTCTCTCTCTCTTTCTCGCTCTTCTTCTTCTCTCTCTCTCCCCCTCTCTCTATGTGGGTCATCTGATGTCTATCTGTTTGTTTTCAGTCTGACTATCTGACCTATTGTCTGCATGTCTGCCAGTCTGCCGTCTGCCTGCCTGTCTGTGAGTCTGCCTGTCTGTCTCGATCTCCTTTGCCTGTTTGTCTGCGAGTGTGTGGGTCTGCGTCTATGTCTGCCTGTTTTCCTAACTGCTGTCTGTCTGCCTAACTGTCTGTCTATCTGTGTGCCTGTCTGTCTGTCTGCCCGTCTGCCTGCCCCTCTGTCTACATATTTGTTTGTCTCTCTCTCTCTCTTTCTTTCTCTCTCTCTCTCGATCTTTATGTCTATCTGTAAGAATGTCCGTCCGTATGCTGGTCTGTCTGTCTCCTTTTCAGTCTGACAATCTGTACCCTATCTGTCTGTGTGTCTGCCTGTCTGACTCTGCCGGTGTGTCTGTCTGCGAGGCTGTACTATTCCTGCCTATCTGTGTATCTCTCTCTTTCTTTTCCTGTGTGTCTGTGAATCTGCGGTTCTGCATGTCTGTCTGCCTGTTTTCCTACCTGTCTGTCTGTCTGCCTGCCTGTCTGTCTGCCTATCTTTCTCTGTCTCAGCCCGTACGTCTGACTGTCTGCCTTTCTGTCTTTCGTTCTGTGTGCCTGTCGTTCTGTCTGCATGTCCACCTGTCTCTCTGTCTGCATGTCTGTCTGTCTGTATATCTGCCTGTCTGTCTCTGCCGGCGTGTCTTTCTGCGAAGCTGTAGGTATTCCTGTAAATCTGTCTGCCTGACTGTCTGTGTATGTCTCTCTCTCTCTCTTCATGTGTGTTTGCATGTCTACGAGTCCGTCTGTGTGTTCGTCTGCCAAGGCAGTAGGTATTCCTTTCTGTCTCTTTGTCTTTCTGTCGGACTGCCTATTATCTGTCTGTCTGCGAATATGTGGTTCTACTTATCTGTCTGCGAGTGTATAGGTCTCTCTCCCTTTCTCTCTCTCTGTCTCTCTCCCTCTCTCTCTCTCTCTCTCTATCTCTCTGTCGGTCTGACTGTCTCTTTTTCAGTCTCACTATCTGTATGCCCATCTGTCTGTAGGTCTGCCTGTCTGTCTGCCTTTCTTTCTCTCTCACTGCCTGTGTGTCTTTCCTTCTGCGATTCTAAGGGTCTACATATCTGTCTGTCAGTAAGTCTACCTTTTTTATTTTTTATTTATTTATTATTTATTAGTGGTCGACAAAACGAGTGTCTTCCAAATTAGTCAATACATTATATATACAATTATGAAAATTAAATGCTAAAAGCCTAGTTAGAGAACACAAATTTCTAATAGCATCACCGACCGATGGAGGAGTTTTATTTGCCAGTCCGACGAGCTGTGCCATTTTTCACAGCTAATTTTATCAGTGACGCTATTAGAGCCTACATCTAAGAAGAAGGGTATAAGAAGGAAAAAGCGTTTTTAAGTAAAATTAAAAATAATCGTAATTTGCTATATTATTTAAGAATATACCATAAATAGGAGAAAAGAAAGTAAGAAGATTGTTAATAAAGTAAAGAACTGTATGCTAGATATACAGAGTGTTAAGTAGATAGGATAAAGAAATAGTATTGGCAAAGTAATGGAAAATCGACCCGGTGGGGGAAAATTTACAGCCTGTCCGGCAAGCTATGCCCCTGCTCATAACTGGGAATGGTCAGTGACTTCTCGAAGGTACCTGTCTGTCTCTCTGTAAGTCTGCCTGTCTGTCTCTGCCGGTGTGTCTGTCTGCGAGGCTGTAGGTATTTCCGCCTAACTGTCTGTCTGCGAATCTCAAATTCTCTTTCTGTGTGTCTGTTTTTTTTTTTTTTCTGAATTTGAATTTGGTTTATTTTGCGCTGGAATCGATCAGTGCCTTCTGATCTCTACCAAGCGGAGTTAAGGGTATAGTGTATAGTTATAGATACACCTAAGTCTGTTTTTACAGGTTTGATATAACAGGTTTGAAAATTGAATATTTTTAATTTTTTACACGATTTTATTCTATTTAGCACGATTGAAATTTTATGTACTTAATTTTTTTGTCAAATTTAATTTTTGGAAGTATGTCATATCACAAAAAGTATAGAAAAAAAAGTCTGAAACATCGAAGTATCGATAGGCTATCGATATTTGAACACTACTAAAGATTTATGAATCTTTAGGACAACAATTTTTACGTCAAACAAATGAAACACTAATTAGGAATCCCTTTATGTGCATACAATAAAATACTGGTCAGAGCAATTGAAACGTGTAATATTTTGTAACTGTCAAGCAATAAGACGTGTTTTGTAAGAAATTTTTTGCAGGCAAATTTGATTTTCCATAAAAATTTAACGCATTAAATAAAAGGTAACAAAAATATTTGTATTTATCAGTATTTATGTTTTTTAATTTTGTAAAATATTTTATGTATCCCTAAAAAAATGTCATATAAACTAAAACGGAAGGCAATTTCTTTTTTTTTTATTTTTTATTTTTTATTTTATTTTTTACCTTAAAAATTGAATAACCTATCTTTTCGTTCACAACATAGTTGTTTAGTTCCTGAACTTGCCATACATTTAATTTATATTATGTACTTTTAAGATTAGAGGCATATCTTTTATATCATTAATACTATGCTGAAAATAACATATATATTGATTTAATAAAATAAACATGAACTCTTGTTCTTAAAAACTTTTTCACTAATTTAATAGGTTTTAAATAAACAAACACCCATTTTTGTATACGATCAATGTCTTTTTACACGGTTTTTTTTACACGGCTTCTTCTGGAACCAATCACCTAAAAACAGACTTAGGGTAATAACAAATATAAACGACTTAAAAATATATAACAATATTGGAAAGGGATGTTAAGATCGCCTAGTTGTAGTCGTGGGCCTTCGGAGCGCCTCTCACTGAGCTCAGCCACCCTGCGGCCGCGTCGGATCTGCACCAATTTGTCGGAGTATCGGCTGCTGAAGAAATTGAGCTGATCTCCGACCTTTGTACGGAGATCGCGTTCGATGGCGTCTGTTGTTACGTACCATGGCAGGCCAGCAACCTTCGTGCTGCCTTGGCTTGACCACTCTTATGTGACGGAGCTGGTGTGCTGATGCCGTGCCCCAAACTTATCGCATATGTTTAGATAGGCGTTACCATCGTTTTGATAAGCAGTGTCTTCGTGGATATGTGCAGCTTACTTTGAGGCTTTAGTAGTCAATCGAGCTTTTGAAGTCTTCTCAGGCATTTTGCTCTCGTTGCTGCGATGTAGGCCCCCATATGAGCCTTCGATCCAGGTGGACACCCAGTGCAGAAAAGTTGGTCTGCTCAATGGTTCCTCCATCGAACCGTAGCCCCTGCACTTCTGCGCAGCGTAAAAGTGACGCAGGCGGACTTGGCACAGTTTATAGCGATGTTCCACATAGCTGTCCAGGTTTCGATCTGCAGCAGCCATCCTCACTGCACTTGTAGCAGCTTCAGATTTTTTGGGAGCCTAAAGCATGTCGTCCGCATATGTTGCCACCAGCAGTCTCGCAGGGCTGAGGTCTTCATTGCTTTGTCCTTGTGTCAGGTCCGCCGTATCAGCGTGTACAGCATCGGACCGAGGACGCTGCTTGTGGACACCTGCTCTATGCCCTTAATTGCCGACCTTTGGTCTTTAACGGCCACATTGTGCGTCCTCCAAAAGACTAAGGATGCTAATATGCGCTGGTATCATTTGATCTTGAACAAAGACCATCGTGCCAGACCTGTCAAACCTTTTTACATCAAAACCCGACCATATTGCTTCTCTAAACTTCTATACATGTCTTACTGCCCTACCTCTCGCCCTCTTCTACCAAACTATATCCACCACGCTCCTCTCATTCTAACCTCAATCGCTCAACTTTTACTCCAAAGCTTATACTAACTCTTACGCTTACCGTTCATCATCACTTTCCATGTTTCCATTGCTTCAAAGTCCAAGGCACATATGAAAATTGTGCGACGCCATACTCCTTCAGAGCCTTACTGCTCTGTTGTCGATTTCGTCGCATCCTTCTTCTTTAGCTCAAGCATTTTCAGCTGTGTCCCGATTTCCGCGGGAATGCTTCTTATCGAGCCATCTGCAGTCTCCTGCTCCTCTTTACCGCTGTGCAACATCTGCAAGTCAATCTTGTTTGTCTCCTAGTCCACCATGGCCTTTTCCTCTCCGATCACCAGCTAATTCCTATCATAACTTCCTTTATCTCTTCTTCCCCTAAATCTTCCTCTCCCATTCTCAACTTCTATTTCCTCTCCTCCCATCTCTCCTACCCTTTTCTCCTATAACCCTCCTACTCTTTTTCCAACTCTCTCCTTAACCCTCTACATCTCACGTCTGCCTTCCTAATTTTCGCTGTATGTCAACGTGCTCTCCATTCACTTGCCTATTTTTACGTTCTCTATTTCCTCGGGCACCTATACTTCCCCGCTATTTTCATCCAACTTCCCACTTATCTCCTCCTCAATCTAATAGGTGATCCGACGTCAGTCAAAGCTTCGTATTCGCAGCTGTTCCTGTCTGAATCCCTTGTAGAGCCCGAATCATCACTTGTTCATCCCTATATGTACACGTTGCTCTCCAGTGGCTATGACTTCGATCCTTCATCTCAATCAAAAAGCGTCTCCCTCCACATGCGTTTCCCACCAGCATTTCATCCTCTCCTCCTGCCAGAATTCCAAGCTTCCTAAAGTGGCCTCAGTCACTCTCAAGGCCGAGGCAGTATAGAGCGATATCGCCTCTGCTGATCCGAGTCAACAGCACCTGCATAGCCAGTGGCAGAACTCAAGGTGTGCGACAAGACGACCTGATCAATATGCTGCTCCTCCATTTGGCTGTTTCTGTTTGCTAGATGTAGCCTGGCACTCTGAGGTGATTCGAGCAAATAGTCTCCTGACAAAACACATATGTTATCATAAGCTATCTCATCGCTTTCAAAAACTCCATGGCGTTCCATAGTCTATCCTAACTCATTTTTCACTTTATTTTTGGCCTAGTGTGCATTAGCCTTTAAAATCTTATGAGAGCATCAGTTGTCGAATCTCGACATTTCTTCATCATGACTCAAGGCTGAGTTGGGCAGTTGTCGGCAACAGGTTGTGATTGGCTGGAGTACTGCCAGTGTTCCTTCTGCGAGACGATGACGGCACTGCGCTCTGCGGCTGGGTACCGCGAGGACGCTGGCAAAGATTTTGGCCGGCACGAACTGCAGCAGAGCGGCTGTTTTGGCGGGATTTCTGGAGCGGCTTGCATCTCTGCCATTTGCCTTGTGCTGGTTTTTCTGCTGGAAAGCATATTGCAGGTACTTCTTGCAGCCTTTGAAGTTTGCTGCGTGTGCTTCTCCACATGGTGACAACACCGATTCTCGTCCTTGCCAAGTGTGCACTCGTTGCTTGGATGGTTGTCCCCACACTCCTGCACACATAGTGTCTCGAGCAGTAAGATTTGTGTGCCCGTACTCTTGGCATCTGTTGCATTGTACAGGGCCAGACGTCTTCGAGCTTCTCCCACGAAACTTTGTGCCTGCATAGTACAGTTATTGATTTGACAAGGTTATTGTCTCCGCTTTCCTCAGGTCAACAAATCTCATATTTAGAGGTTCGTTATTGACTCTGCTAGCGGGTGTATATGCGGACAACGTGGTGCCCCTTTTCTGCCAATTGCGCTGAAATATCTTCGGATGCGACCTCGTGGTGGATATTTCGTAGAACTGTGCGGTACGGCCGGTCTTCTGCAAGCTGGTGGTGGTGAAACAGGCAGCCGTTCTCGCGAAGGTGCCTTGCCAGCGTTCGGTATTCGTCTGAGTTGCGGCATTGGACGATGCAGTCGCCAGAATAAGCGATCTGACGGTGTAAGTGTCCGCGCCTAGGATGATGTCTAGTTCCTTGCAGAACTTGGGAAACTGAGGACGTTTGGCACAGTTATTCTCGGCACCTTAAGCAGCCGCTCATTGAGGCGCCGTCTGGGTGGGTTGCGGGTGTGCGGCAAGCCTTTTATTTGCCGTTTGTTGCCTGCTGGCTCTTGCGCGAGCTGCGTGCGAGGTGGATGGCCTATCATCTACGTCCTCGTCGGCGCAAGCTTCCTTGTTGGTGGCTAGCTCTACTTCCGTGTCCATCTCGCTTTCCTCTTCGTCACAGAGGGCCGCAAACCGGTTTTGGCTGCTTTCTGACTTCGTGGTCTTGCCTTCTTACGGCATACAAATGCCACCTTCTCTTTTGTCCTAAACCATGACCTTCCAATACTCGTCTTGGCGTAATTATCAAAAACCGTGAATCCCTGTACAGATCCGCCAAAGACATCGGCCTTGGACTATGCCATCGAGACGACGTACCTATCGTCCTGAACGGCAGTTGGGGTGCACGACGTGGTAGAGCGTACCCCGCACAGCGGATGTATCGGTAGCTCATTATCCACTTTATATACCATCATAATCCTTTGACGCCATTAATAACCAAAATACTACTCACTTATTTCAAAATCTCCTATTTTTGAAAAGTACTTTAACGAGCGAAACGTACTAAATGTCAGCACTGTCACGGTCAGTGACTGACTTGCAGCACTGATTATCTCCTATTGGCTAGTGCTTTACTTGTGTTAGTGAGTCTAGGCAAAAGCTCTCTCGCGAAAGCTCTGCTCACTCACACGCACACACACACCTACGGCTGAGTTAAGGCATCGCTGAGCGCATTTGACTTACAACTTGCTCTCCTGCGCTCGCCGCGGTTGCACTTTTGTGCAAGAAAAAAATATACAATAAATTTTATATATTATATATATATATAATTTACTGCCGAGGCACACACTGTTTTTCCCTCTGCAGGCGCATTTGTTTTTCCCTGCGCTTTAGTCACTGTCACTTTTTGTTTGTTTTTTGCCTGATCACTGAACATCACCCACGAGCACAAAACACACCGATCTCCCAATCACGGCGAGTGCCTGTGTGTCTGTATGTCTGCTGGTCTGTCTGTCTCCTTTTCAGTCTGACAATCTGTAAGCCTATCTGTCTGTGTGTCTGCCTGTCTGACTCTGCCGGCGTGTCTGTCTGCGAAGCTGTAGATATTCCTGCCTATCTGTGTATCTCTCTCTTTCTTTTCCTGTGTGTCTGTATGTCTGCGAATCTGTGGTTCTGCATGTCTGTCTGCCTGTTTTCCTACCTGTCTGTCTGTCTGCCTGCCTGTCTGTCTGCCTATCTTTCTCTGTCTCCGCCCTTACGTCTGACTGTCTGCCTTTATGTCTTTCGTTCTGTGTGCCTGTCGTTCTTTCAGCATTTCCGCCTGTCTGTCTGTCTGTATATCTGCCTGTCTGTCTCTGCCGGTGTGTCTGTCTGCGAGGCTATAGGTATTCCTGCCTGTCTGTCTACCTGCCTGGCTGTGTATCTCTCTCTCTCTCTTCCTGTGTGTCTGCATGTCTGCAAGTCTGTGGATCTGCGTGTCTGTCTGTCTGTTTTCCTACCTATGTCTGTCTGTCTGCCGGTCGGTCTGCCTGTCTGGCTGCCTATCTGTTTCTGTCTCTGCCCGTACGTCGGACTGTCTGCTAGTCAATTTGTCTGCCTTTCTGTCTATTTGTCTGCCTTCCTGTCTGTCTATCTGTGTGCCTGTCTGCCCGTCTGCCTGTCTCTCTGTTCACATATCTGTCTCTGCCGGCGTGTCTATCTGCGAAGGTAGGTATTCCTGTAAATCTGTCTGCCTGACTGTCTGTGTATGTCTCTCTCTCTCTTCCTGTATGTTTGCATGTCTACGAGTCTGTATGTTTGTCCGTTTGCCAAAGCTGTAGGTATTTCTTTCTGTCTCATTGTCTTTCTGTCGGACTGCCTATTATCTGTCTGTCTGCGAATATGTGGTTCTTCTTATCTGTCTGCGAGTCTATAGGTCTCTCTCCCTTTCTCTCTCTCTTTCTCTCTCTCTCATCATCTCTCGTCGATCTGTCTGTCTCTTTTTCAGTCTGACTATCTGTATGCCTATCTGTCTGTAGGTCTGCCTGTCTGTCTGCCTATTTTTCTCTCTCTCTGCCTGTGTGACTTTCCTTCTGCGATTCTAAGGGTCTGCATACCTGTCTCTCAGTAAGTCTGCCTGTCTGTCTCTCTGTAAGTCTGCCTGTCTGTATCTGCCGGTGTGTCTATCTGCGAGGCTGTAGGTATTCTATCCTATCTGTCTGTCTGTGTATCTCTCTTTCTCAAACTGTGTGTCTGTATGTCTGCGAGTCTGTGGGTCTGCGTGCCTGTCTGCCTGTTTTTCTATCTGTCTGCCGGTCTGTCTCTGCCGGCGTGTTTGGAATGCCTAGGCTGTAGGTATTCCTGTCTGTCTATTTGTCTGTCTGTCAGACTGCCTATCATCTGGCTGTCTGCGAATATGGTTTTTTCTTGTTTTTTTTTTGTTGTTTATTGTATTAAATCAATAATAGCATACATTTTAATTACAACACAGTTGGCTTACGTGATATTACGCCAAGCCTGGTTGAGTCCTTAGGCTTTATCGTGGACAAACGTCAAAGGCGGCTTTTTTTGAGTAAGGCTGCATCGTCACGTAGGTAGTCGGGGGACTCTGGGGCGTCTCCTATGTCGTGGTTGGAGGAGGTCCTTGAATGATCTTCTCTTGAGCCTCCTGACTACACACCTCCCAGCGAGGTCTCGTGCTACCCGGCTGCAGTGTCGCTGCAAGCGTTCGCTGTACCGGTTGGCGAATCTCCGACTTGGCTGTCTATGGTCTCCATTTTGAGGTCTCTGTGCAAGGTAGAATTTCTGACGTACCAGTCAGCACCCGTAATTCGGCGCAAGGCCAAGTTTTGGAGTGTCTGAATCCGTCTTCGATTCGTCCGAGATGCAATGCCCCAAACCTGAATACCGTATCTCAGTTGGTGCACCACGATTGTAAACTGCCCGTTTGCAGCGAAGTGGCAACGGTTTAGTACCAGTTTCATTGCCATCTTATAGCGGCACTTTAGAAGGCCTCATGTGCGGCCGAAAACTAACCTCTATCCAGTACATCCAAGATACTTGGCGCTTCTCCGTGCCTGTCTGACTCTGCCGGCGTGTCTGTCTGCGAGGCTGTAGCTATTCCTGCCTATCTGTGTATCTCTCTCTTTCTTTTCCTGTGTGTCTGTATGTCTGCGAATCTGTGGTTCTGCGGTCTGTCTGCCTGTTTTCCTACCTGTCTGTCTGTCTGCCTGCCTGTCTGTCTGCCTATCTTTCTCTGTCTCCGCCCGTACGTCTAACTGTCTGCTTTCTGTCTTTTCTGTCTGTCTTCTGTCTGCATGTCGCCTGTCTCTCTGTCTGCATGTCTGTCTGTCTGTATATCTGCCTGTCTGTCTCTGCCGGTGTGTCTGTCTGCAGCTTAGGATTCCTGCCTGTCTGTTACCTCCTGCTGTGTATCTCTCTCTCTTCTCTTCCTGTGTGTCTGCATGTCTGCAAGTCTGTGGATCTGCGTGTCTGTCTGTCTGTTTTCCTACCTATGTCTGTCTGCCGGTCGGTCTGCCTGTCTGTCTGCCTATCTTTCTCTGTCTCCGCCCTTACGTCTGACTGTCTGCCTTTCTGTCTTTCTGCCTTTCTGCCTGTCTGTCTGTCTGTATATCTGCCTGTCTGTCTCTGCCGGTGTGTCTGTCTGCGAGGCTATAGGTATTCCTGCCTGTCTGTCTACCTGCCTGGCTGTGTATCTCTCTCTCTCTCTTCCTGTGTGTCTGCATGTCTGCAAGTCTGTGGATCTGCGTGTCTGTCTGTCTGTTTTCCTACCTATGTCTGTCTGTCTGCCGGTCGGTCTGCCTGTCTGGCTGCCTATCTGTTTCTGTCTCTGCCCGTACGTCGGACTGTCTGCTAGTCAATTTGTCTGCCTTTCTGTCTATTTGTCTGCCTTCCTGTCTGTCTATCTGTGTGCCTGTCTGCCCGTCTGCCTGTCTCTCTGTTCACATATCTGTCTCTGCCGGCGTGTCTATCTGCGAAGGTAGGTATTCCTGTAAATCTGTCTGCCTGACTGTCTGTGTATGTCTCTCTCTCTCTCTTCCTGTATGTTTGCATGTCTACGAGTCTGTATGTTTGTCCGTTTGCCAAAGCTGTAGGTATTTCTTTCTGTCTCATTGTCTTTCTGTCGGACTGCCTATTATCTGTCTGTCTGCGAATATGTGGTTCTTCTTATCTGTCTGCGAGTCTATAGGTCTCTCTCCCTTTCTCTCTCTCTTTCTCTCTCTCTCAATGTCGATCTGTCTGTCTCTTTTTCAGTCTGACTATCTGTATGCCTATCTGTCTGTAGGTCTGCCTGTCTGTCTGCCTATTTTTCTCTCTCTCTGCCTGTGTGACTTTCCTTCTGCGATTCTAAGGGTCTGCATACCTGTCTCTCAGTAAGTCTGCCTGTCTGTCTCTCTGTAAGTCTGCCTGTCTGTATCTGCCGGTGTGTCTATCTGCGAGGCTGTAGGTATTCTATCCTATCTGTCTGTCTGTGTATCTCTCTTTCTCGAACTGTGTGTCTGTATGTCTGCGAGTCTGTGGGTCTGCGTGCCTGTCTGCCTGTTTTTCTATCTGTCTGTCTGTCTGCCGGTCTGTCTCTGCCGGTGTGTTTGGAATGCCTAGGCTGTAGGTATTCCTGTCTGTCTATTTGTCTGTCTGTCGGACTGCCTATCATCTGGCTGTCTGCGAATATGGTTTTTTCTTGTTTTTTTTTTTGTTTGTTTATTGTATTGAATCAATAATAGCATACATTTTTATTACAACACAGTTGGCTTACGTGATATTACGCCAAGCCTGGTTGAGTCCTTAGGCTTTATCGTGGACAAACGTCAAAGGCGGCTTTTTTTGAGTAAGGCTGCATCGTCACGTAGGTAGTCGGGGGACTCTGGGGCGTCTCCTATGTCGTGGTTGGAGGAGGTCCTTGAATGATCTTCTCTTGAGCCTCCTGACTACACACCTCCCAGCGAGGTCTCGTGCTACCCGGCTGCAGTGTCGCTGCAAGCGTTCGCTGTACCGGTTGGCGAATGCTCCGACTTGGCTGTCTATGGTCTCCATTTTGAGGTCTCTGTGCAAGGTAGAATTTCTGACGTACCAGTCAGCACCCGTAATTCGGCGCAAGGCCAAGTTTTGGAGTGTCTGAATCCGTCTTCGATTTGTCCGAGATGCAATGCCCTTACCTGAATACCTGAATACCGTATCTCCAAGTTGGTGCCACCACCACGTTGTAAACTGCCCGTTTGCAGCGAAGTGGCAATGGGCTGTTGGGGTTTAGTAGCCAGTTGTCATTGGCCATCTTATAGCGGCACTGCTTAAGAAGGCCGTCGATGTGCGGCCGAAAACTAAGCCTCATATCCAGTACAATTCCAAGATACTTGGCGCTTCTGCCAGGGTGAAGGGGGCTACCGTCTATCCAGACTGCTGGAGCCTTGCCACGCCTCAGTGTGTAGTTGACCGCCTGGCATTTGAAGGCATTGAGCTTGATGTTCCATCTGCGTGTCCAGCTCTCAAGCAAGTGGATGTATTCCTGGGCACCGTCAGTGGCTTCATATTCGCAGTGGGCGGAGTAAAATATTGCCACGTCATCGGCAAATGTGGCCATAAAGTATTTGCTTTGGGTGGCAAACTCGTGTAGTGCCTCCGGAGTGGGGATGTCTGCCGTGTATAAGTTATAGAGACCCTTTCTCTCCCAGTACGCTGCCTTTCGCTCCATTAGATAAGAGCGCAGAAGTAGAAAGAAGGGGGCGGGAAGACTCATCATGATTTTCTGGAGCAATCTATCAATCCAGACGCGGTCGAAGGCCTGCTTAACGTCTACAAAGACTCCATAACAGTAGTCTTTGTCGTCGTAAGCCTTAAAAATATGGTTAATCCCTCTGTGAACCTGTTCAACAGCGCCATGACCTCCCCTGAATCCAAATTGGTGATCAGGAAGGATGGCCATGTGATGTGAAATATGTTTTTCTTCTTATCTATCTGCGAATCTATAGGACGCTCTCTCTCTCTCTCTCTCTCTCTCTCTCTCTCTCTTCTCTCTCTCGTTCTCTCCTTTTCTCTTCCTCTCTCTCTCTCTTTCTTTTTCTCTTTCTCTCTCGCTCTCTCCCTTTCTCTCTCTCACTCTCTCTCTCTCTCTTTTCTGTCTCTCTCTATTTTTTTGTGTCTCTCTCTCTCGCTCTCTCTCTCTCTCCCTCGGCGGTCTGTCTGTATGTCTGTCTGTCTCTCTTTCAGTCTGATTAGCTGTATGCCTATCTTTCTCTATGTCTGCCTGTCTGCCTGTCTGTCTGCCTGCCTGCCTATAAGTCTGCCCGTCTGTCTCTGCCGGTGTGTCTGCCTGCGAGGCTGAAGGTATTCCTGCCAATATTTCTGCCTGACTGTCTGGGTATCTCTTTTTCTCTTGCTGCATGCCTCTATGTCTGCGAATCTGTGGGTCTGCGTGTTTGTCTGCCTTTTTCCTATCTGTCTGCCGGTCGGTCTGTCTGTCTGTATGCTTGTCTGCCACTCTCTCTATCTGCCCGTGCGTCTGACTGTCTGCGAGTCTATTGGTCTTCCATTCTGTCTGTCTATCTGTGTGCCTGTCTGTCTGTCTCTGCCGGTGTGTCTGCCCTCGAAGCTGAATTTATTCCTTTATATATGTCTGCCTGTCTGTCTGTGTATCTCTCTCTCTAGTCGTGTGTGTCTGTTAATCTGTGGGTCTGCGTGTCTGTCTGCCTGTTTTCCTTTCTATCTTTCTGTCTGCCGGTCGGTCTGCCCGTCTGTCTAATTGTCTATCTGTGTCCCTGTCTGTTTGCCCGTCAGCCTGTCTCTCTGTCTACATATTTGTCTGTCTGTTAGTCATCCTGTCAGGCTCTGCTGGTGTGTATCTGCGAGGCTGTAGGTTTTCCTTCTTACCTGTCTGTCTGTATGTCTGCCTGTCTGTCTCTGTCTCTGCCCTTGCGTCTGACTGTCTGCGAGTCTATTTCTGTCTATTTGTCTGTCTCTCTGTCTATCGATCTGTGTGCCTGTCTCTCGGTCTGCATGTCTGTATATCTGCCTGTCTGTCTCTGCCGGTGTGTCTGTCTGCGAGGCTGTAGGTAATCCTGTCTTTCTGCCTGCCTTACTGTCTATGTGTCTGTCTCCCTTCCTTTGTGTCTGTCTGTCGCCGAGTATGTGGGTCTGCGTGTCTGTCTGCCTATCTACCTATCAGTCTGCCGGTCGGCCTGCCTGTTTGTCTGCTTGTCTGTCTGCCTGTCTGTTTGTGTATCTCTACGCATGTCTGTCTCTTTGTCTTCCTGTCTAACTGCCTTTATTCCTGTCAGCCGCTCTGTCTGTCTGTCTGCGATTATGTTGTTCTGACTATACGTATTCCTGTCTATCTGTCTGCCTGACTGTCTGTGTGTTTCTCTCTCTTCATGTGTGCCTGAATATCTATGATTCTGTGGTTCTGCGCGGCTGTCTGCCTGTTTTCCTACCTGTCTGTCCGTCTGCGTGTCGGTCTGCCCTTCTGTCTATTTCTGTGTGTCTTTCTCTCTTCCTGTATGTCTGTATGTCTACGAGTCTGTGGGTCTGCGTGGCTGTCTGCCTGTTTTTCTATCTGTCTGTCTGTCTGCATGTCGGTCGGCTTGTGTGTCTGCCTGTCTGTCTCTGCCCCTGCCACTTACTGTCTGCGAGTCTATTTGTCTGCCTTTCTGTGAATTTGTCTGCCTTTCTGTCTGTCGATCTGTGTGCCTGTCTGTCTGTCTTCTGTCTGCATGTCTGTCTTTCTATATATCTGCCTGTGTGTCTCTGCCGGTGTGTCTGCCTGCGAGGCTGTAGGTATTCCTGTCTGCCTGTCTGTCGGTGTATTCGTCTCTCTTCCTATGTGTCTGTCTGTCTCCGAGTATGTGGGTCTGCGTGTCTGTCTGCGAGGTAGGTATTCCTGTCTGTCTGCCAGCCTGTCTGTACATATCTCTCTATCTTCCTATGTGTCTGCGAGACTGTGGGTCGGCTGTGATCAAGTGCAGCAGTGCCCCAATTAAGTTTTTCTAAGTCTCGGTGATACATAAACTAATCCGAATTTCTTGATGCGAAATAAACGCATCCTCTTCAAAATATCTTTGGGAAATGTGCCGCGCAGAAGGGCGCCTTAATATATATTTTCGTCCCCAAAGTGGAAAAATATACTCTTCACGGACATAACCTTAATATAAGGTATGTAGAGTATACCGTCCAAACTCTGTCTTAAGGTGTATTTTTTTTTGCAGTGTTCTCTCGACATGTACCCTTAAGACCATTGCAATTTTGGCATCACTACTTTCCTTGTCATATTTTCGGTGTGAAAGTGGTGATTGCTGCCGGTCCGAATATAGCACGTGGCCAACCCTATTTGGCCTAAGGCCACTTATTTGGCACTAAGATTCATAACATCTTCAAAGAGGACTAGGCCTCGACAAAACCTAGAAAAAGAATAAGGAAAACCAAAAAAATCGTCCCCATGCAGTTTGGCAGTGCCTAATTCAGGAAGCCCTCCAGGTTTCGTAAGGGCGAATTCAGTTGCGAGGCATAATAACTTGGTCAATCTAATGGCACGGTCACTCTAGTCTTTCTACGGAATACGATGCGGAATAATTTTTAGTATCGCCACGGAAATGAAATGATTATAATTATAATTTTTATATACTAGCATATACTTATTCTTAATTTCGATCTACTTTAGTTTATGCGCCGCTAACAACATTTAACCAGATAACTTAATGCACATTTAGCAAATTATCATCAACGTCAACAGGCCTGCTGACATCGATGGACTCGACGACTTGTAAGTACGGCACAGCCGGCGTAAGCGTGCATGCATAAATTCATATGTTAGGTTAAATGTGTTAGCGCACCCACATTGTAAGCTCAGCTGATAAACATACATACAACCTTTTTGAGCCAGCTTTTCCTTAGCTATTATGTTGCGTTGAGCTTTCAATATAATCTACATAGATAGTAAGTTTAACGATCATCCAACATACAGATTATTTGTTTTTATTGTCTTTATGACATGAGAGCCTTTTGCTTTATAATGATCATTAGCGAACACAAAGAATTTATCAGTTCAACATATTTTTTCTTTTGCCTTCTTTTGCTCATCCTATTTGTAAACAATTGCTAGACTTAAGTAAACTTTGTAATCACCTGACCACCACCTAACGTGGATTCTCCTTTTATATGATATTCTTTTCTTGAGCATATTAATCTAAGCAAATGTTATACGAACGCGATACCTTTTTGGGTTATATTATAGATATCTAAAATTAATCAGTACTAGAGTTATTTTTGGGGCTCCTTTTAGCAGCCAGCATCACATGCATGTACATATAGGGTAGAATTAGAATTCTACATGGCAGGGCGAGTACAGAAAGAAGGACTTTAACATCTTAGCTCTTCTTCAATTACTGCATCACATTTAATTAATACTGTGGTTTGTATCTTCCTGTATCTTTCTCTGTCTACACTTTATTAAATGACGACTAAGTCCGAAAGAGCACAAAGACCCAACACAATTGCCCTGAACAAGGCCGGACCCCTTTGTAGACAGACTGTGCTCCGTACGACTTCCTTGTGTTCGCTACATAACAAATGGCGCCAAACCGGGTAAAACCGAAGAGTTGGATATAAGCTGATTTCGCGCTCTTATGCAGGCAAATATGCTGTGGAAAAATGCTCTTAACCTTCCCTTTCAAATCCTCTTCCCTTCAAACCATCCTCTATCCATTACAATTTTGATTAGCCTCAGATCATATAATCTATGGCCCTAGGAACTGCTGGTTTTCTGATGTTCGTCGGAGCCAGAGCAGTATATGGATTGTATGCAAAAAATACTCTCGTTGAAGCAATCAACCCAATGATTTAGAATCTGTCTGCTTAGGAATATAGTTCTGATGAGACATCGGTGCTATACCAGGTAATGACTTTTAAAATCTTACCACATCGGCTAAATAAAATCGAGACTGTGTATGTTGGATTATTTCGACAGGTAACTCTTTTATTAAGACCCGAAAAACATATTGATTACTTATTGTTGTTTCAGTTAAGTAATATGTGATTTGCAGTATCTTGAAAACATGCTTTGTGGTATTATGCTAAAAGGATAAGACCCGTATTAATGATAGTTGCTGTAACTGCCTTATTAATTACCGGATAAATTCCGTTAGCTAGTTCATATATAATAATAATAACATCTTTAATACCGAAAATTTGGCGTAAAATATCTGTTAGGCGTAGCGTTGAAGACTTAGCCGCCATAGCGACCAAAGATACAGTGCAGTGCTCTATATGCAATGACGCGAGTACTGAAACGGAGTTCACGGAAACTACGTGCAAGCACAAATTTCAAAGGTCGCGTCTTTTAACTTGGATTGATAATAATGAAGCCTGTCCAATCTGTAAGCAAGTTTGTACTCGTTCTCAAGTGCGAAGTTGAGAATCTTCGGTTATGGAGCCAATAACTTTGACTACTAAACCACATATAGGTCCACCTAATACTGGTACTGTTCCTAAATCTCGTCCAAATACGAGAGCAAATACTCGAAATACACCATAGGTATCTACTGTACGTTCAAACCAAAATACTCAACTTGGCGTGAAAGTATCCGTCAGAGAGCCGCCTCCGATTCTAATGGTTTGTCAGAAGAGAAAATTCAGCAGATTATTTTGCAACTAGAAAGTTATAAGGCTAGTATGATTGCAACCGTGACAGAGGAAATAAGTGCGACTCTACGAAATTTAAATGTATCCTCTCGAGATGTTCGGGAAGATCCTCAACTGGAATGGGACAATGGGATTCCCAATGTGCATCCACGCTCAAACAATGTTCGCGATAGCTTTCCGAGAATAAAACATTCTGTTGATCAAGCCAATGGAAGCGACTTCACAGGCGATCGACCCGATAGGATCTCAGGTGTGATTTCGAACTGACATTTAAAATTTAGCGGCTCGGCAAAGGATATAATTATTGAAGATTTTATTTATAGGCTTAATTGTCTAACTTCACAGTGTCTTAATGAAAACTTTGAGTTGTTGTATCAATTCGCAAATCTACTGTTTACGGGCTCTGCTTTAACCTTCTACTGGCGAGTCCATCGGGACTCAGAGAATATGGGTTGGTTTAGTCTATGTAATCGTTTTAGGGAAAGATATCAAGATGAACGTACTGATAGAGATATCAAGAATGCTATGCGGCGTCGTAAGCAGAGTGGCAATGAATCCCTTGACGATTTTCTAGATGCAATGCTAGTCATAGCTGATGCTTTAAGAGAGCCTATGTCTGAGAGCGACATAGCGATAGAAGTTAGACACAATTTAAGGTCAGAATTACAACATGAGCTGTTACATGTAGATACTCCAAACCTGGCAATTCTCCGAAGAGAATGTCACAAGCATGAATAATTTATTAATGGTCTCCGATCGAAACCATTTTCTCGTTCAAATACCGTAAAGCGTGCCGTCAATGAAATTTTCGTTGATGAAGAAGATAACAGTCTTGCGACTTACAACCTCAGAATGTCGAAGAAATTTGTGCAATACGCTCTACAGATAAACCAAAATGCTGGAATAGCGACGAGCTAGGTCATAGATATCACGATTGCCTAAAGGCGCGTCGAGTGTTTTGTTATGGGTGCGGTGCACCAAACACATACAAACCCAACTGTGTAAAATGCAAACCAGCTTCAGAAAACTCGGCATCGGATGTTCGTCGGCCTCCGAGAGCGGATGTCCATCATTAATCTCGTAAATAAAAATATATAACCCCGCTAGTCCTGAAATATTACCGGACTTACAACGCATCACAAAGTGTACTCCCTTTAGACCACTGCACATACGTCTAGAACAATATTATTTGCACAATTCAAAAATAGATCGTGAAATGTGAATATCATAGGAAAAGATCCGCAGAACGTATGCGAAAGTCTTGGAGCAATATACGTAGGTTCAATAGTTTCACCATATCTTCTATTGTGTATAAGAGTAGCGATATAAGACCTTTCATGAAAGTAGATTTTTGACCAACCATTCCTGGCACTATTAGATAGTGGGGCCAATAACAGCGTAATCGCTGGCGCCCTAGCGGAACAAATTATATCTTAACAATTAAAGTTCAACAGAAGGAAAGGTGTGGTTCGAACTGCAGATGGGCAAACACAAACTATTATGGGTACAGTTACAATACCGTTAACCTACAATTCAACCAAAGAAGAAATGAACATTCTAATAGTACCGTCAATTAAACAAGATGTTATATGTGGAATGGACTTTTGGAAAAAATTCGTCATTTCTATTTCCCATTCTTGTCACATTAATGAAGTTCAAACAGATTTGGAAGAGGGAGCTGATACGTTAAAGTTAACTTCTAGTCAACAATCTAAGTTACAGTCCATAATTGATTTCTTTCCTTCCTTCGAAAGAGATGGACTCGGCAAGACAACATTGATAGAGCACTCGATTGACACATTCAATTCCAGACCCATTAAGCAGAGATTTTATCCTCTGTCTCAAGCGAAAGAAAAAGTTTTATGCAAAGAGATTGATCGCATGATGGAGTAAGGTGTTATCGAAGAAGCCCCATCGTCGCCTTGGTCATCTCCGGTTATATTGATTATAAAACCCGGCAAGGTTAGATTCTGTTTAGATGCGCGTAAATTAAATGCCGTCACCATAAAAGATGCATATCCAATGCCAATTTTAGATGGATTGCTTAGTCGACTACCACCTGTGTATTGCATCTCGAAAATAGACCTCAAGGACGCGTTCTGGCAAATTTGCTTAGATTTTTCGTCACGACCAAAAACAGTTCCAAATCGTCCACTATATCAATTCAAAAGAATGCCATTAGGATTAACAAATGCCCCCCAAACGATGTGTCGACTTATGGACCAGGTCATTCCATATTAGTTAAAGTCACATGTCTTAATAATTCTAAATGATCTGTTGGAATTATCAAATAGTTTTGAGGAATATTTGTTGCACCTTGCTGAGGTTGCCACTCAACTGCGTAAAGCAGGACTAACTATTAACATTAAGAAAAGTAAATTCTGCCTCAAAAAGGTAGACTACCTTGGATACGTAGTAGGCGAAGGTACTTTGCGAATTACTCCCGACAAAATTCGAGCAGTTGCGGAATTTCCGGTTCCTAAAACTCAGAAACAGCTAAGAAGATTTTTGGCGATGACTGGGTGGTACCAGATATTTATTTCTCATTATTCAACTACCATCTTTCATTTCACAGAACTGCTAGGCAGTTAAACCATATGAGTGGAATGAGAATGCCCAAATTGCATTTGAGGAAATAAAATCTAAACTCTGCTCAGCACCATTTTTAATATATCCTAATGTCAAAAACCCTTTATCGTACAATGCGACGCATCCCTATATGGCACAATGCGATGAACCTGGATGTGAACGACCAATTGCGTACATGTCCAAAAAGCCCAGCGTAAATATATAGTATCAAAAAGTTTTGTATGTTTATTGAGGGTCATTCATTCAAAGTAGTAACTGACCATGCAAGTCTTCCTTGGTTGATGAGTCAGTCAGACCTCAGTGTAAGACTGGGCGCTGGGCGATTAAATTGGAAGGATTTTGTTTTGAAATTGAGCATCGAAAAGGGAAAGAAAATGTAGTACCCGATGCCCTCTCACGCTGTTTTGAAGACACAGCTGATATCGCTGCTGTTACTATCGAAACTTCGCCCGAAATTGATATACAATCCGAGGCCTTTCGATCAGCAGAGTACTCGAGCTTAAGAGAAAATTATAAGTTATCTAAATTACCAGACTTTCAGGTAGTCGATGACTACATCTATCACAGAACTTTTTTTTCGAGCAGTTCAGAAAATGCTGATGACTGCTGGAATTGTTTATTTCCGAAGAGTTGCGTAAAGGCGTGATAAGCACGTGTCACAATCAGCCATCATTGGCACACTGCGGCATAGCTAAATGTTTTGAGCGCATTCGACGCAGTTTTTACTGGCCGAAAATGGTCACTGATGTGCGAAATTATATAGCGAAATGCGAATTATGTCAAACCTCTAAATATCTTACGTGTATTCTTAAACCTCCTATCGGCAGTCAAGTTATAAGTGAAAGGCCATTCCAAAGATTATTTATTGCTTTTATTGGACCGTTCCCGCGCACGAAGAAAGGGAACATTGGTATATTTATCGTTCTAGATCACTTCTCTAAATTTACCTTTTGCAAGGCAGTAAAAAAGTTTAATTCGTGTGTAGCGATTGAATACTTGGGAGAAATATTTGCATGCTTCGGTGTTCTTGAAAAAATTGTGAGCGACAATGGAACTCAGTTTAAAAGCCATTATTTCGCTAACTTTATTTCTAAATATGGCGTGGACCATAGGTTTACTGGTGCGTACGCAATCATACGCTGCAGAACGAATAAACCGTTCTATTAATGCTGCATTACGAGCATATTTGCGATCAGACCAACGAGATTGGGACACTTTCCTCAGTAGCATAAATTGTGCTTTAAGAAATTCGATTCACCAATCGATTGGATTGCCTCCATACATTGCAGTCTTTGATCAACATATGATCACCCACGGCCATGACTATAAACTGCTGAAAAATTTACATTTACTTAGGAGGGTGCCGTATCATTACCAAGAACCGATGAATTCTACAAGATTCGTTCGGACATTTAAAAGAATTTACGAAAAGCATACATGAAAAATCAGCGAACATATGATTTACGAGCTAGACCTCGTTCATTTGAAATAGGGCAAATCGTTATCAAAAGAAATTTTTCCGCAACTAATTAAGCGGCCAAAATTGGCACCGACTGGAATTAAGGCCCGCGTAAAACAAAAAATGGGTCAGTCTGTATATTTGCTCGAAGATATGCATGGAAAGGAGTTAGGAAAAATTAACGCAAAAGACATTTGGGAAGCATGGAATATTTTCCACCCTTTTTCCAGCTTTTATTTTCGTCTCGTCGCCAAAAATCAAACCTGTGTTTGTGTGGGTGCGTGTGGTTTAAATAGAAATTTGAAAATAATGACTGTACGCTATACGCAATATTTCCGCCATGACTGTAATTAGAATTCACATAAGCTTTCATGCTGTGCGATCAAGAACATATGGTATGATAAGGCTGTGCTTTGGGAAGCTTATATGCAGGTGCATTGGAAAGCTTTTTAAGCATGTGTCATTAAGCCGCTCTCACGCACCGCATTTGTGGGCTGCCGAGTCTTTTCTACATCTACTGTGATCAAGTGCAGAAGTGCCCCAATTAAGTTTTTCTAAGTCTCGGTGATTCATAAACTAATCCAAGTTTCTTGATGCGAAATAAACGCATTCTCTTCAAAATATATTTGGAAAAAATTCGTCTGCCGCGCAGAAGGGCGCTTTTATATATATTTTCGTCCCCAAAGTGGAAAAATATACTTTTAACGGATATAACCCTAATATAAGGTATGTAGAGTATACCGTTCAAACTCTGTCTTAAGGTGTATTTTTTTTTTGCAGTGTTCTCTCAACGTGTACCCTTAAGACCATTGCAATTTTGGCATCACTACTTTCCTTGTCATATTTTCGGTGTGAAAGTGGTGATTGCTGCCGGTCCGAATAAAAACACGTGGCCAACCCTATCTGTCCGAAGGCCAGTTATGAGGCACGAAGATTCATAACTATCTGTCTGTCTGCCCGTCTGCCTGTCTTTCTGTCTGCATGTCTGTCTGTCTGTATATCAGCCTGTCTGTCTCTTCTGGTGTGTCTGTCTGCGAGGCTGTAGGTATTCCTGTCTTCCTGTCTGCCTAACTGCCTATGTATCTCTCTCCCTTCCTGTGTGTCTGTATGTCTGGGAGTGTGACCGTCTGACTATCTTCCAAGCTGTCAGACTGTCTGCCGGTCTGTCTGTCTGCCTTTCAGTCTGTCTATCTGTCTACATGTCTGTGTGTCCGTCTGCCGAGGCTGTCTCTTTTTGTCTGTCTGTCGGACTGCCTATTATCTGTCTGTCTGCGAATATGTGGATCTTCTTATCTGTCTGAAAGTCTATAGGTCTCTCTCCCTATCTCTCTTTCTCTCTCTCTGTTTCACTCTCTCTCTCTCTCTCGCTCTCTCTATGTCTGTCAGTCTGAATGTCTGTCTGCCTCTCTCTCTGCCTGTGCGTCTGACTGTCTGTGAGACTATTGGTCTGCCTTTCCGTCTGTCTATCTGTGTGTCGGCGTGACTGTCTGCCCGTCTGCCTGTCTCTCTGTCTGCATGTCTGTCTGTCTGAATATCAGCCTGTCTGTCTCTGCCCGTTTGACTGTCTCTCTGTCTATCTGTCTGTGTATCAGCTTTTCTGTCCCTGCCGGTGTGTCTGTCTGCGAGGCTGTAGGTATTTCTGTCTATCTGCCTGTATTGTCTCTCTCTCTCCATCTCTCTCTTTCTCCTCTCTCTCTCTCTTTTCTGCCTCTTTCTCTCTCTTTTTCGTTCTCTCTCTCTCACTCTCTCTCTTTCTGTCTCTCTCTCTCTGCGCTCTCTCTATGTCGGTCTATCTGAATGTCTGTCAGTCTCTAATTTAGTGTGTCTATCTGTTTGCCTCTGCCAATTTGACTGACCTTCTGCGATTCTATGGGTCTGCATATCTGTCTGTCTCTAAGTCTGCCTGACTGTCTCTTCTGGTGTGTCTGTCTGCGAGGGTGTAGGTATTTCTGTCTATCTCTCTGCCTGACTGTCTGTCTGCTTGTCTGCCTCTCTCTCTCTCTGCCCGTGCGTCTGACTGTCTGCGAGTCGATTGGTCTGCCTTTCTGTCTGTCTATCTGTGTGCCAGTCTATCTGTCTGCCCGTCTGCCTGTCTCTCCGTCTGCTTGCCTTTTGTCAGTATATCAGCCTGTCTGTCTCTGCCGGCGTGTCTGTCTGAGAGGCTTTAGGTATTCCTGCCAATCTGTCTGACTGCCTGTCTGTGTATCTCTCACTCTATTCCTGTGTTTCTGTATGTCTGCGAGAGTATGGGTCTGGTGTCTGTCTGTCTTTCCCTATCTGCCTGTGAGTCTGACTGTCTGCGAGTCTTTTGGTCCGCCTATCTATGTGCTTGTCTCTCTGTCTGCATGTCTGTCTGTCTGTATATCAGCCTGTCTGTCTCTGCCGGTGCGTCTGTCTGTCTGTCAGCCTTTCTGTCTGTCTATCTGTCTACCTGTCTGTCTGTCTACATATCTGTCTGTCTGTTGGTCTACCTGAATGTCTCTGCCGGTGTGTATGTCTGCGAGGCTGTAGGTATTCTTGCCTTTCTGTCTGCCTGCCTGTCTGTGTATCTCTCTATCTCTCTTCCTGTGTGTCTCTATGTCTATTAGTCTGTGGGTCTGCGTGTCTATCTGCCTGTTTTCTTATCTGTCCGCCGGTCGGTCTGCCTGTCTGTCTATTTCTCTCTGTCTGCCCGTGCGTCTGACTGTCTGCGAATCTATTTGTCTGCCTTTCTGTCTGTCTATCTGTGTGCCTGTATGTCTGTCTGCCCGTCTGTCTGTCGCTCTGCCTGTATGTCTGTCTGCCTGTCTGTCGCTGCCGGAGCGTCTGTCAGCGATACTGTGGGTATTCCTGTCCATTTGTCTGCCTGACTGTCTGTGTATCTCTCTCTCTCCTGTGTGTCTGTTTGTCTGGGGTCTGTGTCTGCGAGTCTGTGGGTCTGCGTGTCTGTGGGTCTGCGTGTCTGTCTGCCTGTTTTCCTATCTGTCCTCCGGTCGTCTGCCGTTCTGTCTGCTTCTCTTTTGCTGCCCGTGAGTCTGACTGTCTGCGAGTCTATTGGTCTGCCTTTCTGTCTGTCTATCTGTGTGCTGTCTGCCGTACGCCTGTTTCTCTGTGTCATGTCTGTCTGTCTGTATATCAGCCTGTCTGTCTCTGACGGTGTGTCTGTCTCGAGGCTGGTATCTGTCTGTCGCTGATGTCGTCTGTCTCTCTCTTTCCTGTCGTTGACTGTCTGGGTATTGGTCTGCCTTTCTGTCTGCTATCTGGTACCGTCTGTCTGTCTGCCCGTCTGCCTGTCTCTCTGTATGCATGTCTGTCTGTCTGTATATCAGCCTGTCTGTCTCTGCCGGTGTGTCTGTATGCGGGTGCATCTGTCTGCTGTCTGTCTGTGTATCTCCTCTCTCTCTTCTCTTCCTGTGTGTCTGTAGTCTGCGAGTCTGTCGGTCTGTCTGCGTCTGCATGTCTTCTGCTCATATCTCTCTGACTTATATCTCTCTCTCTCTCTCTCTCTCTCTCTCTCTCTCTCTCTCTCTCTCTCCTTTCTTCTCTCTTTCTCTCTTTCTCTCTCCTCTCTCTCTCTCTCTCTCTCTCTCTCTTTTTCTCTATCTATTCTCTTCTCTCTCTCTCTCTTCTCTCTCTCTCTCTCTCTCTCTCTGCCCGCGCGTCTGCCTGTCTCTCTGTCTGTATATCTGTCCGTCTGTGCATCTTTCTCTTTTTCTGTGTGTCTCTGCGTCTGCGAGTCTGCCTGTCTGTCTGCCTGTTTTCCTATCTGTCCTCCGCTCGGTCTGCCGCTCTGTCTGCCTCTCTTTTGCTGCCCGTGGGTCTGACTGTCTGCGAGTCTATTGGTCTGCCATTCTGTCTGTCTATCTGTGTGCCTGTCTGCCGTACGCCTGTTTCTCTGTGTGCATGTCTGTCTGTCTGTATATCAGCCTGTCTGTCTCTGCCGATGTGTCTGTCTTCGAGGCTGCAGGTATAACTGCCAATCTGTCTGACTGACTGTCTGTTTATCTCTCTCTCTTCCTGTGTGTTTTCATGTCTACGAGCCTGTGGCTACGCTCTAGATATTCCTGTCTGTCTCTTTGTCTGTCTGTCGGACTGCCTATTATCTGTCTGTCTGCGAATATGTGGTTCATCTTGTCTGTCCTAAAGTCTATAGGTCTTTCTCCCTTCTCTCTCTCTCTCTCTCTCTCTCTCTCTCTTTTTCTGTCTCATTCTCTCCTCCTCTCTCTTTCTCTCTCTCTCTGTCTCACTCTCTCTATCTCTCGCTCTGTCTATGTCTGTCTGCCTGAATGTCTGCCTGCCTGTCTGCCTCTCTTTCTCCGCCTGTGCGTCTGAATGTCTGTGAGTCTATTGGTCTGAATCTCTGTCTGTCTATTTGTGTGCCGGTATGTCTGTCTGTCCGTCTGCCTGTCTCTCTCTCTGCATGTCTGTCTGTCTGTATATCAACCTGTCTGTCTCTGCCCGTCTGCCCGTCTCTCTGTCTGCATGTCTGCCTGTCTGTATATCAGCCTTTCTGTAGGGCTGTAGGTATTTCTGCCTATCTGTCTGCCTGCCTGTCTGTGTATCTCCCTCTTTCTCTATTTCTCTGTCTCTCTCTCCCTCTCGTTTTCTTTCTCTCTCTCTCGCTCTCTGTCTCTTTCTTTCTCTCTCGTTCTCTCCATATCGGTCTGTCTGAATGTCTGTCAGTCTCTATTTTAGTCTGTCAATCTGGCAGACAGACAGACAGGTACACAGATAGACAGACAGGAAAGCAGACCAATAGACTCGCAGATAGTCAGACGCACGAGCAGAGATAGAGACGGACAGGCAGACATTCCGACAGACAGACAGACATATAGGAAAACAGGCAAACAGCACGCAGACCCACAGATTCGCAGACAAAAGACACAGGAAGAGAGAGAGATACTCAGACAGGCAGGCAGACAGATAGGCAGGAGTACCTACAGCCTCGCAGACTGACACACCGGCAGAGACAGATAGGCAGCCTTTAAATCAGACAGATATGTAGACAGAGCGATAGGCACTCGGGCAGTCAGACAGACTGGCAATCTCAAAGACAGACAGAGTGGCAGACAGACAGGCTCAAAGAAAGATAGACAGACCAATAGACTCGCAGACAGTCAGACGCACGGGCAGAGAGAGAGAGAAGTAGACAGACAGGATGACCGACCGGCGGACAGTCAGACGTGTAGGATAACAAGCATACAGACACGCAGACCCACAGACACAGACAGGCAGACTTACAGGCAAATATATATGCATACCTATAGAATCGCAGAAGGAGAGTCACACAGGCAGAGCGCGAGAAAGACAGAGCGAAAGATAGAGAAAAGGAGAGAGAAATGTGGACTTGCAGACAGATAAGAAGAACAATTTATTCGCAGACAGACAGACAGAATGACTGATAGGATGATATGCACTCTGACAGACAGACAGAGAGACAGACAGGAATACCTACAGCTTCACAGATAAACACACCGGCAGAGACAGACAGACAGGCGTACAGACAGACATTCAGACTTACAGACCTCCAGATATGTAGACAGAGAGACAGGCAGACGGGCACGCTGTCAGACAGGTAAACAGATAGACAGACAGAAAGGCAGACAGACAGACCGGCAGAGAGACAGACCGGCAGACAGACAGACCGGCAGACAGACATCCAGATAGGAAGAGAGGCAGTCGGACACATAGACCCACATACTCGCAGAGATACAGACACACAGAAAAAGAGAGAGAGAGAGTTAGGCAGGGATTCTTACACTGACAGGCAAGCAGAGAGTTAGGCAGGATTACCTACAGCCTCGCAGAAAGACACACCGGCAGAGACAGATAGGCTAACCTACAGACAAATTGATATGCGGACAGGCAGAAGGGCAGACAGTCAGACTGGCATACAGATAGACCTACAGAAAGGCAGACCAATAGACCTGCAGTCAAACAGTCGCACGGGCAGAGAGAGAGAGAGAGGCAGACAGGCAGACAGTATCTCTCTGCCAGAATACCTACAGCCTTGCAGACAGACACACCGGCAGAGACAGACAGACAGATATGTAAACAGAGGGACAGGCAGACGGGCAGACAGATAGACGAGCACACAGATAGACAGACTGTGTAGTTGCAAGCTTTTTTGCAACCAATTAATTCTTACTGCTTGTGTGCAGCGAAATTCAAATACTTATGTATATTTGTTTTCGAATATATTTATTGCCGCGCAAGGCACTTAGTAGAGATTATGTTTTTATATTGTTGCTTGGCAGCCAACTCGAATTAGTTGTGCCTAGATTGCGATCAAACGAAAAACTAAACTATGACAATATGTAAAGCGAACGAAACGAAACTTTAATAAGACGCTCGCCGGTTAGAGCGAAGGGCAGCGGGAGTCAATGCAAAGCAAATCAATGCAGAAAGAGAGTGGGCAGCAGCTTACAAAGAGCGCGCAAAAAACTATTTGCTCTTAGGCTGTAATTATGATTGTTATTTTCTGCTGTTGGATGATGTCCGCAGCCGTCGGTGTTGTCCCTGCTGTTGCTTGACCAAACATTCTCCCCCCGTTGGAAGGCAAGGGCTTTCAACATCATCCTGTTTGGGCAGCAAACACAGCTTTCGTACAGCTCTACGTATGACTCCAGTCGCAGTTTGAAGCACAGCAACTCTGGATACCACATCAGATCCAGAGATCAGCTCTTGCACTCTAGCGAATGGCCACTTCAGCGGCGGTAGATTCTCATCCTTTACAAGGACAACATCGTTAATGGAGAGTCCAGGCTGAGGAGTGCGCCATTTGGAGCGCTGTTGAAGAAGCGTCAAATATTCTTCGCGCCAACGGGCCCAGAATACTTGTTGGAGATATGTGACGCGCTGAAAATAATTAAGCCGATTGAAGTTAAGCTGCCTTAGATCGGGCTCAATGTATGATGAAGATGGCGCTGTACCCAGGAAGTGTGCGGGTGTCAAGACGTCAAGATCACCTGGATGCTCTGAAAGTGGAAGTAATGGTCGAGAATTAATAATTGCCGTGATGTGGCAGACGAGCGTGCGCAGCGAATCGAAATCCAAAATGGAAGAGCAAACAGATCGATAAAAGTGGTGCTTAGCAGTCTTCACAGCGGCTTCCCATAGTCCGCCAAAGTGCGAAGAGCGAGGAGGGATGAACAACCATTCAATTGAGTCGGTTAGGCAAAACTCGTTAACGGCCTTGACATGCTCGTCACTCAGGAACAGGCGGCTTAGATCTGCTAGTTCGTTCTTGGCAGCTAAGAAGTTTGTCGCATTGTCAGACCAGATCCTTGAAGGTCGAGAGCGAGTCAGGATGAAACGTTTTAGGGCGTTTAGAAACGATGTTGTGGACAAATCCTTTACAAGCTCTAAGTGCACCGCCTTTGTAGCGAAGCATATGAACAGACTGATATATCATTTCACTGGTGGCCTGTTGCGCACTTCGTTCTTGTAGTAAAATGGTCCACAGTAATCAACGCCAGGGACCATAAAGGGATACGATGTATCAAGACGATCAGCTGGTAGGTCTGCCATTATATGCTCTGCCAATCGTGGCTTGGCACGAAAACAGATTATGCATTTGGCAACAATACTGGAGACTGTTTTTCGACCGCCAATGGGCCAGTACTGGAGCCGAATCGAAGACAATAAAGCAGGAGGTCCAGCGTGTAAGTTTCGTTTATGAAAGTGAACTATGATTGCTCGAGTCACAGGATGCTGACGGGGCGATATAATCGGATGTCGCGCTGAGAAGTCCAACGACGAGTTTTTCAGCCGTCCACCGATGCGGAGTCGTCAAGGAATGGTGCAAGAGAGGCCATTGAGCTAGACGGTTTGACATGCCTTCCTTCCTTCAAGGCCTTGTAGTCATCGCTAAGAGTAGCCATTTGCACTGACCGCAGCAACCAATGTGTGCCATGATGCAAGTGGTCAACAGTTAGTTCAGCTCCTCGGATTCGATTTACAAATTTGTAAACATAAGCAAAGACCCGCTGCAGCTTGGAAAATGAATTGATGAACTTGCAACCAATCGAGAGATCCGGTTGCGCTGCAGTTCCGAGGAGTACCTTGTGTCGAAGTTCTGGTAAGGATTCGACAGGTACACAGGAGGCAGGCCACTCTTCCTTTCCCTTACTGAGAAAACTCGGACCATGGGCCCATAATGGAGACCGGAAGAGCTCACTAGGCAGCGCTCCTCGTGAAATTATATCCGCCGGGTTTAATTCAGTGCTAATATGATGCCATTCCATTCCAGTGGTGAGCTCTTGGATGGCTGCGACTCGGTTGGCAACGAAAACATTGAATTTCGAAGCATCATTGCGAATCCAAGCCTAAGTCACGGCAGAGTCTGACCAACAGTAATACCGACAGTCGAACACTTTCATTTGGCATATTTCGCTGAGAAGTTGAGCCAGTAATGCAGCTCCGCAGAGTTCCAGCTTTGGTACCGTGATGGTTTTCACAGGCGCGACACGCGATTTGGAGCATAAGAGACGCACGCTGGTGTTGCCATGGCACTTTAAGACTGTATAGACGCATGCTCCATAAGCGCTTAGGCTGGCATCACAAAATCCGTGAATCTCCACTGTACTGTCTGATGAGAGTGCTCGACGGGGATACTGGAATTGCTGAGTATACTCAAAATCAGCGCAGAAGTTGACCCAGGCTGTGCTTAAGTGTACGGGCAGGCTCTCATCCCAGTTCAGTTTTTCTCTCCAGAGATCCTGCATAAAAATGTTCGATTTTGTTATTACGGGACCAACAAGACCAAGGGGGTCGTAAAAGCGAGCGATTGCGGAGAGTATTGACCGTTTTGTCAGTCTGGAGGGCAACCTCGGTGGAGAGAAGGAGAAAAGGAAACAGTCTGAAGCGGGATCCCAAACGAGGCCTATCGTTTTCGTGATGTCACTGCCATCGTCAAACTTAAGCAGCGTTTCTCTATCCTCTTCCGGTATGTTTTGGAGTACAGCTGTGTCGCTAGAACACCATTTCCGCAGAAATGAGATCATCCACGTAGAAGTCTCTTTTAACAATGTCAGAGCCAATAGGGAAAGTTTTCTGCTCATCCATGGCCAGTTGGTGCATAGCTCGCACTGAGAGAAACGATGCTGGTTTTGTGCCGTAGGTGACGGTGTCTAATTTGTAAATCTGTATCTTCTGATGCTGAGACTCACGCCACAAGGTACATTGAAAATAACTGTCTGCGGGTTCGACTCGTACGCATTGATACATTTTGCATATCTCGCCTGTCAGGGCGACTGCAAATGAACGAAACCGCATCAGTATCGAAAACAGCTTCGGTTGGATGGTAGGACCTGCCATCAGTGCATCATTCAGCGAATGTCCAGAGGTAGTAACTGCCGAGCCATCAAACACGACCCTTAGCTTGGTTGTAGTGCTATCCTCCTTCAGCACGCAGTGATGTGGCAGGTAGTACTTGCATTGGCCCAGTGCAGCTAAGGTAATAAGTGACATGTGACCCAAGTCAAGATATTCCTTGATAAATGCTGCATACTGGGTTTTCATAACTGGATTGCGCTCTAGTTTTCTTTCTAAGTTCAGAAAACGACGAACCGCCTGTTGATAGGAGTCACCCAGCTGATACATGCCTAGTCGTAGCGGTAAACGAACTGAATAGTCGCCAGTCGACAGACGTTTAAAATTGGCCTGAAAGTGTGCCTCACAGTCACGTTCCTCCTTGTTTGGTAAGGACTCAGGCTCGGTGCAGCATTCCAATTCCCAAAAACGACGGATTAATTCATCAATCTGTGTATTCGGCTGCAGATGCGAGTCAACCAGCAGATCCGGATTCACCATTGATCACATGGCCATGAATGATGATTTTCCTGCATGTGAAGCACCTCCCGTAGCCACCCAACCAAGGCGAGTCTTTTGCAATATCGGCAGTCCAGCAGCTAGTTTAATCTGGCCGACGCATAGCAGATCGAAGAACAGACTGGCTCCAATCAACATGTCGATTTGCTGAGATTTAAAGAATTCAGGATCAGCTAGTTGTATATTTGATGAAATGTTCCATGATGCAGGGTCAAGAGTGAAGCCAGGCTGATTATCGGTGATGGATGGTGCAATCAAGGCCGGGATGCATGTGGAGTACTCCGACACTCGAGATTTGACATTGATGTTGACCGAAAAACCATCGGACGCAAATGCTGCATCACCAATGCCAGAGACGATTGCTGTTGACTTGAATTTGCGCAGCTGGAGCTGATGAGCAAGACGAGAGGTGATGATGTGCAACTGCGACCCAGAGTCAAGCAACGCACGGCAGGGCACCAAGGAGCCAGCGCGATTTTTCACGTTGATGACGGCAGTGGCAAGCAGGACAACATCGTGCTTGAGATGCTGGGTGGTAGTGAGAGGCGAAGATAAAAGTGCCGCCAAGGTGTTTTGGGATGACGAATAAGTTTCGGTATCTTGAGCATTGTTTGGGCTAGAAGCAGCGATGTGACTGCTTGTGTTGCCAAGATGCAACAAGCTATGATGTTTGCTTCCACAAACTCTGCAAGCGCTGGAGCCGCAGACTCTCAGCTGATGTCCCCTTTGCAGGCAGTTTAGGCACAGCACAAGCCGCTTGGCTTCGTGAAGGCGCAGCGAGGGCGATAAATTTGCGAATTGCAAACATTTATAAATAGAGCGGCCTGCGACCAAGCACTCGTTCCATTCCTAGTCACTACAAACGTTCTTCTACTACTGTTGTTCTGGCCCACCTGGGAGCTAGGCGTGTACATTGCCGTAGCGTGATCCGCATTTTCCAGCCTTTGGCAACGCCTCTCTATGAAGGTTGTAAGCCGCTCGCATGATGGTAAGACGTCCAACGGCGCATCATCCTCCCAGCTAGCTTGCGTAACACTATCCAGTTTTTGCAGCAACGTATGTACTATGACGCAACCGGCGATCTGTTCCACACTGCCCATCGATTTTAAAGTACGTAGATGAGAGATGAGCTTATCTGAAAATTCGCGCAGCTGTGCCGTCGCGCCATTATCCACGAAACGAAACTCCAGAAAGAGAGTGGGCAGCAGCTTACAAAGAGCGCCCCAAAAACTATTTGCTCTTAGGCTGTAATTATGATTGTTATTTTCTGCTGTTGGATGATGTCCGCAGCCGTCGGTGTTGTCTCTGCTGTTGCTTGACCGAACACAGACAAAAAGGCAGACAGACAGACAGACAGGAATACAGGCAGACAGACACGCAGACCCACAGACTCGCAGACATACAGACACACAGAAAAAGAGAGAGAGAGAGAAAGAGAGAGAGATACACAGACAGACAGGCGGACATAGAGACGGGAATACTTACAGCCTCGCAGACAGACACACCGGCAGAGACTTACAGAGAGACAGACAGGCAGACTTATAGACAGACAAATATGCAGACCCATACAATCGCAGAAGGTCAGTCACACATACAGAGAGAGAGAGAAAAATAGTCAGACCGACAGGCAGACCTACAGATAGCTAGGCATACAGATAGTCAGACTGAAAAAGAGACAGACAGACATTCAGACAGACCGAAATATATATATATATATATATAAAATATATAAAAGAGAGAGAGAGAGAGAGAGAGAGAGAAAGGGAAAGAGACCTATAAACTCGCAATAAGATAAGAAGACAGATCGCCAGTCAGACAGCCAGACAGAGAGACATACAGGAATACCTACAGCCACGCAGACAGACACACCGGCAGAGACAGAATGGCAGGCATACAGATAGATTTTTGCTGTTGCCTTTCGCTCCAAGCAATTTGTTTGTGTACAAATATATTTTTTTGAGCGTTTGCCTGCTCTAGTTTTGTGCACTGTGTTTCTTTTCGCTCTGCACTCTCGCAACTTCTACTTATATTTTAACGCCGGTAGTAAATATGTCCTGGTGTAAGAAATTTTGCACGTTTTGTGCAATTTGTTAATTGCTGACTGTGTGAGAGTATAATGCATGCTAAATGTGCAGGTCTCACTGGGATAGCGACAAGATCGCTGCAATTGCCAAGAAGAGCTGCGGCGGCTTGCGGTTGGTCGTGCCCAGAATGCATCGACAAGCAAAGTGATTTTTCTAGAATTTATAATTCTGTGAGAAATCAATTTTTAAAACTTAATAATGTGGCTACGCAGCTCTCAAGTAACTTAGAGCCTCAATTTTCGCATTTGCCTCTACGTCGGTTAATACGCCTACGCCTCTTTTGTCCCTGCCTAACAGCTTGGATTTATCTCCAATGCTGTCTTCATCGCCTTCTCCTAGCTATTGTCCAATTATAACCCCTATTGTATCCCCTGTAGTAGTCCCAGTAGTCCCTGCAGTAGATCCTACCTCAGTCAGCGAAAATGCTTCAGTCCCGTCAACTTCTGGCCGCAAGGTAGACCTGCGCGAAATCTAGCCCAGATTGTTAAAAGCAATCATGGTCTTTGGCCCCTTCAACTACTGTATTACCATTCAGCCCCATCAGCTCCTACTCTGACTTTTGTTCCCCTCGTAGGCAAGTTTTTGTCACACGACTTTCGGCTGACACCACTTGTGAGTCATTGGCAGCCTATATAACTAAATTTAATTTCTCCACCCCTCGTGATATAGCATCATTCAAAATTAATGTTTCACATGATATGTTCCCAATCATGTGTGATCCTAAATTTTGGCCTCCTCACATGATTGTTCACGAGTTTAAGCAAAAACAGCGAAACCCTGTGACCCTTCCGGTCCCCTCGATACAAGGTACCGTTACTGCCCCAAAAAACTAAATTCGTCTCCCGACGTAGTTTCTATTCTTTACCAGAATGTCAGAGGTCTCATTTAAAAACTTTAAAATCGTTTTATGGCTAGCACTTCTTTCGATTCGGATATAATCGCATTTTCAGAAACATGGTTAAATTCAACCATATCTGATTTTGAAGTTTTTTCGAATAATTTTATTTTGCATAGAAATGATCGGCTGACTCGAGGTGGTGCGGTATTTATTGCCGTTAAAGCCACACTCCCGTAGCAGAAAATTTCTGTTTTAGTACCCCACTCACGCAGAGATTATCTCAGTTAAGATTTCTTTTCCTACTCGGAATATCTACATCACATGCTCCTATTAACATATTACTTGTATTAAAGAAGTTTCAACACCCGTGCGTGATAATGACCTGTATATAGTGTTTGGTGATTTTAATTTACCGAGCATCTCTTGGTCATTATTCACTGCTGAAAATTATCTAGTACCCTCAGCCCAGCATGACATTTTAAATTGCATGCTAGATCTTTCGTTGTTTCAAATCAATCCAATTTCTAATCATTTGAATAGAACACCTGATCTTGTATTTGTTAACGACTACCTTATTGCTTATGTGTACAAGTCCCCTCCTTTATTTCTTCCTGAGGATGTATATCATCCTACTTTAGAGGTTGCAAATTTTAATTGCAACTTTCTCATTTCGTGCTCATCAGCTACCATTAAGCCCGCCGTTGCTTTCGCAAAGGAAACTATTACTTGCTTAATCAACGTATTCATGCAACCGATTGGTCTTTTTTACATGACTCGGTTGATATGAATTCTGCTATTAATTTTTTTATAACACCCTAAACTCCCTCTTAGATATGTGTTTTCCCAAATCAATTCTTGCGACTACTTCGTCAAAGCCACCCTGGCTCACTCCCAGATAATCAAGCCTAAAAAATATAAAAGCTAAATATTTTGAAAAGTTTTACAAGTCTGGTTCGTGTACTGACTTGGCTAAATATTCCATAGCCAAGTCGAACTTCTTTATTCTGAATTCTCAATGCTATGAGAATTATCTAACTCGTTGCAAAAGGCAATTTGCCCTAAATCCAAAACAGTTTTACAATTTTGTAAACTTGAAGCGTAAATCTTCAAGTTTGCCGTCTTCTGGTTCTCTCGGGATGGATAAAGCTAGCAATGACCCTGATTCTGCTAACCTCTTTGCTAATTTTTTCCAATCAACCTACTATTCAGTCTGTCCTAATAATAATTCGTACCCTTATACTATTACTTTCTCTAGTTCTATACCTGCTCCTATTATTTCCCATTCCTCTCTCCTTCCTGCTATAAATTCTTTAAAATCTTCCTACTCTCCTGGGCCTGACAATATTCCTAGCTATGTACTCAAGGAGTGTAGTTCTTCCCTTGCTTATCCATTGCTACAGCTTTTTAATCTATCTCTTGAGTCTTCTGCTTTTCCATCTCTTTGGAAAGAATCTTATATCATTCTTCTCCACAAGAAAGGTAGAAAGTCTGAGGTACAAAATTACAAGGGCATTGCAAAACTTTGAATTTGCAGCATTTCTGCAATTCAGTTGTCTCCCCCGTGCAACATGGATTCTGCTAGTATTTACTTAAATGGTTAATGATGCTTTCCTTTCTAATATGCAAACTTTTGTCATTTACACTGACTTCAGTAAGGCGTTTGACTCTGTTCACCATGACCTATTACTCTTTAAACTTGACCGATTAGGTTTCCCTCCGCCTCTTTTGCTTTGGATTAGTTCTTATTTAAAAGATAGGACCCAAAGAGTAATGCTGAGGCTGACTACCTCAAAACAGGTTCAAGTTACTTCTGGTGTTCCTCAAGGTAGTCATCTTGGACCTCCCCCCCCCCCCCCCCCATTATTTTTTTATTTTTTTTTTTTTTTTTTTTTTTTTTTTTTTTTTTTTTTTTTTTTTTTTTTTCCCCCCCCCCCCCCCCCCCCCCCCCCCCCCCCCCCCCCCCCCCCCCCCCCCCCCCCCCCCCCCCCCCCCCGCCCCCCCAACACCTCCCCCCCCCCCCCCCCCCCACAACCCCCCCCCCCCCCCGCCCCCCCCCCCCCACCCCCCACAACGCAACACACCCCACCACCAAAATCATCAACGAGACAGACACACCACACACATACACACACACACACCACACACCACATATATAGAATTTACACCCCACACACCACACACACATATATAACAAACACACGAGAGCGACACACACCACACACACAGACACAATAGACACACAGACAGACCCACACACCGCACACACCGGCCGGGAGAGAGAGAGGCAGACAGGCAGACAGACAGACCGACCGGCAGACAGACAGACAGGTAGGAAAACAGGCAGACACACAGACTCGCAGATATACAGACAAACAGGAAGAGAAAGAGAGAGATACACAGACAGGCAGCAATACCTACAGGCTCGCAAAGAGACACACCGGCAGAGACAGACATGCAGACAGATTGGCGCACAGATTGTTAGACTGAAAAAGAGACAGACAGACAGGCATATAGACAGACATTCAGACAAATAGACATAGAGAGAGAGAGAGAGAGAGAGAGAGAGAGAGATAGAGAGATAGAGAGATAGAGAGATAGAGAGAGAGAGAGAGAGAGAGAGAGAGAGAACCTATTGACTCGCAGACAGACAAGTAGAACAACATATTCGCAGACAGACAGTCAGAGAGGCTGACAGAAAGGCAGTCAAACAGATAGGCATGCGTAGACAGGAAGACAGCCTTACGACCCGCAGACTGACGGAAAATAAGGAAATCTTACAGACAAACGGGCAGAGACAGAGACATACAGGCAGACAGACCGGCAACAGACACACAGGACGAGAGAGAGATACACAGACAGTCACGCAGACGGATAGACAGGAATACATACAGGCTCGCAGACAAACACACCGGCAGAGACAAAGAGGCAGATATACAAACAGATATGCAGACAGAGAGACAGGCAGACGGGCAGATAGACAGACAGAGAAGCAGACCAATATAATCGCAGACAGAAAGGCGCACGGGCAGAGAAAGAGCCAGACAGACAGACAGATTGGAAAACAGGCAGGCAGACACACAGACCCACAGACTCGCAGACATACAGACACACAGGAAGGGAGAGACAGATACACGGACTGACAGGCAGACAGATAGGCAGAAATACTTACAGCATCGCAGACAGACACACCGGCAGAGACAGACAGACACACCTACAGAGAGATATGCAGGCCTATTGAATTGCAGAAGGCGAGTCACATGCAAATTAAATATAAGTTAATTATTCGTTTTATTTTTTATTTTTTATTGAATAATTGATTCTCTAAGACATAACCGCTCGGGTTATGAATGAGTTATTAACCTTGGACGTGGTGTCGCAAGGCATATAAAATGAGAACTAAAACTAAAGACAATATAAAATTATTTATGAAGCTACAAAGTATCAATATGAAATTACAAAATGCAAATTCGTAGCGGCTGCAGAAACGCTTAGCTTGCGCCTCGTGCGTGGCCTGCTATGCAACAACTTCCGGCCCAGAGCTAAGTCAGCGTCTGTGCTGGGGTCGAACCCGGTCGCGTTAACTTGTGTTAACTACTCCCTTCTCAAGTCAAGGCCGCCCTCGGCCGACCATATTTCAGCGATCGTCTCGTTCAACCTTTGGGCCGCAGCCTTCTTCCTGATGATCCGCCGATATGTGAGGCCGATGCAGATGACTGTGCCAAAGGCTGTTCCAAGAAGAAGCAACAATATGGTCAAGCTGATATTGCCAATTTCGTCTCTGACTTCTTGTATTGTCTCCAAATTGCGTATCTTTAATCGATGAAGGTAAGGGAGACTGAGGATGTGCTGATGACCTGTGACGTTTAACAGAGGAGACTCTGCGATGCCTGGGAACCGGTTCTGGACGTTGTTGCGGTTGATGTACCTTGTTCCGTTTATGGTGACCCAATTATTGAAAGTGATTACGCATGCAGGTCTGGGTGCCGTTATCTACGCACACCGACGCCACTCCATCGTTGATGATGATTATTCCGTCGTCAACCCATGTGACTGCGTCTAGGTTGCTTGGCTGCTTTTCGCAATGGGCTACGCCGCCAGCATGAAGTTCCTTGGCGCATGAGCTGACTGTTGATCGTTGACAAAATGTCGTTCTTGCGGTGGCTGTGCAATTCTTCAGCGCATAGATTTGATCCTGGCATTCGGCAATGATGTTGTTCTCCATTCGCAGCACGTGGCTTTCGTGAGCAACTGGGTAGATTGTAATTTTCTCGCAGGTGTATTTAACTTTTGGAAATGAGATTATAAAATGTATTACATTTGTAGATTGTTAAACCTTAACGGACGAAACGGACATTAGTTTGGCAATGGAAATTCTTGTGGGCTCTTCAAACCAAACAGATTTTAAGTCTGCGTGGTCTAAGATATTTGGACTAACAACGTTAATTTTAGCTAAGGTTATGGCGAGCATTAAGTTTTGCAACTCCATTGACAACATTCTGTTTCTGGCCATAAGTGTTTCGTATACATTTTCGGAATCAATTTGCCTATCATTTGCAGTCTTAAAAATTTGCTTAACTGTGAGGGTGAGTTGGTTAATCTGATCCTGGACTCTATTGTTTACCTGCACCTGCCTATTGTTTGAATTGATTAATTGAGCTTCATTAACTCTTATTCTCCTTAAGTCCTTGGCGTCGGGAATGCCTGCAACCACTTTTAAAATTGAACCCAGAAAATCTAGACTCCTAGAGATTCTGTGGTGTGTGCCCAGGGCATCCAACATAATCCTGAGATGTTCTGCATCCACATTCAGAAGTTTTTCGTATGTGATTGTAGAAACAGGTCACACAGCCTTGCCGTCTCGTCCACCATGCGCTCAAATTCAGAAATGTTTGCTAAAAGTCCGACGAAAGCGAACTCATCCCATACAAAGACCTGGCGAGTAGTCAGTGACCCGTGCCGATGTCGTGAGTATAAGCAATACCAGAAACCTTAACCTGTGGAGTAAAAATTACTCTTTTTTTGAAGAAGAGGAAGACGACAACCCATCACCGAAATTATCTAGAGTGGGGTGCCGAGTAAACTTAGATCTTTAGCAACTTTAGAAAATTTCTTGTCAGTTAAGAATATGTAACACACACACATGTAACATTTCCCCTGCATGTGACGGAATCGGTGTCATACCAACTTCTTGTTTCTTAGAGTGTCTGTCGTATCTAAATACCAGGACTCGTTATTGCGTGCTTTCCACCGCTTGATTTAAGCGTTTGAGTTGGAATCAGACACGGCGAAGGCGAAGTGGCTGGTGGTCTGTGAATATGTTGATGTTTTTTACACCGTATAATTAGTGACGCAACTTTCTTTCGTTCATGGCGTAGTTAACTTCTGGGCTTTTTAATGTCCTAGAGATCATTGTGATGGGTCGCCCTTCTTGGGTGAGTAATGGTCCAATACCATATCCAAATGTCGGAGATGGGTCTCGCTATCGATTCAAAATCTTTAAGAAAGCATCTTTAATAACTTGCGAGTCCCAAGAACGATCTGACCTCAAAAACTGTCTTGGGCTCTGGGAAGTCCTGTATAGCCTTAACCTTGTCTGGGTCCGTTATAGTACCGTTACTATTGACAACAAATACACTCTTCTCAAAAAAGCGAGATTTTTCCTCAGATACCCTCATATTTGCTTCATACAAGCTTTTCAACACCCAGTCGAAATGTCTGACATGTGATTCTTCATCTTTCGAGAAGACGATGACGTCATCGACATTGATGTTACGTGACCTGCCGATCTGATCTCGCAGTATGTCATCAGTCGCCCTTTGGAAAATGCTGGCGGCATTTTTCAGGCCGAAAGGAAGTCGACAGAATTCATACTTCCCTCCATTTACCGAAAAAGAAGTTGTCTGTTGGTCGCGCTCTGCGAACGTGATTTGGTGATAGCCAGACTTAAGATGCAGCGTCGAAAAGTGCCTGGCATTACCCACATTTCCCAGAAACAGATATATCGGGCATAGGATATCTCTCCGCAGTGGTTCTTTCATTTAGTTTCCGAAAGTCCATCACAAGACGCATTTTTCGGTTACCCATTTCATCTCTGCCCTTTTTGTCAACCACCCAAATGGGGTTGTTATAGGGAGAAACGGATTTCTGAATTATGCCATTTTTAAAAAGATTTTGAATCTCTTAATTGACAAATTCAGCTGCGCTTATGGGATATGGGTACAGTTTAGCGTAAATGGGTTGTTCGTCAACAGTTCTAATAGTGGCTACTACCGAAGTGTTTTATGACAGCACTTCGTTAGCGTCTGCGAAAGTCTTTTTCCTATCCATTATCATTTTTAAAAATATTTCTCTTATCAGGGGAGGTGCGTCTATCTACGCATCTACGTTGGTGAAATTGACATCCACACACCTATGGTACAATATTGGTTCGGAAATATTGCCAAACTTTAGTTGGCTGGAGCTTAGGCATAGCTCTGCCCCGACTTGTGTTAACAGGTCGAGGACTATAATCCCATCAAATGTTGAAAGTTTTGAGAAAAGGAAAAAAAGTAGCCTTTTTTCCAAACATTGATACATAGCACTTTTCTGAAATCTCGGTAGTGCCATGAATGGAGTGGGTGGAAAATAGATTATCGACTGGGCGGACTCCTTTCAGGCCATGGTGTGGACGGATGTAATTGTTTCCGCACTCGTGTCGATGAGGAACTTCATCTGAGTCCCCGCTACTTCCCGCCTGATGAAGGGCAGCAGGGACCTACCCCTAAAAAATTGAGGGCGTCAAAGTCCCCGTCCATACGTCAGCTATATGCGCCTCAGCATTTTTGCTGCCGCTGCATACCCCTCAGACCCACACTCTTGGCTCTGAGTTGTGTGATTTACCCTTTGGCGCCTCTGAACCGTTGCTCGGTCAGAGGTGTACGTTCTCTTGTAAGCCTGTGGGTTACTCGAGTTGACGTACGATGGTGCCTGGGATGGCATCAGAACTCTAGACATTGAAGGGTCAACGTACATTGGTTGCTGATCATTGCTGCCGTTGCTTTGCCTACCACTACGCTGGTCGGTCTGTTTGGGTTGTTGGGGCTGTTGGAGCTTTTGTTGCCGTGTGTAATGTGGGTTTTTCGCAAGGGAAGGCTGTGCCTCGACTGCATCTGGGCCCTTCTGACTTTGCTGGGATTGAGGCTTTTGGTCGGGTTTCGACCCCTATCCATAATGCTTCTGGCATAGTTGGTTGCAAAAGTGTATCTGTCGTGATTGGCCTCGATTTCCTGTACGAGTGCTAAAGCAGAGGGAAGATCGAGCGGATGTGCCGAAAATAGTACATCGGAGAGACTGCGCCTATGGCCAGAGATAAATATCCGCAAGACATCACCTCTAAACTTCTCGCTCATGCGTTTTGCTAGTGCTGCGTCATACGTCATGTTGACTTTGCTTATGAGTAAAGTGAGTTTCTTCTCAACTTCTTCATAATATTAAGGCAAGGTGAGTTGCCCTTCTCTGAGGGTGCCCATTTCTTGTTCGAAAACATGAACTGGCCTCTTGTCACTGTAGGTGAAATCTAAACGGTTGATGATGGCATCAAAATTTAGTATTGTGGCAAACGAAGACAAAACCGCGTCGGCCGAACCCCTTATTTTGCTTCTGATAATTATGACTGCCTGGTAATAGCGAGAGCTGCCGTTATATAGTCTAAATATTTTATATGCTGCCATTGCAGCTTGCCGCCATGAAACATAAGTTTCTTGAGACCCTGTAAATTCTGCCAGACACTTGACCGCATCGAGAGGCTTGTCGCAGCGAATGCTGTCTATGATTTGCATTTCTTCGAACACATCAATTGGGGGCGCTGTGACCTTCAGATCTGTTACTTTTTCTGTTAACTCAGCAATTTGCCGGTTGAAGCTTTCCTTAAGAGCTGCATCTCTTTCATTGAATGCCTTTACCTGTGCATCGAGGGCAGCTGACTCGACTAAAGCCCTAAGTTGCTGGGGATTCATATCTGTTTTGTTTGAGTGCACTGGATTTGGCTGAATGTCTTCTGCGTACCCTAATGTAGTCGCTATCTGAGCCCTCCGAGTCGAAATTTCTCGAGCTGGGGTCCCTATATTTTTCCAATGCCCTATTCATAAGTTGTTATAGGAAATGAAAACTAGTCGCAGAATTAGATTTGCACTATTTAGGAGAGATTAATATGATAAAAAAAACTTTTTCGTTCTGGCAAAATGATATAACATTCAATGGTCTATTGGATTTGCAGAACAAAATGACCGACAGACAATATAGCACAATACAGTATATTGAATTATTTAAATTTTGATTTCTTCACGCAGTACTTAAAACCTGATATGAATGAATGGATCACTTACATGGTGTTTTTTGGGGTTATGGGGTGTTCCTAATCTTATATTAGTAATGTATCCACCGAATATGCTGTCTCCTTCGCTGCAGTCGGGAACAACAAAATTTTCAACGTTGACCAGATTAGTTTGTCTGCTATACTGGTGACACATCTCTGTCCGAAGAGCTCCAGCAGTTTCAGCTGACCAAGTTGATGTAGGTCAGGTTTACTGCACTGCACTGTCGAATTTATTTTAGCGTTTGGCGCAGGTTTTAATATGCGCACTGTTGGTATCACAACACAGGTTCGATGGCTGAGAATACCGCACGGATTTTTCTTTCGGTTGGGTGGTAATTAAATATTAGTTAATTATTCGTTTTATTTGATTATTTTTTTATTGAATAATAGAAGCCTTAAGACATTACCGGTTATGAATGAGTTATTAACCTTGGACGTGGTGTCGCAAGGCATACAAAATGAGAACTAAAACTAGAGTAAATATAGAATTACTTATGAAGCAACAAAGTATCAATATGAAATTACAAAATGCAAATTCATAGCGGCTGCAGAAACGCTTAGCTTGCACCTCGTGCGTGGCCTGCTATGCAACGACATCCGGCCCAGAGTTGAGTTACTAACTGAAATGGAGATAGACAGATAGGCATAAAGACAGGCATTCAGACAGACAACAGACAGACAGACCGGCAACAGACACACAGGAGAGAGAGATATGCAGACAGATAGGCAGACGGATAGACAGGAATACCTACAGACTCGCAGACAGACTCACCGGCAGAGACAGACAGGCAGATATACAGACAGACATGCAGACCGAGAGACAGGCAGACGGGCACACAGACAGACACAGGCACACAGATAGGCAGACCAAAAGACTCACAGACAGAAAGACGCACGGGCAGAGAGAGAGAGAGAGAGACAGACAGGCAGACAGTCAGGCAGACAGACAGACAGATAGGAAAACAGGCAAACAGACACGCAGACCCACAGACTCGCAGACTTACAGACACACAGAAAGAGAGAGACAGATACACAGACAGGCAGGAATACCTACAGCCTCGCAGACAGACACACCGGCAGAGACAGACAGGCACACTTACAGACAGATAGATATGCAGACCTATAGAATGGTAGAATGAGAGTCACACAGGCAGAAAGAGAGCGAGATAGGCAGACATACATGCAGATGGGTATACAGATAATCATACTGAAGAAGAGATAGACAGACAGACAGACATACAGGCATTCAGACAGACAGACAAAGAGAGAGAGAGAGAGAGAGAGACAGACAGACAGACAGAGAGGCTGACGGGAAGATCGGCAGTCAAACAGACAGAGACACAGACATGTGTAGAGATAGACAGACAGGAAGAGCCTTACAGGCCCGCAGAGGGACGGAAATTTAGGAAAATTGTATCCCCAGTAGTAGTCCCAGTAGTCCCTGCAGTTGTACCAGCCCAAATTAGCGAAACTGCTTCAGCCCCGTCACTTTCTGGCCGCAAAGGTAGACCTGCGGGAAATCTAGCCTAGATTGTTAAAAGCAATCATGGTGCCTCTTTGGCCCCACCAACTACTATATTACCTTCAGCCCCATCAGCTCCTACTCTGACTGTTGTTGCCCCTCGGAGGCAAGTTTTTGTGTGTCGACTTTAGCCTGACACCACTTGTGAGTCATTGGCAGCCTATATTGCTAGCAAATCTTCTGCTAGCGTGTCAATAACTAAATTTAATTTCTCCACCCCTCGTGATATAGCATCATTAAAAATTAATGTTTCACATGATTTATTCTCATCCATTTGTGATCCTATATTTGAGCCTCCTCAGATGATTGTTCACGAGTGTAAGCAAAAAAACCGAAACCCTGTCACCCTTCCGGTCCCCTCGATACAAGGTACCGTTATTGCCCCAAAAAACTAAATTCGTCTTCCGACCTTGTTTCCATTCATTATTAAAATGTCAGTGGTCTCACTTCCAAACTTAAAAATCTGTTTGTGGCTAGCATTTCCTTCGATTAATTGCCGTTAAAGCCACTCTCCAGTCAGAGCTTTTCTGTTCTAGTACGCCTACTGACGCTGAGATTATCTCAGTTAAGGTGTCTTTTCCTACACGGAATATCTATATCACATGCTCCTATGTTCCTCCTTCTGATATTCAAGTTTATATGAAATATATTACTTGTTTTAAAAAAGTTTCTTCACACGTCCGTGATATTGACCTATTCATGGTGTAAGGTGATTTCAACTTGCCGTACATCTCTTGGTCATTATTCACTGCCGAAAATTATCTAGTGCCCTCAGCACAGCATGACTTTATAGATTGCATGCTTGACATTTCGTTGTTTCAAATAAATTCAATTTCTTATAATGTGAATAGAACTCTCGATCCGGTATTTGTAAATGACAACCTTATTGCTAATGTGTCCAGGTCCCCTCCTTTATCCATTCCTGAGGATGTATATCATCCTACTTTAGAGGTTGCAATGTTCAATTGCAATCCTCTCATTTTGCATTCATCTGCTACCAATAAGCCCCGCCTTTTTTCGCAAATGAAACTATTCCTTGCTTAATCAACGTATTCATGCAACCGATTGGTCTTTTTTATATGACTCGGTTGATCAAAATATTGCTATTAATTTTTTTTATAATACCCTAACCTCCATCTTAGATGATTGTATTCCTAATTTATTTCCCGCAATTTCTTCTTTAAAGCCACCCTGGTTCACTCCCAAACTATCAAACCCATAAAATATTAAGTCTAAATATGTTAAAAAGTTTAATAGATCTGGTTCGAGTATTGACTTGGCTAAATATTCTATAGCAAAGTCGGACTTCTTTCTTCTTTATTTTCAGTGCTATGAGAATTATCTTTCTCGTTGCAAAAGGTAATTTGCCCAAAATTCGAGACAGTTTTATAATTTTGTAAACTTGAAGCATAAATCTTCAAGTTTGCCATATTTTTTTTTTTCTCGGAACAGATAAAGCTAGAAATGATCCCGATTCTGCTAACATCTCTGCTAACTTTATCCAATCAACCTACTCTTCAGTCTGTCCTTATAATAATTCTTACCCCTATACTATTACTTTCTCTAGTTCTATACCTGCTCCTATTATTACCCATTCCTCTCTCCTTCCTGCTATAAATTCTTTAAAATCTTCCTACTCTCCTGGGCCTGACAATATTCCTAGCTATGTACTCAAGGAGTTTAGTTCTTCCCTTCTTCGTCCATTGCTTAAACTTTTTAATCTATCCCTTGAATATTCTGTCTCTCCATCTATTTGGAAAGAATTTTATATCATTTCTCTCCACAAGAAAGGTGGAAAGTCTTATATACAAAATAACATGGCCATTGCAAAACTGTCCGCTATCCCTAAATTATTTGAAAAAATAATCACTTCGAATTTGCAGCATTTCTGCAAATCAGTTGTCTCCCCTGTGCAACATGGATTCTTCAAGAATCGGTCAACTACGAGCAATCTGCTAGCAATCCCCAGTAAATGATGCTTTCCTGTCTAAAATGCAAACTGATGTCATTTACCCTGACTTCTGTAAGGCGTTTGACTCCGTGCACCATGATCTATTACTCTTTAAACTTGACCGAATAGGTTTCCCTCCATCTCTTTTGCTTTGGATTAGTTCTAATTCAAAAGGTAGGACCCAAAGAGAAATGCTGAGGCTGACCAACCCAAAACAGGATCACGTTTCTTCTGGTGTTCCGCAAGGTAGTCATCTTGGACCCTTACTCTTTACCCTTTTTATAAATTATCTCCCGTCGGCTTTATTACATGCCCGTGTACTTATGTATGCGGACGAAGTAAAACTTATTTTATCATACACTAATCCCCTAATCATTCTAGTCTACAAGATGATTTTAACGCTATGCAATTTTGATGTTCGGCCAATCAATTGCATCTAAATTATTCTTAGTGTATGTTTATGACCTTCAATCGTACTCAGCTTCAATCTGCATATAGATACCATCGTTAATGAGGCAAAAGGTGTACTTGAATTCATTAAACGATGGTCTTAAGAGTTTAACGATCCTTGTATAACGAAACTTCTGTAAATGTCTCTTGTTCGCCCTATCCTTAAATACTGCTCATGCATCTGGTCTCCGCTGTATAACAATAGCCAGGATCGTGTTGAATCTGTTTAGAAGCAATTTCTGCTTTTTGCCTTACGAGGTTTAAATTGCCATCCTACTCCAGCAGGCTGTTTTTTCTTAATCTTCCGTCGTTAACCAACCGTAGGACTATTCTCGGTGTTGTCTTCCTACATAAGTTGATTGTTGGCGATATAGATTTTCCTTTTCTGTTAGGGCGTCTTCAATTATCTGTTCCTTCTAGACCAACCAGGAAATATCGCCCCTTATACCTAACTACGTGCAGACTAGGCTATGCACAATCCTTTTCGCGTGTTATGTAAAAATTACAACAGTTTGCAACACGTTTTCTCTATCGAACTTTCTATTCCAGTAATAAAATCATTGCTTTCAGGATACCGGCGGGAACTCACTGACCATTCCCAGCTATGAGCAGGGGGAAAAGTTTGCCTGACAGGCTATAAATTTTCCCCCATCTGGTCGGTGATTTCCCATTACTTTCTCTTTACCCTATCTACTTAACACTCTTTATATATAGTATACTTTACTTTTCTTAATTCACTACTCCTTTCTTTCTTTTTTCTTATTTATTGTATTTTCATAAATAACATAGTAAATTAGGATTATTTTTAATTTTACTGAACAACACTATTTTCTCTGCAAACACCCTTCTTCTTAGCTGAAGGCTCTAATACCGTTACTGACAAAATTGGCTGTGAAAAGGGGTACAGCTGGCCGGACTGGCAAAGAAAACACCTCCATCGGTCGGTGATGGTATTAAACAATTTTGTATACTAACTAGGCCTTTAGCATTTAATTTTCATAAAGTATGTATAATGTATTGAATAATTAGGAAGACACTCGATTTGTCGACCATTACTAAAATAATAATAATAATACCTACAGCCTCGCAGACAGACACACCGGCAGAGACAGTAAGGCACACAGATTGACAGACAGAAGCAAGATGGGCAGACCGGCAGACAGACAGATAGATAAGAAGATGGGCAGACGGACACAAAGAACCACAGACTCGCAGAAATGCAGACACACATTAAGAGAGAGAGATACACAGACAGTCAGGCAGACAGATAGACAGAAATACCTACAGCATCGCAGACAGACACACCTGCAGAGATAGACACGCTGATATACAGACAGACAGACACGCAGACAGAGAGACAGGCAGACGGGCAGACAGACAGACAGGCACACAGATAGACAGACAGAAAAAAAGACCAATGGACTCGCAGACAGTCAGGCAGGCAGTCAGACAGGCAGATATATAGGCAGGCCGACCAGCAGACGGACAGACAGATAGGAAAACAGGGAGACTGACATGCAGAACCACATACATACAGGCACACAGGAAGAGAGAGAGAGATACACAGAAAGGCAGGCGGACAGATAGGCAGGAATACCTGTAGCCTCGCAGACTGCCACACCGGTAGAAACAGACAGGTAGATATACTGACAGACAGACATGCGGACACAGAGACAGGCAGACGGGCAGACAGACAGACAGGCACAGAGATAGACAGACAGAAAGGCAGACCAATAGACGCACTGACAGAGGGAGACAGACAGGCAGACCGACTGGCAATTAGATAGGAAACAGGCAGACGGACACGTAAACCCACAGACTCGCTGACAAAAAAACACACCGGAGGAGAGAGAGAGAGATACAGAGACAGGCAAGCAGACAGATTGGTAGGTATACCTACAGCCTCGCGACAGACACACCGGCCGAGACTGACAGGTAGACTTACAGACAGACAGATATTTAGACAGAGAGACAGGCAGACGGGCAGACAGGTACACAGATAGACAGACAGAAAGGCAGACAGACAGACCGGCAGACAGACTGACGGATTGGAAGATAGGATTAATTAAAATCGATAATCTTATTATCATAATATTCTTTATTTTTTGCCTTATGTTTTTCTAACATTATCCTAGCACTTTTATATGTTAACCCCTTTTTTTTTTTTTTCCTGCAATAACCTATTTATTTTAAAAGATTAAATTGTTTATTTTCACTTTTAAATGCCTTTTTTATATTAATTTTCTTACTAAAAATTAATTCAAAGGGACAGTAGTCATGCGTTGTGGATGGTGTTGTATTAAAACAATATAGAAAGTATTGTAACCAAACATCCCAATAAGTTTTATCAACTGATATATGAACGAACGAATGAATTCGTTTAATGTTCTATGACTTCATTCCACAGTTCCTAAGGTCTGGTGGTGGTGTGCTGTAGAAGTTATGTTTTTAATACCAAGGTACTTACATAAATCTTCTATAACAGAATTTTTATATTCTGTACCCATGTCCGTAATGAACGTCTTCATTGGACGTTATTTCAGAATAAAATCTTCGAATATGGCTTTAGCTACGACCTTTGCACTTTTGTTTGGAATAAGTAAGGCAACTAGATATTTTGTTAAGTCACATATCAGTATAACTGCATATTCGTTGCCTTGCTCTGATTTTGGTAGTGGACCGATCGTGTCTACGTTTACTCACTCAAAAGCATTGATTGGGGTTTTCGTAATTGTTAATGAAGTTTTTGTACGTGTTGTTACTTTTGATTTTTGACATTTTTGACATTTATGACATTTTTGTATATACTCAGTAGTATATCGAGTCATACCCTTCCAAAAATAATGTCTTTTGACCTTGGCCAAGGTTTTTGTAATGCCTGTGTGACCTCCTTGTATTGGATCATTATGAAATGTAGACAATATAGCTTCTTTTTCTTTTTCTTCTTTTATTAGGGTCACCGGGTTGAGTAGCGCTACTCTTAATGTTTTCAATATTTCATTGACCATTTGTTTGAAATTATCAATTGAAACTTGTTCAAAGATATTTTCCCACGGTGCCCTTTGAGTTGGCTGATTTCATTTGTACCGGCTTGCGTTTCAAGCCTTTGGAAGAACTGACCTAAGTCAAGAATTCCATCAGTATATAAATCGCTAACATCATATCTTTCAGTAATTTTCTTCCCATGTTTAAACAAACATAGCCTATTTTTTACATGCAAGGTCACTACTTTACGTACATCGTCATTTTTTATGACTTCATATACGTTGGTCTTTGAAGCTTTTTCTATAGATTACAAAGGCAATTCTATTTCTTTATTATCTCCTGCGCAGGATTTCTCTCTACTTTGGTGCCTGGTAGTGACTTTCAGGACTTTTATTTGTATGTCTTTGAGTTCTTGAATGGTTATTCTTGATAACGCATCCGCTACATGATTATCCTTACCCTTTAGATACTCTACCGTAAAATTATATTCCTCTAACTCAAGCCTCATACGTGTTAATTTGGAACTTGGATTGACCACTGAAAATAAGTATGTAAGTGGTCTATGATCTGTTTTGACAGTGAAATGTCTACCATAAATATATGGTCTGAAATATGTTATTGCCCAATGAATTGCTGCTAGTTGCTGTTCCGTCGTACTCTTGTTACTTTCTCCCTTGGTGAATGATCTGGATGCATATGCAACTGGAAGTTGGAGTCCGTTGTGGTTTTGAGTTAAAACCACTCCACACGCTTGCTTACTTGCATCCATTATTATACAAAATTCTTTTGTGAAGTCTGGGTATTGTAACAGAGTCGGTTCAATAAGTTGAGATATTAAGTATAAAAACGCATTTTGACATTTATCCGTCCATTCAAATGGAACATTCTTTTTATTTGGTCTAGTTATGTGCCGCGCATGGTCGGCCAAGTTTTTAATAAATCGTCTATAATAGTTGCAAAATGCAACGAAACGTCTAGCGCTGTCCGCATCATGTGGGACTGGATAATTTTGTATGACGTCGTATTTCTTGTCGTCTGGTAAGATTCCCTTGTCTGTGCATTTGTGTCCCAGAAATGTGACTTCATGCATAAAAAATAAACATTTTTCTGGATGTAGCCTTAAGTTGTATTTGCATTTGTCAAAAACATCAGCTAGGTTTTTAACCATATGCTTTTCGGAACAACCAGGTTCAAGTCCAGAGAATGCTATAGTCATCATTCTCTGAAGTGATTTCGGCCCTATTTTTAAACCAAATGGTAATCGCGTGAAGCGATAGGAGCCATTGCTCTTCGAAAAAGACGTTATATCTCTTGAATCATTGTCAAGTTCAATTTGACATTAAGTCTAGGCATGAAAAATATTTCGCTCTACCTAGTTGATCCAAAATATCATCAATTCTAGGTAGTGGGAACTTATCAGCTAGCAGCTTTTTGTTGATTTGACGATAGTCAATTACCAATCGTCATTTTTTATTATTGGATTCAGGATGATTGGGACTAATAAAAGTGGCCTATTGTATTCTGACACAGATGGTTCGACAATTATGTCGTCAATTAGTTTTTGTACTTGGGCTTGAATTTCTTCTTTTTGGCTTTCAGGTTTTCTATAATTTTTAATGTAGACTGGCTCATTATCTTTCAATCTTATCTTTTGTTTATAAAAATTATTCTTTGAAATGGATTCGTTGTCTAGTCCAAATATACCTGTATAATCTGTGCATAATTCAGTTAATTTTGCTTTAAACTGTGGTGGAAAATTTTGAGATAGTCGAGACATGACTTCTTCTCTTCTACTTCCATTGTATGTTTGAACCACTTCGTAGTTCGAAAGTGATTCATAATTTAGATTATTAATACTAATTAGTTGATCGATACTGGTTGTGTTCAGTAATCGGACAAATGCATTTCGTGTGGTTGCAACGGTGTTTGCAACATAAATACCAGTTTGAATTTCCTGGTTTGGTATTAGTACACTATCTTTACTTGAAGATAGTTCGATTTTTCGGACAACTTGTGACCTTGCTGGTAAAAGTATTGTATTATTACCAGAACTATATGTTATTGGAGCATGAATCGGAAAATTTAGATTATTGGGTCTGATTATAAGCCAATCTTCTGTCGGCTTGAAGTCTAATTAGCAATTGAATTTTTTAATAAAGTCATTCCATCACATGGTATTACAAATTGCAAGTCTACTATATGAAAACTGTGTGGAATTATGTATTTCTCTGTCTGTATCTCGATAGAGGTTAATCCTTTGGATTGTATAACCCCTTAGTTTATCCCTTGAATATTAATTCTGTTATCTATTTGGATGTCTTGAAAGACGTCGGAATTTTCTTTTAATATAGAAATATCCGCGCCAGTGTCTATTAAAAAGATCAGTATTTTTCCTGTTTTTACATTGTTAAACGCTA
>JAWNOR010000355.1:922500-1047368 GCA_035045885.1 Drosophila borealis | reverse complement strand
TTTGGCCCAAATCAACAAATTGGCAAGGGGTTACATCACGTTTTTTCTCAAATTCGGGGTCGGTTCGAAAATCAAAACTTTTTTGATGATTTTTATTGAATATCTCGGGTAAATACTGTCAGATTTTGATATGTTATGCCTTTTTGAATTCGTAGGGATCCCTACTATCAATCTGCATTCAAACATTTTAAAAATCGATGTGTTCAAAAAAGTGGTTGACCAAAAACTGATTCGTTTGTAAAGTCAACCTTTTTTGATGCTTTTTTGGAATATCTCGGCCAAATAATGTCCGATTTGGGAATTTTATACCATTTTGGACTCGTAAGGATCAGTAATATCGATTGGCATCAAAAAAATAAAAATCTAAATTTTGGCCCAAATCAACAAATTGGCAAGGGGTTACATCACGTTTTTTCTCAAATTCGGGGTCGGTTCGAAAATCAAAACTTTTTTGATGATTTTTATTGAATATCTCGGGTAAATACTGTCAGATTTTGATATGTTATGCCTTTTTGAATTCGTAGGGATCCCTACTATCAATCTGCATTCAAACATTTTAAAAATCGATGTGTTCAAAAAAGTGGTTGACCAAAAACTGATTCGTTTGTAAAGTCAACCTTTTTTGATGCTTTTTTGGAATATCTCGGCCAAATAATGTCCGATTTGGGAATTTTATACCATTTTGGACTCGTAAGGATCAGTAATATCGATTGGCATCAAAAAAATAAAAATCTAAATTTTGGCCCAAATCAACAAATTGGCAAGGGGTTACATCACGTTTTTTCTCAAATTCGGGGTCGGTTCGAAAATCAAAACTTTTTTGATGATTTTTATTGAATATCTCGGGTAAATACTGTCACATTTTGATATGTTATGCCTTTTTGAATTCGTAGGGATCCCTACTATCAATCTGCATTCAAACATTTTAAAAATCGATGTGTTCAAAAAAGTGGTTGACCAAAAACTGATTCGTTTGTAAAGTCAACCTTTTTTGATGCTTTTTTGGAATATCTCGGCCAAATAATGTCCGATTTGGGAATTTTATACCATTTTGGACTCGTAAGGATCAGTAATATCGATTGGCATCAAAAAAATAAAAATCTAAATTTTGGCCCAAATCAACAAATTGGCAAGGGGTTACATCACGTTTTTTCTCAAATTCGGGGTCGGTTCGAAAATCAAAACTTTTTTGATGATTTTTATTGAATATCTCGGGTAAATACTGTCACATTTTGATATGTTATGCCTTTTTGAATTCGTAGGGATCCCTACTATCAATCTGCATTCAAACATTAAGAATATCGATGTGTTCAAAAAAGTGGTTGACCAAAAACTGATTCGTTTGTAAAGTCAACCTTTTTTGATGCTTTTTTGGAATATCTCGGCCAAATAATGTCCGATTTGGGAATTTTATACCATTTTGGACTCGTAAGGATCAGTAATATCGATTGGCATCAAAAAAATAAAAATCTAAATTTTGGCCCAAATCAACAAATTGGCAAGGGGTTACATCACGTTTTTTCTCAAATTCGGGTTCGGTTCGAAAATCAAAACTTTTTTGATGATTTTTATTGAATATCTCGGGTAAATACTGTCAGATTTTGATATGTTATGCCTTTTTGAATTCGTAGGGATCCCTACTATCAATCTGCATTCAAACATTTTAAAAATCGATGTGTTCAAAAAAGTGGTTGACCAAAAACTGATTCGTTTGTAAAGTCAACCTTTTTTGATGCTTTTTTGGAATATCTCGGCCAAATAATGTCCGATTTGGGAATTTTATACCATTTTGGACTCGTAAGGATCAGTAATATCGATTGGCATCAAAAAAATAAAAATCTAAATTTTGGCCCAAATCAACAAATTGGCAAGGGGTTACATCACGTTTTTTCTCAAATTCGGGGTCGGTTCGAAAATCAAAACTTTTTTGATGATTTTTATTGAATATCTCGGGTAAATACTGTCAGATTTTGAAATGTTATGCCTTTTTGAATTCGTAGGTATCCCTATTATCAATCTGCATTCAAACATTTTTAAAATCGATGTGTTCAAAAAAGTGGTTGACCAAAAACTGATTCGTTTGTAAAGTCAACCTTTTTTGATGCTTTTTTGGAATATCTCGGCCAAATAATGTCCGATTTGGGAATTTTATACCATTTTGGACTCGTAAGGATCAGTAATATCGATTGGCATCAAAAAAATAAAAATCTAAATTTTGGCCCAAATCAACAAATTGGCAAGGGGTTACATCACGTTTTTTCTCAAATTCGGGGTCGGTTCGAAAATCAAAACTTTTTTGATGATTTTTATTGAATATCTCGGGTAAATACTGTCACATTTTGATATGTTATGCCTTTTTGAATTCGTAGGGATCCCTACTATCAATCTGCATTCAAACATTTTAAAAATCGATGTGTTCAAAAAAGTGGTTGACCAAAAACTGATTCGTTTGTAAAGTCAACCTTTTTTGATGCTTTTTTGGAATATCTCGGCCAAATAATGTCCGATTTGGGAATTTTATACCATTTTGGACTCGTAAGGATCAGTAATATCGATTGGCATTAAAAAAAATGAAAATCTAAATTTTGGCCCAAATCAACAAATTGGCAAGGGGTTACATCACGTTTTTTCTCAAATTCGGGGTCGGTTCGAAAATCAAAACTTTTTTGATGATTTTTATTGAATATCTCGGGTAAATACTGTCAGATTTTGATATGTTATGCCTTTTTGAATTCGTAGGTATCCCTATTATCAATCTGCATTCAAACATTTTTAAAATCGATGTGTTCAAAAAAGTGGTTGACCAAAAACTGATTCGTTTGTAAAGTCAACCTTTTTTGATGCTTTTTTGGAATATCTCGGCCAAATAATGTCCGATTTGGGAATTTTATACCATTTTGGACTCGTAAGGATCAGTAATATCGATTGGCATCAAAAAAATAAAAATCTAAATTTTGGCCCAAATCAACAAATTGGCAAGGGGTTACATCACGTTTTTTCTCAAATTCGGGGTCGGTTCGAAAATCAAAACTTTTTTGATGATTTTTATTGAATATCTCGGGTAAATACTGTCAGATTTTGAAATGTTATGCCTTTTTGAATTCGTAGGTATCCCTATTATCAATCTGCATTCAAACATTTTTAAAATCGATGTGTTCAAAAAAGTGGTTGACCAAAAACTGATTCGTTTGTAAAGTCAACCTTTTTTGATGCTTTTTTGGAATATCTCGGCCAAATAATGTCCGATTTGGGAATTTTATACCATTTTGGACTCGTAAGGATCAGTAATATCGATTGGCATCAAAAAAATAAAAATCTAAATTTTGGCCCAAATCATCAAATTGGCAAGGGGTTACATCACGTTTTTTCTCAAATTCGGGGTCGGTTCGAAAATCAAAACTTTTTTGATGATTTTTATTGAATATCTCGGGTAAATACTGTCACATTTTGATATGTTATGCCTTTTTGAATTCGTAGGGATCCCTACTATCAATCTGCATTCAAACATTTTAAAAATCGATGTGTTCAAAAAAGTGGTTGACCAAAAACTGATTCGTTTGTAAAGTCAACCTTTTTTGATGCTTTTTTGGAATATCTCGGCCAAATAATGTCCGATTTGGGAATTTTATACCATTTTGGACTCGTAAGGATCAGTAATATCGATTGGCATCAAAAAAATAAAAATCTAAATTTTGGCCCAAATCAACAAATTGGCAAGGGGTTACATCACGTTTTTTTCTCAAATTCGGGGTCGGTTCGAAAATCAAAACTTTTTTGATGATTTTTATTGAATATCTCGGGTAAATACTGTCAGATTTGGAAATGTTATACCTTTTTGAATTCGTAGGGATCCGTGTAGTAATATCGATTGGCATCAAAAAAATAAAAATCTAAATTTTGGCCCAAATCAACAAATTGGCAAGGGGTTACATCACGTTTTTTCTCAAATTCGGGGTCGGTTCGAAAATCAAAACTTTTTTGATGATTTTTATTGAATATCTCGGGTAAATACTGTCAGATTTTGATATGTTATGCCTTTTTGAATTCGTAGGGATCCCTACTATCAATCTGCATTCAAACATTTTAAAAATCGATGTGTTCAAAAAAGTGGTTGACCAAAAACTGATTCGTTTGTAAAGTCAACCTTTTTTGATGCTTTTTTGGAATATCTCGGCCAAATAATGTCCGATTTGGGAATTTTATACCATTTTGGACTCGTAAGGATCAGTAATATCGATTGGCATCAAAAAAATAAAAATCTAAATTTTGGCCCAAATCAACAAATTGGCAAGGGGTTACATCACGTTTTTTCTCAAATTCGGGGTCGGTTCGAAAATCAAAACTTTTTTGATGATTTTTATTGAATATCTCGGGTAAATACTGTCAGATTTTGATATGTTATGCCTTTTTGAATTCGTAGGGATCCCTACTATCAATCTGCATTCAAACATTTTAAAAATCGATGTGTTCAAAAAAGTGGTTGACCAAAAACTGATTCGTTTGTAAAGTCAACCTTTTTTGATGCTTTTTTGGAATATCTCGGCCAAATAATGTCCGATTTGGGAATTTTATACCATTTTGGACTCGTAAGGATCAGTAATATCGATTGGCATCAAAAAAATAAAAATCTAAATTTTGGCCCAAATCAACAAATTGGCAAGGGGTTACATCACGTTTTTTCTCAAATTCGGGGTCGGTTCGAAAATCAAAACTTTTTTGATGATTTTTATTGAATATCTCGGGTAAATACTGTCAGATTTTGATATGTTATGCCTTTTTGAATTCGTAGGGATCCCTACTATCAATCTGCATTCAAACATTTTTAAAATCGATGTGTTCAAAAAAGTGGTTGACCAAAAACTGATTCGTTTGTAAAGTCAACCTTTTTTGATGCTTTTTTGGAATATCTCGGCCAAATAATGTCCGATTTGGGAATTTTATACCATTTTGGACTCGTAAGGATCAGTAATATCGATTGGCATCAAAAAAATAAAAATCTAAATTTTGGCCCAAATCAACAAATTGGCAAGGGGTTACATCACGTTTTTTCTCAAATTCGGGGTCGGTTCGAAAATCAAAACTTTTTTGATGATTTTTATTGAATATCTCGGGTAAATACTGTCAGATTTTGAAATGTTATGCCTTTTTGAATTCGTAGGGATCCCTACTATCAATCTGCATTCAAACATTTTTAAAATCGATGTGTTCAAAAAAGTGGTTGACCAAAAACTGATTCGTTTGTAAAGTCAACCTTTTTTGATGCTTTTTTGGAATATCTCGGCCAAATAATGTCCGATTTGGGAATTTTATACCATTTTGGACTCGTAAGGATCAGTAATATCGATTGGCATCAAAAAAATAAAAATCTAAATTTTGGCCCAAATCAACAAATTGGCAAGGGGTTACATCACGTTTTTTCTCAAATTCGGGGTCGGTTCGAAAATCAAAACTTTTTTGATGATTTTTATTGAATATCTCGGGTAAATACTGTCACATTTTGATATGTTATGCCTTTTTGAATTCGTAGGGATCCCTACTATCAATCTGCATTCAAACATTTTAAAAATCGATGTGTTCAAAAAAGTGGTTGACCAAAAACTGATTCGTTTGTAAAGTCAACCTTTTTTGATGCTTTTTTGGAATATCTCGGCCAAATAATGTCCGATTTGGGAATTTTATACCATTTTGGACTCGTAAGGATCAGTAATATCGATTGGCATCAAAAAAATAAAAATCTAAATTTTGGCCCAAATCAACAAATTGGCAAGGGGTTACATCACGTTTTTTTCTCAAATTCGGGGTCGGTTCGAAAATCAAAACTTTTTTTTTTTTTTTATTTTTATGTACAATCCCTTCCAGTTTTATTTTTTTTTGCTTTTTTTTTTTCGTTGGGATCCCTATCACCCATCTCCCTCCCAACATTTATAATTTCGATGTGTTCTAAAAAGTAGTTGGCCAAACACAAATTCGTTTGTTTATTCAACCTTTCTTTTTGTTTTTTTGAATATCTCCGCCCAATTATGTCCCATTTGGGAATTTTATACCATTTTGGACTCGTAAGGATCAGTAATATCGATTGGCATCAAAAAAATAAAAATCTAAATTTTGGCCCAAATCAACAAATTGGCAAGGGGTTACATCACGTTTTTTCTCATATTCGGGTTCGGTTCGAAAATCAAAACTTTTTTGATGATTTTTATTGAATATCTCGGGTAAATACTGTCAGATTTTGATATGTTATGCCTTTTTGAATTCGTAGGGATCCCTACTATCAATCTGCATTCAAACATTTTTAAAATCGATGTGTTCAAAAAAGTGGTTGACCAAAAACTGATTCGTTTGTAAAGTCAACCTTTTTTGATGCTTTTTTGGAATATCTCGGCCAAATAATGTCCGATTTGGGAATTTTATACCATTTTGGACTCGTAAGGATCAGTAATATCGATTGGCATCAAAAAAATAAAAATCTAAATTTTGGCCCAAATCAACAAATTGGCAAGGGGTTACATCACGTTTTTTCTCATATTCGGGTTCGGTTCGAAAATCAAAACTTTTTTGATGATTTTTATTGAATATCTCGGGTAAATACTGTCAGATTTTGATATGTTATGCCTTTTTGAATTCGTAGGGATCCCTACTATCAATCTGCATTCAAACATTTTAAAAATCGATGTGTTCAAAAAAGTGGTTGACCAAAAACTGATTCGTTTGTAAAGTCAACCTTTTTTGATGCTTTTTTGGAATATCTCGGCCAAATAATGTCCGATTTGGGAATTTTATACCATTTTGGACTCGTAAGGATCAGTAATATCGATTGGCATCAAAAAAATAAAAATCTAAATTTTGGCCCAAATCAACAAATTGGCAAGGGGTTACATCACGTTTTTTCTCAAATTCGGGGTCGGTTCGAAAATCAAAACTTTTTTGATGATTTTTATTGAATATCTCGGGTAAATACTGTCAGATTTTGATATGTTATGCCTTTTTGAATTCGTAGGGATCCCTACTATCAATCTGCATTCAAACATTTTTAAAATCGATGTGTTCAAAAAAGTGGTTGACCAAAAACTGATTCGTTTGTAAAGTCAACCTTTTTTGATGCTTTTTTGGAATATCTCGGCCAAATAATGTCCGATTTGGGAATTTTATACCATTTTGGACTCGTAAGGATCAGTAATATCGATTGGCATCAAAAAAATAAAAATCTAAATTTTGGCCCAAATCAACAAATTGGCAAGGGGTTACATCACGTTTTTTCTCAAATTCGGGGTCGGTTCGAAAATCAAAACTTTTTTGATGATTTTTATTGAATATCTCGGGTAAATACTGTCAGATTTTGATATGTTATGCCTTTTTGAATTCGTAGGGATCCCTACTATCAATCTGCATTCAAACATTTTAAAAATCGATGTGTTCAAAAAAGTGGTTGACCAAAAACTGATTCGTTTGTAAAGTCAACCTTTTTTGATGCTTTTTTGGAATATCTCGGCCAAATAATGTCCGATTTGGGAATTTTATACCATTTTGGACTCGTAAGGATCAGTAATATCGATTGGCATCAAAAAAATAAAAATCTAAATTTTGGCCCAAATCAACAAATTGGCAAGGGGTTACATCACGTTTTTTCTCAAATTCGGGGTCGGTTCGAAAATCAAAACTTTTTTGATGATTTTTATTGAATATCTCGGGTAAATACTGTCAGATTTTGATATGTTATGCCTTTTTGAATTCGTAGGGATCCCTACTATCAATCTGCATTCAAACATTTTAAAAATCGATGTGTTCAAAAAAGTGGTTGACCAAAAACTGATTCGTTTGTAAAGTCAACCTTTTTTGATGCTTTTTTGGAATATCTCGGCCAAATAATGTCCGATTTGGGAATTTTATACCATTTTGGACTCGTAAGGATCAGTAATATCGATTGGCATCAAAAAAATAAAAATCTAAATTTTGGCCCAAATCAACAAATTGGCAAGGGGTTACATCACGTTTTTTCTCAAATTCGGGGTCGGTTCGAAAATCAAAACTTTTTTGATGATTTTTATTGAATATCTCGGGTAAATACTGTCAGATTTTGATATGTTATGCCTTTTTGAATTCGTAGGGATCCCTACTATCAATCTGCATTCAAACATTTTAAAAATCGATGTGTTCAAAAAAGTGGTTGACCAAAAACTGATTCGTTTGTAAAGTCAACCTTTTTTGATGCTTTTTTGGAATATCTCGGCCAAATAATGTCCGATTTGGGAATTTTATACCATTTTGGACTCGTAAGGATCAGTAATATCGATTGGCATCAAAAAAATAAAAATCTAAATTTTGGCCCAAATCAACAAATTGGCAAGGGGTTACATCACGTTTTTTCTCAAATTCGGGGTCGGTTCGAAAATCAAAACTTTTTTGATGATTTTTATTGAATATCTCGGGTAAATACTGTCAGATTTTGATATGTTATGCCTTTTTGAATTCGTAGGGATCCCTACTATCAATCTGCATTCAAACATTCAAAAAATCGATGTGTTCAAAAAAGTGGTTGACCAAAAACTGATTCGTTTGTAAAGTCAACCTTTTTTGATGCTTTTTTGGAATATCTCGGCCAAATAATGTCCGATTTGGGAATTTTATACCATTTTGGACTCGTAAGGATCAGTAATATCGATTGGCATCAAAAAAATAAAAATCTAAATTTTGGCCCAAATCAACAAATTGGCAAGGGGTTACATCACGTTTTTTCTCAAATTCGGGGTCGGTTCGAAAATCAAAACTTTTTTGATGATTTTTATTGAATATCTCGGGTAAATACTGTCAGATTTTGAAATGTTATGCCTTTTTGAATTCGTAGGTATCCCTACTATCAATCTGCATTCAAACATTTTTAAAATCGATGTGTTCAAAAAAGTGGTTGACCAAAAACTGATTCGTTTGTAAAGTCAACCTTTTTTGATGCTTTTTTGGAATATCTCGGCCAAATAATGTCCGATTTGGGAATTTTATACCATTTTGGACTCGTAAGGATCAGTAATATCGATTGGCATCAAAAAAATAAAAATCTAAATTTTGGCCCAAATCAACAAATTGGCAAGGGGTTACATCACGTTTTTTCTCAAATTCGGGGTCGGTTCGAAAATCAAAACTTTTTTGATGATTTTTATTGAATATCTCGGGTAAATACTGTCACATTTTGATATGTTATGCCTTTTTGAATTCGTAGGGATCCCTACTATCAATCTGCATTCAAACATTTTAAAAATCGATGTGTTCAAAAAAGTGGTTGACCAAAAACTGATTCGTTTGTAAAGTCAACCTTTTTTGATGCTTTTTTGGAATATCTCGGCCAAATAATGTCCGATTTGGGAATTTTATACCATTTTGGACTCGTAAGGATCAGTAATATCGATTGGCATCAAAAAAATAAAAATCTAAATTTTGGCCCAAATCAACAAATTGGCAAGGGGTTACATCACGTTTTTTCTCAAATTCGGGGTCGGTTCGAAAATCAAAACTTTTTTGATGATTTTTATTGAATATCTCGGGTAAATACTGTCAGATTTTGATATGTTATGCCTTTTTGAATTCGTAGGGATCCCTACTATCAATCTGCATTCAAACATTTTAAAAATCGATGTGTTCAAAAAAGTGGTTGACCAAAAACTGATTCGTTTGTAAAGTCAACCTTTTTTGATGCTTTTTTGGAATATCTCGGCCAAATAATGTCCGATTTGGGAATTTTATACCATTTTGGACTCGTAAGGATCAGTAATATCGATTGGCATCAAAAAAATAAAAATCTAAATTTTGGCCCAAATCAACAAATTGGCAAGGGGTTACATCACGTTTTTTCTCAAATTCGGGGTCGGTTCGAAAATCAAAACTTTTTTGATGATTTTTATTGAATATCTCGGGTAAATACTGTCAGATTTTGATATGTTATGCCTTTTTGAATTCGTAGGGATCCCTACTATCAATCTGCATTCAAACATTTTAAAAATCGATGTGTTCAAAAAAGTGGTTGACCAAAAACTGATTCGTTTGTAAAGTCAACCTTTTTTGATGCTTTTTTGGAATATCTCGGCCAAATAATGTCCGATTTGGGAATTTTATACCATTTTGGACTCGTAAGGATCAGTAATATCGATTGGCATCAAAAAAATAAAAATCTAAATTTTGGCCCAAATCAACAAATTGGCAAGGGGTTACATCACGTTTTTTCTCAAATTCGGGGTCGGTTCGAAAATCAAAACTTTTTTGATGATTTTTATTGAATATCTCGGGTAAATACTGTCACATTTTGATATGTTATGCCTTTTTGAATTCGTAGGGATCCCTACTATCAATCTGCATTCAAACATTTTAAAAATCGATGTGTTCAAAAAAGTGGTTGACCAAAAACTGATTCGTTTGTAAAGTCAACCTTTTTTGATGCTTTTTTGGAATATCTCGGCCAAATAATGTCCGATTTGGGAATTTTATACCATTTTGGACTCGTAAGGATCAGTAATATCGATTGGCATCAAAAAAATAAAAATCTAAATTTTGGCCCAAATCAACAAATTGGCAAGGGGTTACATCACGTTTTTTCTCAAATTCGGGGTCGGTTCGAAAATCAAAACTTTTTTGATGATTTTTATTGAATATCTCGGGTAAATACTGTCAGATTTTGAAATGTTATGCCTTTTTGAATTCGTAGGTATCCCTATTATCAATCTGCATTCAAACATTTTTAAAATCGATGTGTTCAAAAAAGTGGTTGACCAAAAACTGATTCGTTTGTAAAGTCAACCTTTTTTGATGCTTTTTTGGAATATCTCGGCCAAATAATGTCCGATTTGGGAATTTTATACCATTTTGGACTCGTAAGGATCAGTAATATCGATTGGCATCAAAAAAATAAAAATCTAAATTTTGGCCCAAATCATCAAATTGGCAAGGGGTTACATCACGTTTTTTCTCAAATTCGGGGTCGGTTCGAAAATCAAAACTTTTTTGATGATTTTTATTGAATATCTCGGGTAAATACTGTCACATTTTGATATGTTATGCCTTTTTGAATTCGTAGGGATCCCTACTATCAATCTGCATTCAAACATTTTAAAAATCGATGTGTTCAAAAAAGTGGTTGACCAAAAACTGATTCGTTTGTAAAGTCAACCTTTTTTGATGCTTTTTTGGAATATCTCGGCCAAATAATGTCCGATTTGGGAATTTTATACCATTTTGGACTCGTAAGGATCAGTAATATCGATTGGCATCAAAAAAATAAAAATCTAAATTTTGGCCCAAATCAACAAATTGGCAAGGGGTTACATCACGTTTTTCTCAAAAATTTTGGGTAAATATGGTCTGATGTTATACCTTTATGTATTCGTACGGATGCCTTCTATCAATTTGTAATCAATTGAATTAAATATCAGGGGATTACATTAAAGTTATTGAATAGAATCCAACTCTGGAATGATATTCTTCTATTTGATGATTTTTTTTGGAATATTTCGCTCAAATAATACCCGATATTTGGATTATGTACCATTTAAAACGACGGATCTATGGCGTTTTCAAAGGTCAGCATTTTGCCAGAAAAGAAGCGACATAATTCAGCAGGTATAATGTACTGGACTATATCGGCCTTCGGATAAAGATCAAAAAGGGGTGATTAAATAAGGTTATTTAAAGGTAAAATAATTTGAAAATCAATTAAGAAAAATAGTTGTTGAGTATTGTATATCAATTAATCTAATAAAAATTAATTGTTATAAATGACTAGTTCAGGTCAAATCTGAAAATCTGTCACGGCTCAAATGAGGATATTTGTTTCAGGACCTTGGGGTTGTAATTGCTATGCGCTGTCAACAGTTCTCAACTGAATGCCAAACGTATACCCGTCGCTCGTAGTATACATTGTAACGCCCCAAGCATTTGCATTCAATTCAGTTTCCACCCGGGGCACATGGTCAGCTCTGGATTCGGTGGCACTGTATCATTATAAGAAATGTCTTTATATCAATGCGAATGCAAGTCGCACAATGACTAGCATAATAAGAGGAAGAGCAGACCACAGACCATTATTAAATCAAAAACCAAACAAAATATAACAGACCCAACTTAAAAGCGGCCCCCTTCAAAGAGCACAGGGTGACTACAGGGTGGCCAATGACCAGAGCAGACTTTACCCGACAACAACAACAAGAACAACAACAACAACGAAAACAAGGACTAAGTGCAACAACGCCCAAGTCATTAGAATGCCGTTTTTCGGAAAATTGTATGCAGAAAACTTGGCAGAAAGCAAAAACCGAAACCGAAACAGAAACCAAAAGCAAAACGAATTTCATTAAATTAGACGTAACGGAAACAAAGTCGTTAAAACTTGGCCCCCAACCAAAACGGGACTTTAACCAGCCAAGTGGCAGGACGAATGCGACTGCAGCAGCAGCAGCAGCAGCAAAGGACACTAACGACGCCAGCAGAGGAGCATTTGCTGGATATGCGTAGAGCAAATGCCGTTGCCCACTCGACGCTGGTCAGGGACAGACAATTCAGGCAAACGGGCAACGTCATTTTAATAAAAACTCCCCAAAGGCGAAAATCCCCACACGAAAACACGGACACGGACACACACACACGCACAAGCACAGACAGACAGTTAAACAATTTCCATGGTATACCTTTTCCATGTGTATTAGAAGAGACGATTTTAGAAAGCGCCCCTCGCAAACGCATTGTCTGCTAATAGAGACTTGACTGAAGTGTATGCTCCTCTCCCTGTCCCTCTCACACACACGCTCACGCTCACTCACTCTCACTCGCTCATTTCGTGCAATGGCAAATTGCCATTTTTAGTTGGTGCCATTCGATGTAACCGAAACTGGCGACCATTGCCAGGCTACAAATTAGTATAATAAAACGTTTCATAAAATGTGCCACACACACTCACACCCACACACACACACTTGTGCTTAGCACTGGCGGAAGAGAGAGCGAACTTGGCCGCAGACAACAATTGAGCTGGGGCTTCGTCGCACTCTTAACATTTCATTTTGAGCTTTAGTTGCCGTTTAAGCTTCGCTTTCTTTACATTTAATAATTGTGTTTTTGGCATTTTCGTGAGCGTCTTCTGCGCTTTAGTCTGCGCTACGCTGTATTAATTACATAACGAGCGCGAGCAAGTTCAAGCGCTAGACTATAAAACCCTCCCGCTCCCCTGTTAGAAATTATATTATCCCCACGGCGAGCAGGCGTCAATGTGCTCAACTTCCTTGAAATTGTCGCCATATTTTGCAATTAGAAGGAAGACGCGGCTGACACATTGAAGAAATTACAACGCCTAGAGGCGAGACGCCAACGACAGAGCGACAACTACAAAAGCGACAAAGCGACAAAAACGGCCAGGCAGACGCCACGCTCAAAATGTATTTTATGGCCTGTTTAAGTGTCTTAGGAAGCAGCAGCCATAGTCCGCCTTACACTTATACTTCGACTCCCTCTCTCGCTCTCTCTCATACTTATTTAACGGCACTCCCGCCATGTTTTGTCTCTTTGTCTGTCTGTGGCCAGCGCTGTAAATAGGCTGTTAAGTTTTATGTTACGCTTAAATTACAGTAACTAAACGAAATGCGCTCATTTTTCGAGTGCCAGCGAGTAAATAAAGTTTAATATGCATTAATGGCAAATTATACCTTTTTTTTCTGGGTTCAAGCTACTAATTTTGCAGCACATGTTGGCTATTTGATCTTTTCAATAATCCATGTTAATTTTTAGTTTTAACATTTAAGAGCTTAAGGCAAAGCAGGCGCGCTTGTGCCACCCCACGGCAAAAGTTCATTTATTTTAATGCATTTTACTAATTACTCACGGAAACAAGCAAAAGCCACTGAGGCAACTGAAGGCTCCCCCACAGCGCAAATTAAACTTTTTGACTAACACGAAGTTTTAGTCGGTCCATTTAAAGCGAAGGCCACATTTCACTTGCCAGCACAACTTTTTGGGCATTTAATTAGTGTGTTTGTGTGTTTGTGTGAGCGAGACAGGTGTAGGGGAAAGGGTATGCGGAAAGAGTATGAGTCTGCCTGTCTGTGCTTTCAACAACCCTTGGGCTTTGAGCTTTGGTCAATTTCAATTTGTTATAGAACGTGAAAAAAGGGAAAATCAAAAACGATGCTCAAATTAAAATGTTTGCGCTCGCATAAAAATTGCTTCACTAGATTTTTATGGGTTTTATTCCGTTTTGTCGCTCTTCTGGAATTCCTGTACACATTATTGGCATTTAGATTATTGTTTCGGACTTTTGGAAAGTTTCAATTAAATTGCTTGTAGAACGACGCCATTTTTATTGCAGCCATTTAGCTAAAACAATTTTAATTCTTTTGCCTCCGCTTTGGAATGTAGTTGGACAGAAAAATGTGGAATAAAAGGGCAGGTCTTTTCCATTTTAAGCAAATAAAACATTTAGTCGTTAGATACAAAACTTAAAGGCCCTCAAAAACAAGAGGATTACATGGAGTTTAATTCTTTCAGTAAAAATTCTTCAAAAATGTTTTCTTACCTTCTGTTGCGGATTGTAGTTCGCTGTTGGGAAAATATTTTCCTATGTTTTTCACCTAGAATATAGAAAAAATATTCCTGGCTGTATTACAATCTTTGGGTATTACAATTTCGTTAAAAAATGTAAAAAATGTAATGTAATTCTGCATATCTCATATTAATATAAACCTTAAAAATATACACGTTCCTCTCTCATCTAAAATCATTTCCTTTTGCTAATCCTCTTTGTGTTGTGTCCTTAAACGTTTTAAAGCTGTCATAAAATGTTTTATTGATAAATAAAGAGCCAACGCATGTCTCATAAAAATACTCCACACAGGAACATGGCACCAATTCTTATATGTATATATAAATATTTTGTCTATCCTAAAAGTACATTTTTAGTAGCTTGTTTCATAATTGGACTATGTAATATCGTAAGATAAGGCTAGTTACTTACGACACTATCTATTTTGGGTTCACTACGCTCCATTTGGCGCCGTTGTTGTTGTGTCAGCTTTAATCAATTTGTTGCAAGGAGTTAAGCCTGCCGCATCGAATTATAATGACATTTGACTATGCACATGGTATATAAATATATATATATTTAGATATATACAGATATCGTACTTGTACACTCGGTGCGATTGGTAATCTCATCAAATTGCGTTGTTGTTGTCAGCAAGCAGCGCGGGGCACAGGCCACAGGCCACAGGCATCCGGCCGCAAGCAGCGGGATGTCCAGGACTCGGACCAGAACTGCCCATTTTTATGGTCACTCAAATGCGCATAAAACTTTCGATGTGTGCGAGCGAGTGTGTGTCTGTGTGTGTCTGGTTTCAGCTCATATTTACGAGTCTTTCGTTTTTTCTAGATGCTCGTCCTTGCTCTGACGATGCCAAGCTGCTGATTAAACTTTATGGCAACTTGCTGAATCAGTGCTTTCCGGCAACATGCCCCCGGCCAACACATCCACCATTTCCATTTCCATGTGCCTCAGAATCAGAACCATGCCGTCTCCCCTTCCGTAACTCATGCTCTGTCACATGCCGCACACACGCGCACATGACTGCCTAAATACAATAAAATAAAAAATTCCATTTTTATGCAACAAATTTTCCGACTAATTTATGTGTGACTCGGCGAACGTGCGGGAATATCCCTAATCGGAATACACTCATTTGGGGGCCAACCAGTTCCGGGCACCATCTGCGTTTTGCTGTGTATATATATATATTTTTATTAAATTATTTACAAAATGCATTTAAATTTTATTTGCCACATGTGCTGGCAGTGTTTCGCCAAATGTGAAATTGTCCCCATGTTTCCATTGTCCGGCGTGTCCGGCCCGCCAGTTGAGGGGCAGCAGCTGGGGCTAAACAAATTGAGAATTGATTCTTTATAGACCATTAGTTTTGATTATACAATAGTGTTTGGCTGAACGACATTAGGAAGCCAGCCGTAGAGCTGGGGCGCACTACGACAGACCAAGGTCTTGGGCTTAGGGTTCGGGCTCGGCTCCTGGCCAGACGATGTCGGCCAGGACATTCAATTGAACGCTTCAACGCCTATCGACAATTTTGTGCCAAAAATTATGACCGCTGCCGGCACTGCTATTATATCCACGATATATGCTCGCTCCGAATGCGATGTACTTCTCTCACTCTCTCTCTCCCTCTCTCACTCAGCCTTTCTCTATCTCTCTCTCTCTTTCTAGTTACCATGCACTGTGTCCATGTACATGATAAATTTGGGTTTATTTATCGGCCTGCTCAGTGGCTAGCAGACTAGAGTTTCGCCTATTTCTAGTTGGGCGGAAGGGGAGTGGCAAATGTGTGTCTATGTATGTGTGTGTGTGTGCCTGTTGTAGCTAATGGCGTGGGTTGTTCAGATACATTAGGCAGTAGCTAGGCATTGGGCGCTGTTGCAGCTGCTGCTGGCATCGGCTTAAAGTTCTCTCTGCAAATGGAAAATATATTGAAAAGTGCCCAAATACTTATCGATTTTACTTGAATGCCATAAAAGCTTTGACAACTAAAAACTAACTAGAAGATATACCATGTTCAGCGCAATACATATTTGTATATAGGGAATATGTGACTTTATCCTTAAGTTTCTTTCAGCTAAGACTTTATTTGCTGGGCTTGCCTGTGCAGGCAGCTTTAAGTTTAAGTTTGACAAAGCTTTAACTTGATGAGAATTACAAGCAATTGTCAAAAAGGAACACATCAAATATGCAAGAATTATTATCTTGCGCATTTGAATAAATACTTCTAAATTAATATAGAATCGTACTGGGAGTTTATTAAAAAATTTTATTGCAACATATTTGTGCAAATGAAAAATAATCTACAATTAAACTTTTCTATAAAAACAGTAATTTAAATAAAATGTTTGCATATCTGTATTTCGATTTCAATTCCCATAAATGTCTAAAATATTTGCTACAGTCGAAACAATTTAAAACGTACCTCTCCATTTATTTTTCGACTCTATAAAATTCTCTTCGTAGAATTTGTTTAATATTCTGTAAAAACGAACGCTCTTCGCAGTCGTACTCCATTATATATGAACACCACAGTGGAGCTTCCCTATAAAAAACGGTTGATCTTCCCTATAACAAACGAGCTAAAAGTAATTATGATTATCTAGTTTTTCGATAAGAAATAACCATAATTTTGCGTCGCAAATTAAGTTTTTACACCTCAGTTCAATCAGCTATCGAATTCTCTCGTGTGCTTTATAGAGAAGTGCTACTGTAGTTTACTGATTTTGATTGGTTTTCGCTGTGTGCTTTAATAATCCATGCAAACAGTGTATTACATATATATACACTCATATCTGGACAATTCAACCTAAAATTGGCAATATTAAGCAAAAATTGTTGCAATATTATTGCGCTTCATTTGTTCGAATTGATTTTCATTTGTTTGCGCAATTCCAATGCACACTCGAATAGCATCCGCTGGCAGGACGAAGGGACATTCACAGGGGCAAAACAAAAGAGAAAACCGAATAAAAAAATAGACAGAACAACAGACATAAATTGTCAATAACAATTTGTAAAATTGTTTTACAACCAAATGCGAAAACAAAAACACAAACACACGGAGAGAAATAGGGATAGCTATAAATTGAGTGCGAGAGAGAGAGAGAGAGAGAGAGAGAGAGGGTTTTCATTTGATTATCCTGAATTTCCAATTGCCATGTTTACAGTTGCAACAGCGAGAAAGTAAGAGAGAGGGGAGGGGGGCACAGGTTGCAGGACTATAAACAATATCTCATTTCAGTTTAATGATGCAACGCCCGAAAGTGGGCGGGGCTTGGGTGGAAGAGTACAAAGCGCATAATTAATTTGGATCAGAAGTGTTGTTGGGAAATTGTACTCTATTTTTCTAGTTGCGGGGAGTATGGGAATGGGGGGGGGGGGTCTCTGACATAGTTCGGTGTTGGTTTACCTGTTTGGTCGACGGCGCCGCGTCGGAATTTCAAATGACAAAATCCATGCTATTGTCCAGCAGCGTGTAGGCGCAGCTGTGGCGCCTCCAAACGGTGGCAGCTACACGTGGGCGAAAGGTATTCAAAGTATTTCAGTCAAATAAAATGCGTTTGTATATATTTTAGTTAGTATTAACTTTGTTAGTAGTTATTTAGTATTTATTTGTAGCTTTACTTTTCACGTACGTTTTTTCCGCATAATTTATCAATTAAATTTTCATTGATTGCTTAAAACTTGTCATATTTTTTTTTTTTACCTTTTTGACAGCGTTTTCCACATATATATATTTTTAAATATATATATGTGTATATTTTAGCTGCGTTCTATTTTCAGTTTAGCTACAGCAACTAAAGCTAATTCGTCAGTTAATTACAATTAAATGCTTTAATTACACCATTTTAATGTAGATATTATATATATAAAGTTTTTGTTTTCGATTTTGTTTTTCGGTTTGGGGATTATTAATTATTTATGATATTTTACATTTAACAGCCTTATTATTAGCATTTATTTCGCTTATCTGGGGGATTATTACACATTGCACCGTTAGCTAATGAATCTTTTATTATTGTTTAAGTGCTGCTGGATTTTAAGTACAATTCTAAATGTTTGTTTATTAGGTGAGTTATTATTTAATGTTTCGTTAGGGTTTGCTATTCTCATTGTTTATCTTTTATTTTTGGCTCAAAGACTTCAGATTTCGTACTAAAAATTACATTTATCTTTACTTAGTTAAACTACGTCGGTGCTATTTGGTTTGTGTGTGGGTTTTGTTTATATAGTTTATATCTATATAATTTACTTGCTTAGCTTTTTAGTAGAAATGCCATATTCCATATGCTTTATAAGGTTGAAATCTATTTACAAGCCAATATGTATAATCGAGCATAATCGAGTTTTTATACACACACACACACACACCTTTCGTTGTTGTTGGTTTTCTGGGGGTGGAGTGGGGTGGGCTTTTAGTATGGAACTTGCATTACGGGTGAAAGTCTAGTCTAGATATTGAGCGGGCGTTAAGAGGGCAGCGGCCTATCTAGGGTGCAGTGGGGGATTTACTACAGAGCTTTAGCTAACAGTAGCCGAGAGCATACATTTTAAATTTTTATTTATCTAGTCTGCAAATGTGTAAGTTGGATATCCGCTTGAAGACCGTTTCTGTGACAGAAAGTTAGGTTAAAGTCATAACACATATGTAAGTATTTACTTCCTGTTAAAATTTCGTAAAACAAAATATAAAACTTAACATGAACCTTGCAACTGATTAGGCTGTTAACTTATCATAACTGACCTTAAACTATACATTAAGTGACTGTAAACAAAATGTTAATGTTGTCCTGTTCGGAAGAACTTTAACGTTTCTCTGCTAATGTTAAGAAGAAAGTACCCAGCACGGACAGTTAACATTCCATAGTAAATGCTGTTAGCATCACATTAAAAGAATGTAAAACCCTACGCATAACTTTGAAGCGAAATGTTTGCTAACAGAACCTTTTTGTTCTCACACATTGCGATATGTTTAGGGATAAGCGTCTTGCTCTATGAGAACTTATCTACTTAGTTGTTTTTTTTTTTAAGTTTATCAACATTTTCAAATCAACAAGCTAATTTTTAAGTCAGAGCGAGTGTTAGCTGTTAAGTCGAAGTGCTTTAAAGTTTTCTCCCTGTGTGATCTTAGCTAATGCCTCTGCTTTTCAGCAGATCTCCCACCTGCCTTCGCCCACTAACTCTTTTTAAGCCTGGCCAAACTTGCATTTGGTTAGTATCCCTGCCCTCTTCAGGTCAACTCCTCTTACCCAGCACTAATGCAGTTCACAACTTTCATTTTGCACTTAAGTCTACTGAGCATAAACACAACTCTAGGGCTGTGTGGGGGAGGGGTGTGCGCTGCTAGACCCTCTCCCCTGCAACCCCTTTATATATATGGTATGTATATCATTGCTAGCAATCGGTCTAGACATTGGCGCTGGCACCGAAACTACTCAGGAATTTGCTATCAGCTGCAAGGCTGCTCGAACTATGGGCGGGATTAACGCTACCAGCTACCAGTAGGGGCATCTTGTTGTCACCTGATCCGGCATGGAATTGTTGTTGTTGCTGCTGCTGCTTGAAGGTCTGATACGCATCGGAGCTGACGGCGGACCAGGTGCCATCCTTGGCCTTAACATACAAATGCTGTTTGCTGGGCTGCTTGCTGCCAAAATGATAATCGCCCGCCGCAATTGACGCACTGGAAGCCCAATCGTTAAGCAGCTGATTTGTCGAATTGCACAGCGCCTCGAAGTCCGCATCGTGGCTCTCGCCGCCAACCGCTGGCGGCCCGCCAGTTAGAAAGTCCAAATTACCATTGGCCGACGAACCATTGCTCTGGTGACGCGAGCCCATGGCGCTAGATTTTCCCAATATGTTGGTCTCGCTCTTGAAGAGCGTCTTCGGCTGCCGCTGCCGGCGCAGAGTGCCAGCACCGCCGCCGCTGGCCATTTGGGCGGCCAGCGTGGTGTTCGCATAGGCGCCGAGGCCCTGCTTCAGCGCGTTGCTGGCGAGGAGCAGCTGCTGCTGTTGATTGAAGGGATTCGTGCGCTCCGTCTTGGTCTCGTTCTTGTTGCTGTTCAGATTCTGGATGTGCTCCATTTTGTTCTCCGTTATGTTCATCTTTTTCAGCTTGGCCGGCGAGCCGCTCAGTATGGCCGTCGAGGCAGTCGATATGGTCATCGGATTTGGCTCCAGGCAGCCGTAATGGGCGCTCGCTGGCGCCGAGTACATCCCAGTCGATTGATAATCATTGTTGCAGCCATTGTTGTTGTTTCCAGCTGCTGTTGCAGCTCCTCCTGCTCCTCCCGCTGGCTTTGCGCCATATCGATTCTGATAGAGCTTCACATTGGCGACCACATTTGTTGTGGCATAGGCGCCGCAGCTATCGTATAATGATGATGAGCCCGCCTGCACGCCGGAAGTTTGTGCAGCATTGTTGTGGGGGCTTTTGAATGTTGAACATGCAACTTCCGCATAGTCCGGCATATTCAGCGGCGAGAGTCTGCAATGGGATCAAGAGATTGGGTCTCGTTATAGGGGTGGGTTTTGGTTATTAACTCGTAGGTTAAAAAGCGTATGTCTGGACACAAATGCATTACTCATAAATCAATCGTAGGAAATTGCTTTTGTTAGCCCCACACACGCACAGTCCACTAATGGTGCCGAGTTCGAACCTCGGCCGGAAATTTGTTTGCTGCAGCTCATTAAAAATTTGTGTATAGCATGATGTAGAACGTAGAGAGTTTTATCCGTGGCCGGAGCTGGGCATTGAAATTGCTGCGGATTGCCAATGAATTTGCACATTAGCTGGGCGTGTCATGCATTCAAACTTTCTAATTAGTGGGCGAACAACAACACCCAAAAAAAAAAAAAATTCGCTGGCGAAACTTTTTGGAGAGCGCCCTCCCCCGCGCCTCCTGCTGTTTGGTTGCAAAAATTTGTATGCAAAAACTTTTTTATTGCTGAAATTTTTCGTGCGCTAATTAGCTAATGAGATAATGCTTATCTATCGCACTTTCCCAATGAATTTTTACCCGATTTCTGTTTTTGCTCTGCCAAAAAATTACTGAAACAGAAATTTTCCTTTGAGAAAGCGTGTGAGATAATTCGAACATTCTCCGCATGCAGCTTACTGTCTAAATGCATATAGTAAAGTTAGGAGCTTCGTTAAGCATAAATTACAGTGCCAGATATATGCACATGGGGTAAGGATAATTGTGTAAAAAATCGAACAGCTCTTAATGGGAGTGTGGAGAGCTGGGAATGAGTTTATAATGCATTGCTGTATACTATTAAATCGATTGGTTGGAAGCTGGACACGAAGTTTAGGGTTCGAACTCCAAAAAAGACGGAAGACAAAAGAAATAATATTAAATTTTTTGATGTTTTAAGTTCATAGAATAGTTTCAATTAAATAAAAGAAAATAAAATTAACTGCGTTGTAAATACATAAATAATCTTAATGTTAAAATATGGCAACGCTCAGTTTTTTAAGTCAGAAGTTGGCAGGTCGGGACACCAATTTTATTGCTAGGTGGCAACCCTGAAACTAAATGTTATGCCAAATGTGTGCAATGAAGATGTGCTTTGTAACTTTGGGCTAAAGTTCATGTTAAAAAATAAAATGAGAAAAAAAGTTGAAATTCGAGCTGGAAAATACGAACTACTTAAATTGTGCTTTAAGCCAGCGAAATTCGCAAGTTAATTATAAAAATAATGAACTAGCAATAAAACCTTTGGCTAAAAAGTGCATGAAATAGTCAAGACCTCCCCTTCCCGGACAATTTTAGGCATATGTATACCTAATACCTAAACCCCGACGAGAATTAGCTTCAGCTCTGCCTAAAGACGCCTGAAATTATGCAACGGAATTTGAAATTTTCCAGCAATTAAACGTGCCTGCGACGGGGGACTGAAACTGCCTATAAGGACATGTCGTGCACACAGGAACAGAGCCCAACGTCCATACTCCGCACCCCCCACACCCACATTCGCAGCAAAGGCATTTGCATACGCTTAGGGCTTAAGGCTTGGACCTGGAAATGTGACTGGGATCTAAGCGAAGGCGCGCGGGTAGCTGCTCCCCCGGGGCTATCAATTTTTAATTGTTAATTTAGCGGTGAAAATAACGTTCGCAAACTAATAAACCAAATACGTGAGGGGGGCGGTGGGTGGGGGGAGGATGGTGATGCAGGGGGGGTTTATGATATCCAGTGCAAGATGTTAAAGCTGACGCCATGATGTTGAAAATCAGACAACCCGAAAAGAAATTAAATATTTTAATTGGAAATTCAAATGACGGCGTCGCACGCGTGCCAAGTGCCGGGGCAGGGGCAGGGGCTGAGGGTGTGGGACCATGACACAAGGTGTTTGTGTGTGTGTGCGTATGATTTTTTTTTACGAGTTTACAACGTTGTTAAAATGCACAACAACAACAAAAAGTACAACGCAGAAAGTTGCCAAAAAGTACACAACGGAAAAATTGAAACGGAAATAATGAAAATCGCGTAACGGAAGTGGCAACAGCATTAGAGGCATGTGGCAGAGGCAGCCAGCAATAGGAAGTGCTCAAATTGCGCTAGTGTGAGGGCGTGACAGCGAGAGTCGAGGGGCAATGAAGTGGGGCAAGGTGGGGGAATGATATCTGCTGGGATATTGTAAAAAAGTCAAAACAAATAAATGCGTAAAATGCCGCAAATAAATACGCACAAGTTGAGGCGGGGCGGGGCGGGGCGGTGGCGGTGGGGTTGGATGGCTGGCTACGGGGGGGCGTGGCGGTGGTAGTAAAAGAAAAAGAGAAGGAAAAACAATAATACAAAATAAAAAACAACAGAGCAGCTCGGCAATATGTCGCCGGCAGTTGCGTCTTTTTATTGCGCCTTGTTTGCTTTTCAGTTATTGTTGCCACAACGGTACATTAAGCTTTAAAGAAAACTTTTGGCAAGCGCAAAAAAAAAAGAAAAGAAGAAAAAGACGAAACAAAATTGCAGAAGTAAAACAGAAAAAAAGAAAAACAGGGAAAACGAAAACACGGCGCAAAATTGTTTAAGTAAGAAGTAAAAACAAAGCAACACGCAAAGCGCGATAGGTAGTTGTTAAGAAAGAACTTGGATAAAGTCGGTTTAAAGATATGGACTTAACAAATGGAAAATGAGAGGTAGAAGACATACAATTGTTAAAGAGCAAACGAAAGGAACGTAAAGTTCTTCAAACGGGACATGAGAAGAATTAAGCTAGTTAAAAAAGAAAATCTCCTGAGGCAAAAAAGTTGCGCCTTAACTATGTGAGAATTATAAACGATAATCAGACTTTGTTGTTTAAGTTTAAGGAATTATAAAAAAGAATGGAAATAAAGATAGGCCTGGTACAGTAGTTGGTAATAGATGGAAAACATCAAGAATTATAGTTAATTAAATTTAGTTAAATTAACTAAAAATTTAATATGCAATGCTTTATGCGAGTTGAATATAAAATTCTTTTGCCTCAAACCTTTATTTCTGCTTCAAAATGCTTTGGAATATTGGAAAAATGAGATTTGAAAAATTTATTAAGATTATAATTAATTATAATTTAAAAATAAAATAAAAATAAAATTCTTTCGTTTAAAATTTTTTTTCTACTTTGAGACGTTTTTGGATTTAGAAAAAATTTGCTTTACAAATTAAAAAATATATATATTAGTAAATATATATACCACACTTCGAATTGCAACAATTTCTCTCCCCCAAATTCAAACAAAAAACCTTGACCAAACATTTTTTTACTCTTAAATTTATATTTGCCATGCATACTAAAAATTTCATAACTCTGGATTGTAAATACAAAAGTTATTTAAAAGGCCGTATTAAAGGAATTTCTTGGAATTTATAAATTGCAAAAATATTTTAATATCTGATTTCAGTGCATGCAATATATTCCCTTTTATATGGGTAAATCGGAATAAAAATTTGCTTTTTGGCATGCTGGAAAAAAAAAAACAGAAGGCCGAGCACCGCAAACCGAACGCAATGCAAACAGACAAATATTTAAAAATACGCAACGAGAAATATGGAATTCATGTGCGTATATGGAAATGAATTAAGGGGCCATCATAAATGGCCGCACTTTGGCTGGCAAGGGATCAGGGCTGGGACAGGGGGGGGGGGGAGTGCAGAAGTAAAGCTACCGTAGTGCCCAAAAGCCCCCCTTCCGAAATAAACAGAGGGCAGCGGCTGCTGGCGGTACCAGGCACTGGCAATCGCCATGGCCCAAAGTAAAACCCGTTCAAGTGTAACAATTTAATGGCGCTTGTTGTTGTTGTTGTTTTTGTTTCTGGGCTTCATTGGGGTGGGATGGGGTGTGCGTGTGTGTGCGTGGGTGGGTGAGTGAGTTGTATGTGTTGGTGGGTGGTTTTGGTAACTTATTGAAGTGGATGCGGCTGCAGCTCCGCAATTTTTATGAGCGAATCGTAAATAGTGCGGCCTGGCACTGGATGTTTTCTTTGGCAACAAACACTCAACCCCAATACCCAAAGCCCCCCTCCCACCCACCTCTCCGCCTCCTTAGTAGTAAAACATTTAAGCATTTGGCGTGGTTTTTCGGCTGCTCTCGCAATTTTTCGTAATTAAACAGGCAGCGAAGCGTAGACAGGATATTAAGGCAACTTCCTGTGCGCCCGACTGATAAACCAGACCCCCCCCACCGCGCACGAGCAACCCTTTTGGGCCAGCTTCAAATCATGCTCACCTCTCATAATCAGGCAGCGGCTGTTGTGTGTTTGATTGTCCTTGTTGTTGTCTCTGTCCATGTTGTCCCTGTTGTTGCTGTTGTTGCTGTTGTGTGCTTCGCTGCTGTGCTGTGGCCTGTGCATAGCCCGGAAGTTGTTCCTTTGTCGTACAGGAGCCAGCGGCCTGTCGCCAAACACCGCCACTTGGATCGATCCAGAGGCCATTGGAGCCACCAATGCCAGAGTTGCCACCATTGTTGCCGCTGCCACCGCCGCCGCCGCCATTCATTGGCAACGTTGGGAACTTTCGCACGGTGCCGATTGCGTGATTGCCTGAAATAAAGCACGGATATCGAGTAAATACACACGTATATATGCTATGTGTATGCGTATATAGCCAGATAGTAGATCTAGTTAATGCCGTTTGGTAAGAAGCGAGTCGTAAGCCTCGTTAGTGGCGCCCAATTACAAACGCAGCTCCTTTTGGCCGTTAACAGAAAGAAAACAAAAAAGGGCAACGTGCAAATAATAAAAGACGGAAATAACATTTTATATTCAATTGGCAAGCAGCTGCCTACCCCTCAGTCTCATGTTATTATATTTTTAGAGTTCTACTAGACAATTGATGTGATTTTCACGTGCACATTTGTCGTTTTACCCCGCAACCCCTGCCCGCAGGCCGTGCTTGTGTCTCCTTTTATCGCTGCTTTAACCTTTGAGCTCTGCTTTTGCCCTCACAGGATTATTAGCCTAGGTACTGCGACTAGGTTCACAGTCGCTCGCTAATGTTGTGAGTGCGTGTTGCTTAGTTTTTGTGGCTTACAAAACGGCAGCCTAATTGAGACCAGTCACAAACGAGCGCTCATAAATCATAGATTATATGAGCTCCATTTGGCCCTGCTTTCAGCTCAACGAGAATTATGCATTTTTTTTCTTTGGATAAGAGCACAATGGCAAATCAGGTGGTGCCTGCTGAGATTTGTTTTAAGAGGCATATTCCGGAAATGCATTTTAAAAGCAGTTAGCTTATATTATAGAAAATGTTCTGACTTTCCTCAGAAGCTCTTGGAGCCTTCCATATACAAATATACAGTTTAATAAATGTTTATGGTGAAGAATTTTATACGGCTTTAATCCAAAGCTCAGAGAATTTTCCATACATATTAAAATGTATATGTAAGAAAGGTTCCTAGAACTTCTGTTTAAAGCCAGATAATTTTATTTAATATAAACATATACAAACTCACAACTTGTGTTTAGATTTAACTAACTTTTATAGGCATTTACGAGCAAAGAGTTTTTTTAAATATGAAATTAAATGCAAATGAATGCATTCGCGTAAAACCCTGTATATGCAGGGTTTTGTGTTTTCAATTAAACTAAGCTTAATCCAGTTAATGCAGCTTTATGGAAGAACACACCGAATTAATGCGTTTGCTACTCGTCTAAAAAACAAAGATATCTTTACTTTTTTTATGGAGCCAAGGAAATCAGTTAATCGAAATAGGATATACGAAATATTATATATACTATACTATATAGTTCGTATATTCTATTTCGTTTTCAAAATGAGGAATAATATAATATCCTTTTGGTTTTATTACCAAATAGAATACATGAGCAATCTGAATAGAATATCTATACTCTACTTCCAAGTACATATCCTTTTTCATAGAACATTCTTTATTTTACTCTATTCATTTGGAAGATTCGTTTAATTCCTTAGCAAATGAATTGGCAAGATTCGTTTAATTCCTTAGTAAATGAATTGAATGCTTATCAAGTTTCTTTCTCTAAAAATGATAAATATATCAAAAAAGTTATCTGGTGAATATAATTTAGATTCTTGTTTTATTCATGATGTCAGTTACTTCTGTGGCTTAACAAGTGCCAATGAGCAAAAGATTTAAATGGCTTAAGTTCTAATCGCTCTATAAAATCTAGTTGTAGCTAAGCTGTGACATTTCCAATGCTCAATAGAGCATACAGCTCATAAATTCTGAATGCCAAGCAATTACCGCCCAGGCAGAGAGAACTTAGAGCCACCCCCTGCAAAGCTGCTGCCACCAAAACTTAATCCGCAGTAAAAGTAAAATAAATCGAAAAAAGAAAATAAATATACATTTAAATTGCCGACCCGTCGGGCGTCGGATAACTCACCATGTAAACTGCCCAGCGAGGTCTGCTTGATAAATTGATAGCGCTTGAATAGAACCAATGCGCCCAATAGAAACACAATTATGGCGATGATGGAGCCCAGCAGGACGATAAACCAGGTCTGCGTTAAAAAGTCATCGGCAATATCACGACTGATGGGATAGCTGCGCACAATAGGAATAGAAAGGAGAGAAATGGCCAAAAAGAAAGCGGAATGAGCATCGGTTGACTACAGGAGCAGGAAGTACGTGCCCTGGCTAGGCTTAGTTTAATGGTCACATAGCCATCGCACTGTCCGTCCGTCTGCCGGTCGCTATTCTCAGCCGGCCATTGTCGTTTGCTGTTAATGGATTGATGTGAATGTGGCTGCGCCAGCTTTTGTCCCAAATGACAGCAGTCAAATGAGCTCCCGCACAATAAACCGTCCAGGCAATACCCCAGACTGTGCCCGTATCCGTGCCCTTGCCCCTGTCCGGTCCATCAACTCACCGCGTGTAGCCTGTGTCCAGTGATTGGGTCCGCGCATCGATGCGCAGCACGGCCGGTTTGCTATAGGGACCGACGCCCACCCGGGTGGCCGCCGCCACGGCAATGTAGTAGGTGACGCCCGTTGTGAGGTTGGCCAGCAGCAGGGTCGGTGTCGCCGCATCAATGGTCATATTTTTGAATATACGCGTCGTATTGTGCACATCCAGACCCTTGACGAGCACATTGTAGCTGGTGAGGATGCCTGCCGTGCGGCCGCAGAGACAGCGTGAGGTTGGGAGGGTGAGACAGAGGGAAGAGAACAAATGAAATTAAATGTTAACAAGAGCACAAAGAAAATAGTTACTTATTCGGTCAACCGAATGATTAAATACCCTTACCAAACAGTAGCAATTTTTTACTGAATATCTAAATATTATATCTTATCTACACATATGCATTTTCTTTAAGCAAGTGCTTATTTTTTCTAAAAGGTTTTATTTTTAACAAATAATTAACTATGCATCTAGTTTTTAGAGACTTTTCCCATATATTTTATCTGCCCTCTAATTTCACAGAAATAATATACGGGATTTTCGGGAAAACAAAAAATAGTTGTATGTATTCTTTAATAAAAAATCTATTCAATATCACTTATAAATTTGGCAGGCTAAACTTAAGAATCAGTTCTTGATATACGTACATAAGTCGGACTTAAGATCCCATGTATTTATATACACACACATGATACAATAAAATACCATTATCACACTGAATATTTCCGTATGAGCTTATTTAAAAATGGGTATAAGAAACCTACAACTCCGATCTGTTACAAAATCAATTTGCAAGCTAATATAGCCACCGTAGGGTGTCTATAATAGGCGCATTTTGGGGATTCGTTTACAGTACTTACCGTTGCGTGTGCGATTCGGCTGTGGGGCAAGCCATTTGAGGAAGACGGAGGTGCGATTGAATTGGATGGCCTCCATGCCAAATGGCGGTGCCTCGGGTACTGTTAACAAAAAGAAGAGGAGAGAGCAAATGAAGTCGGATTAGTGGCAGCAGATGGGACATTGAAAGCCGGGGATCAGCTGATTAGCAGGTATATGGGGAAAAAAGCTATCTTGGGCATTCTTACCGTCTTCCAGGGTGCGCGCGTGTCGGGAATTGGAGGGTTTGCCTACGACGCTCTTGTAAAATGGCACAAGAAAAAACTCATACGTAGACGCCTTGGCCAGATTGGGCACCGTGCAGGAGCTCAGGCCCTGACCCTTGTTGAGCAGTGTGAGCATCTTGTATTCCGCCGAGCGCAGCTCACGTGCATACAAATAGTAGCCCTCGATGTACTGGCCGCTGTCTATGTCCCAGGCAAGTCGCACCGAAGTCGAGTCACTGGCATTCGCCTCCAGCAGCTCGACAATGTCATTCGATTGCAGCAGCTGCTCCACATCGCTGAGCAGCAGCTGCGAGCTGGCCGAGCCGGCGGAGGCGTCGCTGCCATCGCGCACGCCCACCAGCTTGCCGGCCGTAATGGGCTCCGAGATGGGCGAGGGCGGCGAGAAGCCCAAGGCGTTCTCGGCGCGCACAATGAACATATAAGCGGCGCCCTGCTCCAAACTGTCTACCGTGACAATTGGCTCGCTGAGCCTGCTGGCAATGGGTATCCAGGTCTTGCTCTTGTTCGTGCAGTACATTTCCACGCTGTAGCCGTGGAACGGGGAGGCGCCCAGCTTGTCGCTGGTGGGCCACACAATTGTCATGGCCGAGGCGGTGGCATTCAGCACGGTCGGCTGTCCCGGTGCCGAGGGGCATTTACTTTGCTCGGGCGCGCGATAGAACTTAATGTTTGGATTGGTGGGCAGCTCGATGCGCAGGAAGCCACTCCACGTTGACTTGCCGGCCCGCGAGCTGGCCACACACGTGTAGAGACCCTGATCCTGCTGTCGATCCAAATCGGATATAATCAAATCCCCGGCGGCAGTTATGTTCAGCTTGGCGCTGGGATGCACGGGTATGCCGTCGCGATACCAGGATATGGTCGGATTGGGCAGTCCAATGGCCTTGCACTGGAGCGTGGCCAGCGATTTGATGGGCAGCGTTTGGTTGACAGGCCCCGCAATAATTATCGGCGGTGGCCGATCCTCCTGCGAGTCCAGCGTCAGCTGCACCCTAGACGTTATGCTGGCCACCTCGTTCATTGCATTGCACACAATAACCAGATCCTTGTCCGTGCGCTGAAAGCGCGTCAATGTCAAGATGGAGTGACCCTCCTCCGTGTTCAGGCTGTGAAAGCGATCCAGGGGCGGTGCGCCCGGGAAAATCAACGTGCTATTGTTCTTGATCGTCCAGAATATGGTCGGCTTGGGATTGCCGGAGGCGCGGCACTCAAACGAGGTGTCCGCGCCCAGCTCAACGGATTTGCTGGCGGGACGTTGTATGAATTTCGGGGGCGCTACAGTGTGCGTATGTGTGGGATTCATATAGGGTTTTAACTAATTAGCTAAGTGTGCTCGACTAGCGCTAACTATGTGGCTCAATGACACGAGCTCTAAATTAGACTAACATTTCTTTAATATATTAAAATAAGTAAAAAAGCTTTGAATTAAAGCACAAAAATTAAACACAAACTTTTTTTAGAAATAAAAAATGGCTTAACAGATTTCAACAACTATCATTTCATTAATCTTTAAATTTGTATTCGCACCAACCTTTTGCTCAAAGCTCTCATTAAATGAGCTTGATTCCATTCACACATTGAAATACATCTCGAGGTGAGTTATTAAATGTTAAGCTTTTATCTTGATTATATTCAGTTCCATTAAAGTGTTTCTACCGATTTGAGCTTGATTTATTTTTATTTTCAACATTTGTATTATACGGAATTTATCTGACTGGCTTTCAAATAAGGCTCTCAACGTATATCTCTGTAAGCTTTAATGTGCTTTTAAATTGAGCTTTTCTTGCTTTAATGTGATATAAAAGCTTTCAGCTCAAACTCGATTATATTTTGTACTGTACTTTTGTAATCTGTCTTCGCATTAATTGACTTATACTTTCAAGCTTTCAATTCTTTCCTTTCAGAAAACTCCCTTCACTTTAAGCTAGTGTCATTGAGCCGCAATTAAAAATTACTGAAGCAGTGACTTACCAAAGACCGTCAATGTGCCCATCGCTGTGATGGCACCCACCACATTGTCCGCCTCGCAGCTGTACTCGCCCTCATCGGCAATGGTCACGCGCTCCAGGCGCAGGCTGCGATCCTCCAGCACGCTTACACGGTCTGCAATAAGTATGCGTACACGCGGGGAAATTATACTAACTGATGAATCGCCAGGTGTTGTCTGTGAGCTTACCTAGCGGCATATTGCCACCGGAGGCGGTGCGCAGCCAGAGCACATCCGGCATGGGATCCCCGCCGACACGGCAGGGAAATGTGACGGAGGCGCCTTCGAGCACCGTTTGATCATGTGGTCCGCGTATGATGTAGGGCTTAACTGCAATAAACATAATGAAACGCTTAGCGGCATTTAGGTGCAATCGTGGTGCTACGCAGGCACCCAAGTCACATTCCAGCAAATTGAACATGACACATTGATTTGAGTTGCAGCTTGATGTGGGATTTGGCATGGATTGGGTTGTGGGTGTGGGTGTAGGGTGGCAGGGGTCTACTCACCATGTACTTTGAGCGTGGCTAGGGATGATTCGCGCACACCGACAGGATTCTTGGCAATGCACTGGTATTGACCCTCGTCACTTTGACGTGCATCCTGTATGGCCAAATTGCCGCCATCAACGATGCGTATACGCTTCGTGCCCTCCAAATCCAACTTCTGGCCGCCCTTCTTCCATGTGACCGTCGGTTCCGGTATGCCGCGCGGCGCTGCACACTCCAGCAGCGCGGTGTCACCCTGGGCGATGCGTGTGTTTTGCGGCTCCAGGCGAAACTCATCGCGCAGCACTGTAAATGGAGCAGGGCGAGAAGAAGAAGAACCGATGAGGCTTGGGCAACAGCTTTAGTGTGCGTGCGTGCGTGCGTGTGTGTGATGGCCTCTGTCCATTTGATTCCTCCTGTTGTTGGTGGTGGTTATAAATTATCTTGGTTTTGCATGATAAATGCCTGTCCCTGTCCTGCCTTAACCTGCCCCGTGTGCGGCTCTTTGTCTGTGTGTGTGTGTGTGTGTGTGCGGGTGTTTGTGGTCTGACAGCAAAGATAAATTGTTGGTAAATGGCATAAATGTGATTTTTATACGGCATGCCCACGCACACACGCACACACACACACGCTCGCTCGGGCAGCAGCTTTTTACCCAACTACAGCAGCTCATTTGTAAAAAAGTCTGGCAACGCCAAGGGCACACAGCTTTCTAGCTAATTTCATTCTGCTTGATATACTCCATTTATTGGTTCTTATGGCACTTAGTTAAATCACGCTTTAGCTAAATCGATAATTCCATCCGATTACGCGTCATACGAATTTAAATAAGTTGAATCAATTAATTTTATATATTGTCAAAATTTTAATAGAGTCTGGCAACGCCAGGAAGATGAAAGTTTACTTTTGCTAACAATCGATAACTCATTTATCGAGTAGTTTTAATGCGATCTAGTTAGTATTTTTACACCTTTTGCTAAAGTGGAGACTCATGCTCCTTGCTGAAAAGCAAACTGTATAAATTACAAATAAAAACAATTTTCGATATATTAACTGAGGATATTTCATAGTTTTCTTCATATTATAATTCGTTATATTTTATAAAATTATTCGCAAAAAGCGTTTCGCCCAAACAACTTAATGCACAAAAGTTTCAAAATGTTTAACATATTCGCTTAGTTGATTAATTTCAAGTCTGATTATATTATTATTTTGTAAATATTATATATGTAATTATTTGCAAAGGGAGTGTCGCCCAAACCCTCTTTCGCAAAATAACCTACATATTTTTTGGAGATTATTATGTGTCGTATTTATATATATGCAACAAATCCTCAAAGTTCCCCCGATTAGCACAATGATTATTCTACCTAGTCCTATAGATCTAAAACTCCCATCCTAGCGCAGTCGTCGGGCTTCACGTTCCGATTCCAACAGCGTCAAAATGTCGCCCTCACGCACTGGTCCCTTCACGTTGCGTATGATCTGGCGGTTCTGTTCGCCCAGGAATTCCACCTTCACCTGGGTGCACTGACCCTGGGAGCCTGTGCGACCGAGCACCTTCACAACGCGAGCCCATACAATTGGTTTATCCATAATGTCAGGACGTTTTTTTCTTTTATTCCGTGGATAGGAAGGTTTGCTTCAGTCGGCAGTCGCCAGAAAAAGAAAGCGGAAAGTTGCAAACGTATGTGGAATCGATTACAAGAGCTTACTTGTATCGACCATTGTGAATGGTCAATCGGCAGTGTTGCAAGCGAAAATATCGATAGTTCCACCCATTCTCAGGGTCAGCGAAAGTTGGCAATGTGTTTTTCAGAATGCAGTTTTGCGCTGATAAAATTCATGAGAAATATTTTATAATTTAAAACATTTTCACAAGCCGAGCAGAGGATTTACTGACGCATTTATAATTTTTTTTTTTTTAATACTTAAGCTCTTGCATTAAATAATATTTTCAGTTAATTGAAATGGAATAATACTTGTATTGCGGTTTATTCATGCGCCACTTTTTGCTAACCAAGAAGCCTGCATTCAGAACTGGCAAACTTTCATAGTGAAACGCATTTCTAAAGCTTTTCTTAACCCTGGCGCATAGTAAATCACGCTATTATCAACATTTTGCTTTTGCCAACCGCAGATTTAAGGCACTAACTCAGCTGTCTGCATTTATTTTGCATGGCATTCCATTTCTCCATTTTCCATTTTAGATTTTCCATCTTTTTTATGCGCTATCCTCCGCCATCTTGCCAGCTCCATTTTGTGGTCAAATTGCAAACCTGTAATTTGCACACCTTTCCCCCTAGGATGTCTGGCAACTCTGGTTGCAGCTAGACCGATTTGCTCAGTTATAAATTTGCTAGGCGAATATTTGTCCACCCTACACACACACACACACACACACACACACATAGAAGCGGGGGAGTAGCATAATAAATCAAGTAACTTTCAAGCACTTGAAAAGCAGCAGAAAGTACATTTTCTTTTTCCCTGTTTTTTTTTTTTTGCCTGCTGCCCTGAAAAGCGAGCTTTGTGCATTCAACTTGGTCGCATTCAGCGTACACAAAATATATAACGAAAAAATCCAAAAAACGGCAGCTGCTTTTACGTAAATTACATTTTACTTTTTATTTTATTTTTTTGGTGATTTTTTTTATTATATATTTTTATTTTAATCTGCAAAGTGAATAAGCGCATTTACTTTCTGGCCATAGTTTAAAATATTTGTTGAAAAAAACTGTTCAAGCATGACTTTTATTAAATTTAAAGTGATGTCTATAAATCAGCATAAATCAAAATATTTCAACGCATGGCGAAAGTGAACACGAAAGCGAATTTCGCCCCAACTTTCCCCCACACACACACACAGACAAAAACTTTAAATGCGCTCAAAATATAGCAACAAATGTGGAGCTGGTTGCCGAAACTCACAGCCAAGCCCGAGCCGGAGCCCGGGACACAGAAAGAGGCCAGCAGCGAGAGAGACAGCGCCCAGAACTGGGGCCGTTCCATGGCTGAGCACAGCAGGAAACACGCCAACCATCAATAAATTAATCAAAGTCATAATCAGTGTCAGGTTCAGTGGCACTGGCGAAAGTTGTAGGCCATTCAGCTCAGCTCAGTTCAGGTCCAATTCGGTTCGGTTCGGTTCGAGGTCGTGACTCAGTCAAGCGGAAAACTCGCGCTGAAAAGGTGCAAAATGCCAGCTGCTGATAATGAGTTAATAAATGACCGTAAAGGCAATATTTATAAGGCATGTCCCTACTATAAATGTGTGTGTGTGGGAGATTTGCGATAAGGCAGAGCTCAATTAAGGCTATTTTGGAGTTTAGTTTGGTATAAAGGGCATTTAAGGAGAGCTATATATAGAAGATATATGCTGTAAGAAAGATCGATATAAGCTCTTTTTTATACGGATGATACGTGAAAAAGCAACAAAATTTTAATTTATATTTGTATTTTAATATATATATATATAAATATATTAATTAAATGCATGCCTGATCAAAGCATTTGTAAAGCTATGATAAATAAAAATACATAATACAAACGCATGTCAAGTCGAAGCACAATCAAAAATACATTTGGAAATAAGGAAGAGGTTTCGATAAAACTTAAATAAAGTAAAGTTTTTCTTGGAATACCTCACCAATTCTCATTGTAATATTTAGTACAATTTTCTAGTACTGTTTGCAGCGATCGACAAATCCTCAAAGGCATTTGTAAACTATATATGAAAATATTTGAATGCATGGTGAACAGCAAATTTGGTTTTGAATTCTAGGGAACAATGGGAAAATTTTGGCAGAAGGTTTATGTATTTAAGCCTGAATGAGCCCCATATTTGAGTTTGTCTTAAAAAGCACAATTGCCCTCCTTTTCAGTTTACAGACATTGCGTATGCGTAATATGCGTTCGACAGAAATTACGCTGACAACATCAGAAATAGGCAACTTATGTTTATTATTGACAGAGCATCCGACAAGTGAGCAAGTGAAAGGACTTTTTTGCTGTTTCCTCTTACACGCTTTTATTACCTAACCCAATCAAAGTGAACGCCTTTTGCCATTGCTACCGCTTCCCCTGCCAACTCTTCACCCGCGCTGACTGCAGCTCTCCGGCAAGTTGCCAGCTCAAGAGTCGCAATAACGACGTTTTAACCAAGCAAACAAATTTGACGTGCTTTTCGTGATTTACATGCAAATATTGAAAAATATTCCCCAAGGATACCGCAAAAAGCAAACCAAACTGTCTAAAGCTAAACACGAGCGGTACCAGGAAAAATAAAATAAAAAAAAAACCCCGCATTGAAGGGAGAACAAAAAAAAATGAACTTCCAACGTCAGGAAGCAATATCGATTTTCATGTGGGCGGCGGTAAGGAATAAAAGAGCACGGCAAATAAAAGAAATATTGGCCAACAAAAGACAAAGTGGAGGTCTGCGGTGGCAATAGGGCAATTGGGAGCTCAAATGGGGCCACAAATGCCTCGTTTTTGGCCTAAAAATGCGCTACGCCCGAAAGATATGGCCAAAGGAAGAGGTTGAAAAATGTTCCCGAAATAGGTTCTCAATATAAATAATGGAAATTTCGCATGTAATAAATAACATACAAAACCTTTTAAATTATTAAATCAAATTAAAATTTAAAAGAAAACAGAACCCATATTTAAGATAATTCATATTTTAGTATTATGTTTAATATATGCAAATAAAAATATAATTTTCTGGTATCAAATGTGAGCTCATATATTTAGTTTTTAAATATTGCATTTATGTTTGATTTTTTTTTATCAAATCAATCAAGTCGAATACCCAACCCAACATAAGCTTTGTTGTTGTGTGTTAGCCTTAAGCATTTAAATATGCCTCTCAATTGATGTATTTCGGATTACATCATAATTTGATGTGAGCTTAGGTGTCCGAAATGAGATTTGATTAAGTTTTCCGCACGAGTTAAGTGGTTCATTTTGAAGTTTATTGTGCCAGCACAAGTTGTTGTCAAACAGACCTTGCCCAATCTAAATATGGCTTCACCCTATTCATATGTAGCCATAAATCACGGACACTCAAACACACACACACGCGCTGATAAAAAGAAAATGCTGGAAAAACTGAACTGAAACTCAGCTCGGTTCAGTCAACCAAGCACCCAACTAACCAGCTGAAAAGGCTTTAAAAGTCAAAAAATGGTAAAAAGAGCAAAAATAGTTAATAGAGGGAGATAGACAGATGGAGAAGGAAGGGAAAAGAGAGAGAGAGAGAGAGAGAGAGAGAGAGAAAGAGCGCGCAGAAAAGAAACTGAAACGGGTTAATAGAGGCAGGAGCAGAGACCTCGGACAAGACAAGTGGGTGCGTTCATGCGGAAAACTTGTAAACGCAGCTCAGCTAGTTAGTTAAGTGGGCGGTGGCACAAAACCCTCGCCCCCCCCCCCCCCCCCCCACAAACAACCAACTCTGAGCCAAACAAAAAAAAAGAGCTGCCCTGAGCATATCGAAACCCAACTGTGGCGAAAAATCAACATCAATTTAGAATATTAAAAAAACGCAAAGTCGTGCGTGGGCAGGCGCCGTCGCCCGCAGCAGCATGTGGTGTGTGGCTATAAGAAGAAGACTTTCTGTAGGATATACGACTTACCCGCCACTTGCAGCGTGGCATTGCGACTCCGTGCCACGCCCAGTTCGTTCTTGGCCTCGCACCAGTAGATGCCAGCATCTGTTTCGCGACGTGAATTGACAACCTGCAAAAACAAAAACAGAGAAGTTGGAGTTGAAAAGTTGTCAGTAAAAGCACGAACTGAGGGCCAAATGTGAGCAAATTTTAATTGAAATGAGTAAAAGATTGTTTTTACATACTATATACCCTTTAAGGGCGGCAGTGTTAGTTTGTAGCTACAGTTGGACTTATGTAATTTCCTATGATAATGTGAACTTGAATTTATATGTAAATGATGCTCAACTTGTCTTTATCTTAGAATTTTTTAGATTTTATAAATTGCTGTGAGATTTGATTACTAAGCTGGTAATTTGCGAATATGACCGTAAAGTTCCTTAAGAAAATATTTACCTAAGTTCTTGAGCCGGTTCAAAAGTGGTTCGGAGTTGTATCTCGGCAAATACTTAAGCTATCATGCTGAAATTTGAAAAACCAAAAGTAAATAAAAGAAAAACAAACCAACTAAACCAAAGAAATTAAATAAATTCTTAATAAAAAATTTCATGAGCTTGATTTTAAATTTATCGTAACAAATTCTAAGAAAATAAAATAAATAACAACCTTGACCTAAAATTATAAACTTTGTAAACCTATAGAAATACATATGAAAACAATCGAAACTTGTTCAAAATAATATCTCAACTCAACTATAAATATATTCATGTTTAACCTTTATGCACATCAGTTAAGCCTCCCCTTTGTTGCCACACTTACAGGGTATATTGGAGTTATGTCATCTTTTAGATTGCTTTGCTTTCTTTCTTATTGTCATTTTACAAATGGGCTGCAAAAAGTGCTTTCGCAACTTCAAGACGTTGATTTGCAGTCTCTATCTCATGTGCTGCTCGCTCTCTCTCTCTCTCTCTCTCCCTCTCGTTCTCTCCCTGTCTCTCTGTTACTTTGCGCTGTTGCCCTGTCTTTTTGGCCATAATAAACAGTCAGCAATCTGTTGTCTGTTGCGCGTCTGCTGCCTTCAAGTGCTCAAATCATAAAATGTCTCTCGAGCAACTTTATAGTTACTTCATGCCCCCCCACCGCTAACTACCCCTCATCCCAGGCACTTTTCACACAGACCCGCCTCCACTTTTTTGCCGCCCTTCATCTTGTGTTGTTTCACTGACTGTTTTTGTCTTTTCAGTTTGTTTATTTGTTTTTGGCGCACAAAAGAAATTCCCCTACATGCGCTTAAAATTAAATGTCAAAATGTGTGTTGAATGTTAGTGTGCATGTGTGTGGGTGTGTGTTGGTGTGTGTGTTTTAATCGTGTGTGTTTGTCATATTTATCTCAGCAACGGCAGCTACAAAGTTCGCACAATTTACACAACTTCTGCGCCTCATCCAAGTGAAATTAAGTGTTGCGCTAAGTGAAGATGACAAAAGGGTTCTTCAGCTCTATTATTCTTTCATTTAATCTTGCTCATGTGTGTGTCTGCCTGTGTGTGCGTATGTGTGTGTGTATCTGGAGTGTGCGTTGTGCCGCGGGTGTGCTTTATAAAACAAATAAGCGAATGCGCTTCAGGCGTCTCAATTGTCATGCTGGCAACTCAAAGGCAAGGCGCTTACTTCAGGCTAAACTTCTGGCAATCTGTTCTTAAATAAAGCTCTATATATACGTAGCTATATATGTTTCAATAGTGCTTTGTACTTTGGCTTTTCCCAAACCATCTTATTATGCCCATCAAAAGTTTGCTTTACCGCAAGAACACATTTGTAAATAAGTAGTATATGTTTGTTGTCTATTCAGCCAAAGGGATTAAGGCCTTAAGTTGTGTGTACTATAAGAAGTAATAATGTTAAGTAAATTCTTCTTTCATTTCTTTAAGCTCGTAAGAAATTCTTGGTAATTTTTTAAAATACGTATAATAAACATATTTTTAAATATGAATTTATATGTTGACTTTTATCATAATTATTTAATGATATAATTTCCTTAAGCTAATTAGAAAGGATTTAAATTATTTAGTATGAGAAATGTTATTATTTAATTATTTAATTTCTTGAAACTCTCAATTTTCTAATGGTATATAAAAGTATTTGTGAAGTATATGCATAGTTGGGTTAAATTTATTCGAATAATCCAAAGGAATAATTTATTCTGATCAAGATATTTGTGTATTTTATAAATATTTCTAGACGTTTTTTGGTAAATTTGTATATAGAGGTTTTCATATTAACTTAAAAGTGCATGAGCCGCCAAATATTCCCTTAACATTTATTATTGATTTTTTCCTGCTTCAGAACATGGTGTATTATATATTTTATTTACATATATGACATTTGGGTATGAAATATAAATTTATTTTTAGTATAAGCAGCTTTAATATAATAATACGCATACGCACCGTGGACCGGCGCTCAGTCAATTGTGCAACAGCAGACTGCAAAGAGCAAAAAGCAGAAAGCTAAGCTCATTAGCTGCCTGCGCAGCATTTGCTATTAAAATTTCATATAAATAACATAGAAAAGAAGCAGTCGCAGGCAACGTTATCCTTTCTAATAAAAACGAGGAGGAAATGCTATCTTCGGCACGCCGAAGATTTAATACCCTTGCAGACCCAACCATTTCATAATGCTCATAGTGCTTTGCACGTATCTAAGAAGCACAGGGAAAATAGTCAATTACAGTTAATTAACCGAGAATAGTTAAGATATCTTGAAAAACAAAAAAGTTTTCCATACAACTTAATTTCGACCGATCGTTCCTATGGCAGCTATATGATATAGTTGTCCGATCTTAATAGGATTTTGCATATATATGGGGAGCGTAGTAAAACTAATAAATACCGAGTTTGGTCAAGATATCTTGAAAAACATAAAAATTTTCCATACAAAAACTTAATTTTCGACCGATCCTTCCTATGGCAGCTATATGATATAGTTGTCCGATCTTAATAGGATTTTGCAGATATATGAGGAGCGGAGTAAAACTAATAAGTACCGAGTTTGGTCAAGATATCTTGAAAAACATAAAAATTTTGCATACAAAAACTTAATTTTCGACCGATTGTTCCTATGGCAGCTATATGATATAGTTGCCCGATCCGAAAAGAATTTTGCATATATATGGGGAGCTTAGTAAAACTAATAAGTACCGAGTTTGGTCAAGATATCTTGAAAAACATAAAAATTTTGCATACAAAAACTTAATTTTCGACCGATCGTTCCTATGGCAGCTATATGATATAGTTGTCCGATCTTAATAGGATTTTTCATATATATGGGGAACGTAGTAAAACTAATAAATACCAAGTTTAGTAAAGATAACTTTATAAACAAAAATGTTTTTCATACAAGAACCTACTTTTCGACCGATCGTTCCTATGGCAGCTATATGATATAGTGGTCCGATCCAGCTGGTTTTGACATATGAGCTGCGTGCAACAGAAAGAGGGACTTCTGCAAAGTTTCATAAAGATAGCTTAAAAACTGAGAGACTAGTTCGCATAGAAACAGACAGACGGACAGACGGACAGACGGACAGACGGACATGGCTATATCAACTCGGCTGTTGATACTGATCAAGAATATATATACTTTATGGGGTCGGAGATGTCTCCTTCTATGCGTTACACATTTCACGACAAAATTATAATACCCTCTGCAAGGGTATAAAAATAAAATAAAGGAATCCAAATCCGTTGCAATAGCAACGCGGACAAATAAAAATGTGAGCAAATAAAAATATAATACGCGCAGACAATGTAATCTATATGTTGCTGACTCTTTTTATTTTCCACTGTGTTTTCTGGCTGAAATTAAATTTTTGGCCCGGACGGGGAACAGAGAACAGGATGGGTAAAAGAAACTGCGCCGAAAGTCACATAAATTTATTTATGTCTTTAATGACTTGAGCCACGCGAATTGCTGCGAATTGGCTGCGCTTTGTTGTTGTTGATATGGTCCTTGTTGTTGTCCTTGTTGTTGTTGCTGCTGCTGTTTTTTCGGTGTTTTGGTGCGTGCTGCCAGCAAACATTGAAACTGATTTGACAACAACAACAACTACAACAGCAGCAGCAGCAGTTCTGCCGTGTGCTACGTGCGTCTTTAGCTGCGGGGGCAGGGAGAGCACGAGTCAAGGGGCAGAGTCGCAGCACTGCGGCTATAAAATATATTGACTGTGTGTGTGTATTAGTGTGTGTGTGTATGTGTATGGGTGTGTAGCTGTGTGTAGTCGCGCGTTGAAAACACGCTTCCGTTTTAATTTAAAATACCCATAAATTTACAACATTTCATTTGGGAGCCATTTCGTTTTCATGTTGTTACATTTTGTAATTGTGTAAAATAGAGAGGAAGAGATAGAGACAGACCCGGAGAGAGAGAGCGAGAGAGAAAGATTGCGAATTGTGTGTGAGATAAATAAAGAGAAAGTGCCTGTGTGAGGACGAGTGTTTTATAATATTGTTTAAATTTAAAGTCGGTAAAATGTGGCGTGTAAATGCTTTTAATTGAGCCTGAAATCGAGCCAGTCAGCGAAATTGGTTAAATGTCAGACAACAACTGCTCTACAGGGGGGTTGGGGCAGGGCAAGTATTAAAAGCAGTTAAAAGCAACAGGTAAATGGAAATAGCTGCGAAATTGTGCAGAAATTGAAAATACAAAGTTGTGTTATCCATTTAAAACTCAATTATTTGGCTTAGGTATTCAATAGATAACAAGCAAAGCTCTAAAACGAGTTGTCAAAGAAAGACAAGTTGAAAATGTTGCGAATGCGCAATACTCTATTGACAGAATAATACTCTTATTAAATAAGTTGAAATGGGTTTTCATAATTGCGTTAGTTACCTTAAGACTCTAAAACTAGTTTTAGACAATAACCATATTTGCAATTTAAGCGTGGCGTGTAGATTCAAATATGAAAGATGATCTTTAGATAAGAGGTATCGAGAAGTCTGCACAATACTGTGTCTCAAAAACTGCATGACTGGCCTTTAACAACTTAATAAATAATAATAAATAAGCATAAAATTACAAATTACACACATTTGCTTACAACAAGAATATAAATCGAAGCGGGTTTCAGTTCGTAGCTCGTGCTCAGGCAACACTTTCATATTGCTTTATTTATTTTTTTTTTGTAATGAAAAGTCAACTTATTTCAAAGCATGTCCTAAACATGATATATACAGAACTTAATATAATTATATGAATATGACAAGTCTCAATGTCTCCCGTGGTCAAGTTGTTTAAGAGACGAAGACAACTTGGGCATACGAGTTCGATTCCTCTGAGAGTAGTATGTAATTGATAATTAATCGCACAATCCGGGACAAACTTATTACATCATAAACATATTTATTTCATTTAAAATATGGACAGTATCAGCTTATAATTCTCAAGTGGCTTAAGCGCGTTGATTGAAAAACGCCTAATCCATTTGGGAACTATAAGCTGATATTGTTCATGCTACGTGCTAACATTTTGACAGTTGTGTCAAGGCAAACTATTTTGATTGAGCTGCAACTTATTCGTCTAGCCCTTTTTCGAACTCATTAGCAAAATGAGAGGAGCAGAAATGATATGTATATACATATATATATAATCAGTCTAGTACAGATTGAGGCAAAACTACTTGAGCTCCTCCGTTAAAAATATACCGTGCCTATTCGAGGCAATTAAAAAGCTGTTAAAAACTCTGCGGGCGATCTGTTTTAGCTGTTATTGAACTGTGAACGCGAATCACGCAGTCGATTGCCGTCCACTGAAACTTGTTTCCTTTGAAATAAATTACAACTTTTCAGCCCACGCAAGTGGGAAGCGAATCCAATCACATTGCACGCAGTCCGCACAGCTACTTGACTTCTTGCCACCTGTTAAGTCGTTCATTAAACGACTCTCAGAGCGACTCCCCTCGCAAATGCAGTTAATAAGCGTCCGCATATAAAAAAAAAATGTATATGTAAATATATAAAGTATACGCAACGTGGGTTCGCAGTAGGACCAGGAGGAGCTGAGCTGGGCTGGGCATATAAAATTCCTTATTTTTATGAGGCTGCGAATGTGTCAAGCGTTTGTAAACTCATTAAAATGTACTCCACGCGCCGGCAGTTGAAAGTTATGCCCTGCGGCAAGTGGCAGCTGCAGTAATGTGTGGCATTAACTTGGCTACGTTTAACCTGCCGCAAGTGTTTCGCCAGTTTTTTAATTAAGCACATGAAATACAGTCGAAAATTGCAATCAAAATCGCTCAGTTAAGTAGTTGATTTATGCCTCAAATTGTTGATGGCATTTTAAAGCTTGCCACAGAACTACTGCCAAATGTGGCAGGCGTTTAAATAAACATTTAGATGCTGAGCGAAGGCAACGAACGCATTACATGCAAACACTTGACTGAGCCAGACAGATGTACAAATATATACCCGAATACCCGAACTGGCAACTTTCAGCGGAGCGTAGGGCGGCGTGGGGCGGGGCGGGGAATGGGTGGGCGCGCGGCAAGGATTCAGTTGTTGCCTCTTCAGCTGCTGCTGCTGATGATGTGCGGCAGGCAAAACCAAAGTGGCGCACACAAATACGAAGCGCATAGTTGCTACAAATCATGTGTTGCCTCTGCCAAACGGGGGAGTCCTTTATTTGTATGTGTGTGTGTGTGTGTGTGTGTGCTATAACATTTGTCCTGACTGGTCCTTGCGTCCTTCGTTTTTCGTTTATTTTTTTCGTGCAGTTTCGTAAATTATTGTCTGTCTCCCTGTCGCTCGCTCCTCCACTGTCACTTTTCACTACACTTCAGCTTTTATTTTTTCGGGCGCGCTTTTCCTCAACGCACACACACACACACACACACACACACACGCGAACACACACAGACACTGACTTTGTATACGCTTGTGCCTTCTTGTATTTTATTGCATATTCCCCATCCGCTTGTCTCCTATTGTTACTTAAAGACGGAACTCTCCAAAACTTTGCGCCACATTAAAGTTGCCACATTTTCGTTTGGCTTGCCTCCCGCTCTCTTCCTGTCTCTCTCTCTCTCTCTCTCTCTCTCTCTCTTATGAGCTGAGCACCATTTGATAGTGTTGCATAGTTTTGGGCTATCATTTTCGGGGCTTGCTTTAGGGCGCCCCTCGTTATTATAATGCCTGGACGAAGTGGAAGCTTCACTAGCATTATAAGTAAGATGAATTGTCTGCAACTTAAGATAGACAGAGAACGATTGAAAGAGACAGAGAGAGAGGGAGAGAGATGGAGAGAGATATGCACAGCGAAAAGCTGGCGGAATTAGAATGTAAATTATGCAAGTGACATAGAAAAATGGCAAAAGATTCCAAAAAAAAGGGAATAATAAAAGAAATAAAATGCTTGGCTTAAATTTAAAATGAAGCCGGCAACGAATTTATGTGGATTAGTTTACGGAGTATTCTTTTGTGCACCGAAAAAGTTGAGGATTAACTGGAAAAAAATATAAATGAATATTGTTTGCGTGTTGAATTGCCAAGGGTCAGTTCTATGTGTGGAAACAAAGGATATGGGATTCAAAAAAAAAAAAAAATGTAACTCAATGTTAAAATTCTAACAATAGAGCCACAATGAATTTAAAATATAACTCAGTGGAGCATTAAATACCTAAATGCTTAAGCCTAGAATTGTAGATGAAAATAAGCTAGATGGGGATGAAAATTTTAATTATTTTCAAATATAGATATATGAATATGGGGAATTATTATTTTCGGAAAACAATAAACGTATTGTGAAAAAAACTAGATTATTTGAGTTGCAGCAATTAATTTTAATTTAATCGTTTTTTTGTATTTATTTTCGCTCAAAACTAGTTTTCATCCTTTAACAAATAGCACACAAATTTAAATACTTTAAGTTGTGTCCTTTCGTTTACCTGTGTCAAAACAATTTTCAATAACCAGCAAGTTTTTGTGCTCACGGGGCTGACAAAAATGCCAAAAATGTCGCACACAGCTGTGTGAGGCCAGGCCAGGTAAATTGATTGTGGCCAAGAAGAACGAACGGGCTAAAAATAATGGCACAGCCACAGCCAGGATACGGCAACGGCGGACAGGATATTGAGCAAAGGCGAGCATAGAGCTGCTTTGGAATTAATTCATTTAGAGCTCGTTAGACGAAAGAAAAGAGAAGAGTGAAAATAAATAAGAGCAACAACATTTAGAAAGCGGAAGAGCGTGTCTGAAGTCTGATTGCTGGAATCCTGCATCCTGAATCCTTTTTTGCACTTAAGTGATAAACAAATACACGCGCAGCTGACAAATACAAACACAAATGCCAATGCGACTGCGAATGCGAATGCGAATACATAAGCACAGTCTAGCAGACAGCCAGCACAGATCGAGTGTGAAAAGTGGCAGGCTACAAATGCAGCTCGAGAATGGCAGCTGGGAGCTGGGAGCTGGGAGCTGAAAGCACCATCCAAATGTCCTGGCCGCAGCAGCGTCTCCGACTGCATCATCAGCATAATCAACGCGCGCGCCGTTGGCTTTTTGCGTCGTAAATTGCTGAGTGCTCAGTCCAAGTGCTGCCACAGCTATTGCTGCCGCTGCCTGCTGCCTGCTCCTTGTTGCTGCCACAGCACACACTCACCCACACACACACACACACTCACCCACACACACACACACATACTTGAAGCTCATCAGGCAGCTGACTTTTGCTGCGTTGCCTGCCAGCTTCCGTTTGTCTTTATTTGTCTGGCAGCTGCTGCTTTTGGCTTCGACTGCTCCTACGCTGCCCCCTTGCCACTTGCCCCCTGCCCCTGCCCATCACACTCAGCGTCCCTCTTAATGTTTGTTTACCTTACGTTAATGAAGTTGTTGGCCGCCCCAGCGAAAATGCTTGCGAAAATATTTTCGCAGCGTGCAAAAGGTATATCCAAACATATACATAAATATGTGTAAGAGAAAAGAAATAAAAAGTAAAAATAAAAGCAATTAGTTTGTTCATCACTCAACAGATGGCCGGGCAAAATGAAAATTTTTAAACAGCGCCCAACTGTCCCCCCCGCCTCCCAGCCCATTCTCCGCGACTCTTATTGCGAATGAAAGCGCGGAGACAGCAGCAGCGGCAGCAAAATAATAATTATGCATGCTGCAAAATAATACAAGAAAAGAGAAAAAATAACAGAAATAATAATAATAAGTAAGCGAACCGCTGAAATAATGTAAATATGCCACAAGCGCATTTCGCTGGCCTCGCCAAAGCATACAATGAATGAGCTCCACGATGAGCTGCGTCCCCAAAAGAATGTGCGAATATTATTGTTGCTATAGGTGTGAATGGAGGGCATTGGGATTGGTGCGCTTGAAGAGCTCTTCACAATAAACAATGAGAGATGGTTCCTAGCTAAATTCCATACTGGATACTAAATACAGATTTTTCATTCATTTTCTGTTCCTAAACTGAGTATTCAAGAATAATAAATGTTGATATCATATGATATTATATAGGCTGAATACAAATTCCAAGAAAATAATTAACATACTTTTAAGTCCCTCTTAAAATAAATTTAAATTTAATTTAATTTATATTTTCTTCCCAGAAAATAAAAAATGTTAAAATAATTGTACTTATACTTAACAACATTTTAAAATACCTATTTGTCAAGGTCTCAATAAAAAACGTTTCACTTAAAGGATATTTAAAAATTTCTCATACTTTTATGGGCATAAAATAAAGAAAATAAATATCTTTATAGAATTATCTAAATGTTTTAACATATGAATCCAAATAAAAGCTAACTTTTAATACGAAAATATTGTTTTTCTTGCAAGAGAATTTTTTTTTGATTATTTTATTTGCCTAGTTTAAATTGTTTATATTCCCGATTGGGTTCTATCATTTTAATCTTCACTCCCCAACTCCATTTGACCCTCGATAGAGTATCTCTGATGCGGCGTGAAGCGCTGACAATGGCATATTCTGTGCACTTACCTTGAGGAAAAACAATCCGCCCGCTGGTAGGGTTATGCGATGCGAGCCCGGCAGTATCTTTAGCGGTACGCCATCCTTGTACCATTGAATTGTGGGCGTGGGTGAGCCCTCTGCCTTGCAATTAAGCGTCGCTGGCTCGTGTCGTGGAACCGTCGTATCTATGGGATGTTCCACTATTCGCGGCGGATGTGAACCTGGCGAAGAGATGCAGAATGAGCAATGAAGAGGTTAAAGCGCTTTTTATACAAATTGCACTGGGATTGTATATGCAAGGCAGGGCAGGGCACGGTAGGACAGGGGAAACGGGCATACAGGGGGAGTTTCCTTTTTCCGCTGCGTCAGTCGTCATTCACCAGTCGCCAGTCGCCAGTCGTCAGCGGTTTGGCAAATGTTAAAAGATCTCCCTGGCAAATGAAAACAATGTTAATGCGCATTGCCGTTGACGTTGCAAATGAAGTTGCAGTTGCAATTCAACTGTCGCAGTGCGGCCAGATGCTGGGATGGGGCAGGGGCAGGGGTTGGGTTGGGTTTTATATCAGCAGTCGCCCGTGGCGGGTGTTCAAAGGTTCAGTTTGGAATTAATTTGTGTGAATTTGCATATGCGGCAAAGAACCGCAGCGCAGCTTAGCAGTTAAGTAGTTTTTTGTTTTTGCATAATGCGAAACTGCTAAATTAACTGGAAGAGGGGCAGTGCAAGCGGCAGAGAGGGGAGGGGGGGGGGGGGCTTAGCTAAGACCTGGGCACAGGTTGCCATGGAAACAGCCGAGTTGCTCAAAGGATTAGCATAGTTTTAGTTTCATTTACGTGCATTCCAAATGCAGCTTACAATTCTCCGACAAGGCAAATAAATAGGGCAATATTTGATTTACAACCAGGACGGATTATTACGGTAAGAAACTAAGAGATGCAGAATTTGAAATAATTGGTAATTGGTCTGGAAAATTACAATTGAAAATGAAAGAAGTGAAAGAATGAAAATTACAAATTAAAATTACAAATAATGAGTTTTAACTGGTTTCAATTATTGGGCGTTTTTAATATGGATTGAGAAATTGCAAAAGTCTAAATCTGTGTAATTTTGGCATTGAAAATGTTCAGAAAATATAAATATTCAGAAATAAAAAATAGATTTTGGCAAATGTTTCAATAAGTAAATTTTAACACTTACAATTTGCACAAAATAAAAGTTGTAAAGTTCATATTTTCACTATAATGTTATATTGAATATAAAAAAAGCACTTTAATTAATTTAGAGGTAAATGAACTAAAATCTATTAAGGTATTCAATTTGACAATGTATTTGGTTCTGACAACATTTCAGTATTTGAAAAAAGCTTTCGACACTTTTTTATCTATTAATAGAATACAAAGATAAATATTTGCACATTTAAATATGCATTTAAATTCCAAGTATTTGAATGATAAATATATATTATATATTTTAAAATTAGACAATTCCTCTCGATTCGTCTAAGTTGTGTAAGGAGAAGAGGAGCAGAAAAGCCAGATTAACTCTTGCAAATCTGCTGTAAACCATAAACCATGGTATATTTGATGTCAACTCGTTTGGCTCAATCCAATCGTTAAACAGTGCTCAACACGTTTGTGTTGCCGCAAAGTTTATGTGTGGCACATACATCGTATGTTTAGTCATAAGCAATCTGTCAGTGGTAAATACATAAATTTCAATTTTCCTGTCATATATAAACAATTTGCTGTCACACACGCACACCCTATCGCCAACAGAACACAACAGAGAACAACTCACGCAACTTGGGCGACGACGGAAAACTTTATTTATATCGCAGCATAAATCTATAAAGCTATACATAAATATATATCCATATATATATATATATATATAAATGTATCTGTATCTGCAGCTGTAGCTGTAGCTGTTGCTGTAAGCTCGCCGTTTGAAAATTGATATGTCAGAAAATGTTGGAATATTGAAACGTTATTAAATAAGGAAAAACGCAGCTGTTGTTGTTGCTGCTGATTGCACATTGCCAGCAACATGACAACAACAATAGCAATAACAGCTACAACAGCAACATTGACAGCAGCAACAACAAATTCACAGCTGCAGGCAAAAGTTGCATGTCATGCAGCAGACGCTGCACAAAGTCGAGCTGTAAATCGAATTGAAATTGGGGGAGGTTGGGAAAAAAAAGGCGAATCCTGAACTCCGAATCCGCATCGAGGTGAAGGGACGTCGAGACGTGTTGCATGTTGCCGGCGGCTCTCCCAGGCAAGACGCATGTCAATGTTATTTCAGCAATGAAAATATAAGAAAAAAAAAAACACGCTGAAGTGCCAACTGGCGCTGGGGTGGGTAGGGGGGCAGGGGGCGGGGCAGTTATGGCTGGGTCAAAAATCAACACGCAAACAAAACAGGAGAAAAAAATGAACGCCAACAAATGAAACTGAAGTTGAGCCAAAATGTGTTCAATGCGCACATTTTGAGGGTTAAATGTCGCATGTGGGTTGTTCTCTGTTCATTTTTTTTTTGGGACCAAAAGTTGCTGGACCGTGTACTTTTTTTTCTGTTTTTAGTGTTTACATATCTTTGCTGACCAGGCGAGGATCAAGGAGCGAACAGGCTTCTGGTTGCGTTTGTGGTTGATGCCCTGCGGTAATATTCAACACCTAAAAAAGGTTGTTTTTACAAATGACAAACAAGGGCGGCTGGGCGGTAGGTGGGCGGGGGGTAGAGCTAAGTGAGGGGGTGGGGAGCAAAACGTTGTTTCACTCTGTTGTGTGTGTCTGTATGGGCACATGCGTGTGCCACAAAAAATCGCATTTAAATATCAATTCCAAAGATTAGAAGTCAAGATTGATCTATTACAAGAGACGATGGCGAAATTATAATTTGCTTTATGAGCTGAAAACATAACAAAAGAAATCGTTTAAATTCTTAAACACCTTCTCGAGGGAGTGAAATTTATATATATATATATATATATATTGGGGGCAAGATATTGGAGAAGTATTAGAAGTTGAGTTTGAATCGAATCTATGCGCAAAGCTTGCGTTTCATATGAACCGAACTTGTAACTACATGCATATGGCACTGGTTCCGCTCGGAAGCCGAACCTAAAGCCATGATTGGAAGTATAGTTAAGTTGGCGGTTGATGAGATATGAGATATATCTTTAAAATCCATAAAGGTTTGAAGGTTTAAAGTGTTCCCATACAAAAGGTAACGATCGCTTCTGTGGGATCTAAATGATTTGTGGTTTCGCTGTTGGTAGAACTAACTTTATATATTATGAGTTTAGTAGAGTTTTTTAATGCCAAGTTTAGTTAAGAATCGGAAAAAACAGTAGACTTAAATAAGGCCATCTGCGAGATGTTTATACTGCAGGTAGCAGGCAACTTAGGGAATCATCCTAAATAATAAGTACAGTGAAAACTTTCTTGGGTGGACAGCAAATGTCGGTGGAATAAATATGGATTGATTTATGATGGTTAGAGAAGGGGTGTCTGCCTTATAGAAGTGTTCACTGGGAAAGTCCATTAAGAGAGAGTTTTGACTGTATCTTTTTTTTACGTTAACTGAAAAATATGCGTAAAATCACATTAAAGTTGAACTTAACTTTAGGTTTACTAACTTATCAATCTGAGTTGTTTTGCTTGCCTTTGGTCTCCGCCAACTGAAACTAAGTGCTAGTACATGCAATATATTTTGGGCCACCCGCTAGATAAATTTGCTTAGCAGCAGCTGTTGTTGCAGCACATAAATTATGGCACAGAATTTAATTATCGCACTGGACGGACGTGCAGCAACTACTCGTAACACAGTTTCGTCTGTGTGTGTGCCTGTGTGTGTGTGTGTGTGTGCCTGCCCAAAAGTATGCTACTAAAACAATTAGCAGCGCCCTAATTAAAACAACAATCTAAAGAGCCAGCCAACAACGAGAGTGCCTCCGGGGTACTTGATTGATGATGTAAGAGGCGAGAACGCCTCAAAGTATGCAGCACATGAGGAAAATGCGGCGACGCGTTGAAGTCGCTCAGTTCTTGGCTTTGTTTTCCCTTCCGTCTGTGAGTTTTTCCTTTTTTATTTTTGGCCGTCAGGCAACAAACAATGCAGGCAGCAAAAGCAAGCATGCAAATGTGTGTTATTACACACACACGCACACACATGCACAACGTGCTGAAACAAAAAGAAAATGTTTAAGGAAATTGCTGCAAATATTTTGCTTGTTAAGTGAAACCCAGTTTCGAAAACCGTTTTTGCCAGCGACCAAAACTGCACTCAGAAATGCTCTTCAGGCATTTTTCGCCATGCCAGGGTCGAGCACTCGACGGCACTCACAGAACGTCTTCGTCTCCGTCTATGACGACGTCTTCGCCTTTCGTCCTTCGTTTCGGGACGTTTCTTTGGGTTATTCCTCTAGTCCTTTTGGCGCTTGGCAGTTTTGCATTTTGCATAAGCGCTTGGAAATGCCTTTGTCGTTTTAGCAATTTATGCAAATTTCGTGCATTTTCCCCATGTTGTTACATTCTTTGTACGCCTGCCCAACATATACAACACAAACACATGCATACACAAACCACACACAACAACCTATATATGCATCCTGTATACATATATACATATATATATGTATATGTAGGGTAAGGACTGGCATGCAATTAAAACTAAATTAGTAGGCCTCTGGGCTATGGGCTGTGGGCAGTGCGAGTTTCTGAATGCAGTTTTCAGTTTGCTAATTGAATTATTTAGTTGCAAGTCGTTTCATTAAATGCACACGCAAAGTTTTACCCTACAACAACAATTACAACAACGACAAGAATTGCAACGTCAACAAACTGCGAAATCAGCGCAAAGCAGTCGTGAAATTTTTAACTACATTCCAATCCAGTTTTGAGTTATCTGATTGTGCTCATGAATATATAATTTGAGGGAAGTTCTTAGTGAATACGAAGTCGGTTAAAAATAAGAAAATAAAAAAATTTCAACTATTCTGGGACTTAATTTCAATTTCATTTCAAACGATTTAAGATCGTTCGTTTATTTTTTTATTTATTTTTTAGAATTCTTAAATAGTCTATTTAAAATTATTCAAAATATAATCGGTATTAGAAGAAACAGCTTTTATGAATAATTATTCCTTGCAAAGTCTTCCATATCTTTACTTTGTAATGTCAGGCCGCATTTGGAAAGGGTAATTCCAGACATAATTTATATATGACTTATTGTGTAGTAATAATATTATACTGTGAGAAGAATAAACTAAATATTGAGCAGGTTTAAATAAAAATGAATAAATGAATGAATGAATGAATAAAAAGGAAGCAAACATTTTTAAATAATGCATAAATACTTTCCTAAAATTTCCCACGAGAAATCCACAGGATCTTATATATATTATTGCACCAAATATGACCTAAATAAAACCCAAAGAATTTTAAGTATTCTCTAAAGCTTTATCCCTTTAACTTTCTATGCAAGTGAATATATCCCAGACTTTTTGTAACTTGACTATAGTAAACAGTTATGATATATTATTTTTGTCAGCATACCATTTCATTTTCTATGCCAAGTTTACGTTCAACCACCCCAAATTAAGGAATATATTTCAGTGCAAGCTTCATTGTCGCCTCTGTGAAGTCGAGTTCATTTCGACAGAAATATGTTGGATATTTTTCTTTTGAATAGGCAACAGCCCGGGAACAACAACCAAATGAGTCAAATTAAAGTTTGTAAATGCTTCGTGTGCAGCAAATTGTTTCCGGGGATGTTGTGAAAAGTTTTTGTTTAGTTATGAATCACAACGACGCACAAGCAGCAACAACAACAACAGCAGCAACTGGAACAACAACAAACAAGCAACAACAGTGTGGCCATAAAATTTATCGTTTAGACCAAAAACATTTTTTTCTTCATTTGTTTCTTTTTTACGCTCTAGCTGTTAAGAGGCAAGGGTTGGGACTTCGGATGTGGGAGGGGTTGAATTTTGACAATGACTCACAAGTTTTTCAAATGAATTGCTTCTTTTTTTTGGCTAGCTGCTGTTTGGGGTGTATATGTGTTTTTTTGACACCTTTTCTAATTGTAGAGGCCACACCCTGTCATAGTTTCCACCCCTAAGCGAATTGTAAACATGTCAGGAGTCAAGATTTTTGTGGTTAAATTGCGAAATGCAATAAATGCAAAGAGCAGGCGAACGATGCATTGGCATCAACTCAATGTCACTTGCAAATGTTTTGCCAACAACTGGAAAATATACCATATATGTATGTACATATATTTTCCGAGAGGAAAGCTGTCTGCTAGCGACTTGGCCTGCTCGGGTGTCTCGATCTCGCTGCCTGCATATAAAGTGCAAATAATATAAATAATTCAAAACATACGAGAGACACAACACACAGACAGACTCTCACACACACACACACACACACATTTGCATTGACACACTTCAAAGTGCAGCCCCAGTCACACCCGCCTACCCACACCCAGATACATCCACCCGTATTCCTGTCTAAACTTTGGCCCACTCCCAGCGCTGTGGCACCCACTAAATGCATTACAATGCCAAATGCAATGCACCGCACCGCCCGCCCAAATGTGCAAATACTTTTAGACATTCGTAGCATCTGGCTAGGGGGCAGCTGGGGACTTGTTTTTAGTTTTACCCGTATACCCAAAGCGAACGCCCACTCAGTCAGTCAGTCAGTCAGTCAGTCGAGTCAGTTGTACGGATACTTTTTCTACTGCTGCTCCACATTCTCATAGGCCACCTGCAACCGCAGGCAATCTTCCACCCCCCTCGTAGCACCCACTCCAAAAAAAAAGAGAAAAAACATGTCGAATGTGTGGCGTTTTATGTAGATACAGATACAACTGAGTATATGCAATTGCACTTGGCTCTGTCCAAAAGTTGCAGCTCTTGACGCAAGCTTAGCGCAGCACCACCCACAACCACCCACATCCCCACATTTCGCTGAAAAACAAACTTTTCACATTGAATTTTCTGGTACACGAAGTATCTAGAAATGTATGTGTAACTGGGCAGGTGTGTTCGTGTGTTTGTGCATGTCACTCTCCGTTAGTTCAGACACTGTATCTTTGCAGGGTATTGTGAATTTCTGCTGAATTTTAAATTGAGTTATAGAAGATTCGTGGGAAAGTATCTCTAAAGAGTTCTAATCATAATATAAGATCCGACATCAATTCCATCCTTCAAAATTAAGTCTCCACAGCTTAGTTGTCTCCAATCTCCAGGCCAAGCAATCGAGCCACACACTCAGTTCCTTGACTAGTCCAATGTCTCCACAAACAATTATCAACTGTGGATACTCTATGGCAAAGTCTTCACAGTCTTTCGCCAGTCCAGTCTCCACAGTCTCTTGTCTCCACAGAAAGTATCCACAGTACGGTCTTTACAGTCAAACGTCTATAGATAAATCTTAAAAGCCGAGCCTTCACAATAAAGTCTCCATAGTTCATTCTCTACAGTTCTGTCTGCATTATTAATTCTTCCCAGTCAAAACTCTAAACTTCTACGTGCCCAATCTGGACTAATATTAAGACTAAAGTGGATTCTTTTAAATCAAGTTTTAACAGCCGCGAGAATCTTTGCTCTGGAATTTCTGCAGTTTTCCCCTAACAACGACAGTTTAAACAGTAGTGAAGTCTTAACAGAGAAGGGTTAACAACAGAGTTACTGTTAACAGTACTGTTAAGGTTGTACTGTAATACAAGTCTTAGCGTGTAGTTCCGAAACGATTCTAGTTATTTTATTCTTCTCCTGATGGCATATTTGCCTGGAGATATTCAGTTCTATCTCAAATGATCGGAATATAAATCTAACATGACTTTAACAACATCTGTTATCTCTTACCTCACTCATAAAAGCGTATACACATGCCAACCATAAAGTAGTTCCTCTTTCCTATTGCATAAATTTGTTGCACCTTTGCGAGCTATTTGGCAACAAAAGTTTGTGAAGCGTAAAATGTTACAGCTGGGCACGGGCAGGTTGTTGCCAGCCATAGGACATTTTTATTTGCACATCGGGACATTTGAAATTCCAGTTGTGTGATGGCTCATTAAGCAGCAAATAGCTGCACCACCTGCACCACCCACAAGCTCGGATCACAAAAATTTGTTTCGTGTCAAGCAGCTGTGTCAAATGCTAATTAAAATCAAGCGGCAGTCGCTTGTATAAACAGATATCCTGTCAGGGGCATCGGAATGGGGCAGGTAAACTTAAATCACAGGACATCGGCAGAGAGGACGAACGCTAACGCCATCATCATCATTATCCTTGTCATCGTCAACAGCAATCAAGATAAAAGATAAGTTAAATGCCGAGTGGGCAGCCGTTGGGCCGTGGAAGTGGAAGTGGAACTGTAGCCGGTCTTGGTCCTGCGCATCGGATGACTTTGCTGCTGATGCTGCTGCTGCTGCTGTTGCTCCTGCATGTTTGTTTTGTAATAAAGTCCTGGACGAGCTGGCAGTTCTCGCTCGCTCTGCGTGCTCTGCGGCTCGCATCAAAGCAAACTTTGAGCTGCCTTCGGTTTTTCGGCTAGTGATTTGGACGCTTGATTGCTTTCACTCATCCTGCCAACCAGGCTGCGACCCATTCTGGGCCACAGTACGTGCAAAGCACCAAAGGACACGCTTCTGCACAGCTATCCCTACGTGTCTGTCTCTCTCTCTGTGTGTGTGTGTGTATGTATGGGTGTGCATGTTAATTTCCATCTGCCTGATTGCGGGGGTGTCTCTCGTCTATCTAACGGCCTGTCCGCCCTTCGAGTGCCCCATAACAACACGTTCGGCTCATAATTTGGAGTGAAAATTTTCAATTAAACTTAATTGCATTAAAAGCGAAGGGTTCAATCTGTCGTTATAGTCGTTCTCTCTTCCTTCTACCCTTCAAGTTGTTGTCTCTGGGTTTACTTTTTAACTTGTGCTGCGGCTCCCCCCGCACTTCCCTTGCCCAGCAAGCATTCATTAGGGCCAGCGCTTTTTAGTTGTTGTTGCTTTTTATGGTCTCTGAACTTTTTATGCTGCAATAGGTTTAGCTTTTGTGGGCGTCAATGGAGCTGAGCGGTTTGATTGGGGTGGGTGGGCGTGACCTGTTTACTGCACTCGTTAAATATAGTCGATTAATTTTTTTTATTTTATTCATTTTACTGTCCAAAAGTCAATTTAGTTTCCCTTATTCATAAATCATAAATAAATTTGAATTCGTTTTTGAGTTTTCATTTAAAATTCATTGAACCACATATTTTTGGTTTTTATAGCGAAATAAAAATGAGATGCTGTAGACCATAAAATCGGGCGTAGTGCTTAGCCAGAATACTTTTTAAATTTGATAAGATTTTTGTTCAGAGAAAAATGTGATATTACAATGTTAAAAACATGTAATAATAACAGAGCTACAACTGTTTCCCATATAAAGTTTTATATATTCTTGCTTTTTGATTATGCATTGAATATATTTATCTGATTCATCTGAAAACATAGCGGCTCTCATTAATAGATCTAATGAATATAGGAGATTCTGCATACAATTTGTGACTTAACATAACTCTTCTGATAAAATCTGTTAAAACAACATGTTGCTTTACTTTTACTTATTTAAGAATTTAATTTTGCTGTCAAGCAAAAAAGTTGCGTTATATTATTAAGTAAGCTGTTATTTAAGCATGCAGCTATGACAACAATATCGTTTCATGTTAATTCCTTCTTCAAATATGTAATTGACGTATATGTTTAACGAAAACATTGCCTAACTCTGTTAATCAATCTCTTTTCGAAGCATGTTAACGTCAATTAACATTAGATCATCATTAGATAGGCCTTAACGAAAACATGCCCAGGCACTGTTAAGTGTTTCCCAACCGAATCATGTTAACTTAATTAAAATGTTTACTTCTATTCAGCGTACATATTTAATTATTTATAATTAATGCAGCCTAAATATTGTCTATTGCAATTAAAACTCTATTGAAAGCAACACTTCTAAACTTCTAAACGGATTAATTTATAAAAGCCCATAATAGATCGCTTATCCCATGTTAGCCAAGTTGAGTTATGACCGGCACAAACTTCCATTATCTATACAATGCAGCACAAAGCATGCTAAAACGAAGCACTTATTTGGTCAGCTTTGCAGTAAGCACTTTAGCGCCTCCAACACCCCCAACCCGCCTCTCCTCTCCACCCTGAACACCTCCAGTTTGGAACCACTTTGGTGCCTTCCACTCGATGTGAGCGTCAAACAAACTCTCGGCTTTTTGTTTTGTCTACTCTTTGTGTGTGTGTCTGCTCGAGTGTGTGTGTGTGTGTGTAAATTGCAGCACATAAATCTTTGTGACAAACACCCAACAGAAAGACACACACAACACACACTCCAAAAATACAATAGAAGTGATGCGACAGCCATTTTTCAAAAACAAAACAGTCTGAAAAAAAAAGAAAGCAAAACAAAACGAGAAGACACGAATTGAAGGAATGGGCATATAAAAAACAACTTGCCAAAGCGGAATGAAGCATGCTAAATTCTGCAGAAATGTAAAAAGAGAATCACTCCAAAAAACAAAAAAAAAAAAAAAGGGAAGCTGGCAGAACGCAAGATTGTCTTAATGGCTTCGACATGTTTGCAAAACGACTGTCAAACGCAGCCCCATGTCAGGATCTGTTGAGTCTGGAGCCAGGCGTCAAGCGTCTCACATGAAATCACAGTTGGAAAGAGATGGAAATGAAGCATTGTTTCTATGCCCATTGGCTCTGTGTGCGTGTGTGTGTGTGTGTGTCTTTTCGATTTCTCGCATTGCTCTTCATGACATGCGTCAGCATTGAATGCGACTGCCACACACTTGAGCTTGTCATATGCCTCCAGCTGCTGCAGCAGCCGCCTCCTGCCGCCTCCTGCCGCCTCCTGCCTGCATCGGTTTCCATCTTGTGTGTGCGCAAATCGCATCGCATGACAGAAAGTCACTCAGTCATGCGGCCGCAGCACTTGATACACTGCCCAAAAAGAGAAAAACTCAAGTTCCATTCGATTGCTCAACACACACACACTTAGACATGCGCGCCTCTGGTAAAGGGGGAGGTTACTTTTTTTAACTAGGGGCGCCTTGGCTCGCAAATTGAATTTCTCACCTGAGCGCATCGCCCATGTCTGCATGTGTAATTATCGTTATCGATATCGCGTATACGCACTGTTGGCTTGCTTGTAGCTGGCCCCCCTCGGCTTGCTTTGGCATGTGGACTGAGGGTCGCACATTTAACCCTCGTTAAGCAAAATCGAAATTAACGCTTTATGTATTTAGTTCACATGGCAAAAAAAAGGACACTTTTAAGGCATCGCCGCCTTCTCCTCGCTGCCGCCTGATTTTGCCTATGAAGTTATTAAAAGCAAATTAGGGTTGTTCCAACCAGCAAAACGAAACCAGAAACCAGTTTTTAACTGTCCGTGTGGATGGTTGGTTGTCAACGAGGCATTGTCCCCAACTGTCCGCACCACCCACATTTGGCCAAGGGTTGCGTGCCTTTAGCGCGTTTTGCTGTCGCTGTCATTGTCATTGTTGTTGTAGTTTTTGTTGTTTTGCTGCTAACTTAATTGTCAACATGGGAATTTTTAAGCTAAACAACAACTTGCATAGTTTAGCTGATATACGATATGCTTACTCATATATATATGTGTGTGTGTGTGTGTGTGTGTGTGTGTATTGGGTGTTTATGTCTGGGATTTACGAGGCAAAGTTTCAATTATTTTCAGATTTGTTTAATTACGCATGCCCAGCGTCTGCCTACACTCAACTACAAATTGATTTTTAAGTGTGCGACTCGAGACCTCTCAATCAAGTCTTAATTAAGAACACGTCTGATGTATCTCATAGTTACCTCAAGTATCTTTTACTATTTCGAGACTATTTGATATACACTTCCTAAAGCGCGGGGTGTCTCCCTAATCCCGCGTTGTCTGTAGACTTGGTTGATTGAATGTTGAATATTTAAAATGTATTCAAAATAGAGTTATTTCATTGTATTCAAATATTCTCTTAGCATAAATAACTATAAATTATTTTTTGGCCTCCATAACAAGTCGAATATTATCTATATGGTCCCGAAATAAAGACAGATTATAGAGTGAACACAATTTCTACTGTTCGAATCAGACAGAAGCTGCCGCAGATAAGTTAACAAACGGCGAGGGGCACAGGCTGGGTGTCATTCAATAGGGGCGTGGCATGCACACCTTTGAAGTGCAACAGCCGCGAGCAAAGTTGAAAAGTGCGCTTGTTAACATTCCCTAATTGCTGTTGCTGTTGTTGTTGTATCTGCGCCTTTGGGCATGGCGGGGAGTGCCAGGCAGAGCCAGGCACGACAAGGATGTCGACAAGGACGACAATGACGAGTGCAATTATACAAAAACTACTTAGGCGCGCATCCTGCCTGGCAGGCAAGAAGACGCAGACTCGACTCGACTCGACAGGACTCGACGCAACGCGACTCGACTCGACGCGACTCGGCACGACAGGACTCAAAGCGACTCCTTGCTTCAGCTGCCTCTGCCTCTGCCTCTGCCACTGCCAAACAGGCAGCGCAACAAAATTGAAAGAAAACTCACTTTCGTGTTGTAAATTTGTAAACATCCTAGAAAAAATAGCTAAAGGCAGACTTGAGAGTTGAATTGTTGCTTGCGTTGACAAGCGAAGACAACGGGAAGAGGGGCCGGGGGCTTGCAGCTGCTGATGACAGCCGCAATGCAATTTGCAGTGCATCTTTTGATAATGCCCAAGGAATAGGCAAAAAAAAAAAAAAAAAAAAGAAAGTAACTGAAGTACTTCGCCAATTACACATCGGTAACGAGGCTCAGCGCATACTTTGCAGAAACCTATCAGCAGCATTGATGGCCAACAGCAACAACAACATTTGTCATTAAGTCAATAAGCGCATTGTGCTTAAATGTACATAAAAATAAAGCCAAAGTCAAAAGCAAAGCCAATGCCAAAGTCTCAATGTAGCTGGCGAGGCGAAGTCCGGAGCGGGCTCTCCACGGAGAATGCCATTAAATTTCGCCGAGGCAGGTCCTTTATGCGTGCTCATGTGTTTTGCACGACAACAAAGCCGATTTATGCCCAATTGGATTTGCTGCTAAGAGCCACAATTCATGTTTTTATGACCGGATGCCTATTTAGGGGATTCCCAACGTTGCGAATTGCCGACGCTTTTTTAATAAATATAAAATGTCAAAGCACACAAAGGACCAAAGCTGAGAAGAAAGGAAAAGGTGAGTTCACACACACACACACGCACACACACACACACACACGCACACAATGAATGCTTAGCATTGATGGTCCAGCATGTCCTTTTGCCAGAGTTGCCACATCGTTCGGCTTCTGGTCCATTCACAAAGACCATGTCCGTTGTTTTCTTGGGCTGCTTTTCATTTGATTTGCTTGTTAAAAAGCTCAAGTTTTATGGCCTTTTCTTTAGGTTTTTTCTTTCTTCTTCCTTATGGTCGAAATGTCCAACAAGTTAAGGCCTATCGATTTGCAGCCATAGTTAGTCCGGAGGAGGGGTGTAAGAGTCTTGACAATCTGCTGGCCTGACATTTCGGGCGCGTTCATCATCGCCTGCTGACATTGATAAATTATGCACGCTGCTCAGGGCAACAGCTGAGCACAGCTAAACAGTCCTTTGGCTAGGACTATGCTTCGTATCCTTTTCGTCCGACAGCAGCAACAAATGGCTGGCCCTAAAAATAAAGGCTGTTGCTCGCCTTTCGGCCTTGCCGTGATTTTCTCTGTGTGTGTGTGTGTGTATGTGTTTCGGGCTCAAAAGGCAATGAGTTGGCAAAAATTATGACTCGCTGGCCTAAAGTCATAAAAATATGTATTTATTCTAAATATATATATACATCTAAATATACTCTTTCAAGGGTTAAAAAATGGGTTTGCGTCTTGGCATTTAAAATTTAAGTGCCCGCATTTGCTTGTTGCTATTTTGTGACTGGGCACGCGGAATAAGTGGTAAATAAGGAGCTAATACTTTGGGTTTGTTAAAGTTGGCTTTAAGAAGGAACATATTGGAGGAATATTTAAGTTTCAATATCCGAATATTGACGCTGTGTACATAAAACTTAACATTTTTGTAAGTGAGAGTTGTAGAGTTCTGTAGAAATGTTAAATGTTTTTATAAATATTTTATTAAATAAGGAGTGTTTTTAAGAGAGAGATCCAGTGAGAGAAGAGCTAGTTGCTAGCTTTAACAACAGCTACAGTCTGTCGCTAACAGCACTGAACTGTAACAGTAGAATGTTAATAATGTGTGCACTTAAATTCCATAGCTATTAAAAGCTAACATATTTTTAACATAAATATATTATAGTCCTTAATGTTATTAACATAACTGAAACAACATTACTGGTTGCAATAATGTTGATATTACACTATGTTAACAACATATCACTGTGAGTTAATCAGCAAGTACGATGTGTTCCACATATCGTAGTAGACATCTAATTTAAAAAGGTTTATCTTCATGAAAATTATGTAAAAAGAGCTAAGAGCCTTGTAGGTTGAGATCCCTTAGAATATTAGGTTTTAACATATCCTCTTGTCTGTTAATTCCGAATTCAAACTGGAATATTTCAGTGTTCGTCTGTCTTCTAAGCAGTACGTATAAATTCAGACTCAGCCACAAACATTTAGTGGCCATCGCAACTACTTAAGTATTCTTATTGCTGATTGCAATTTGCTATTCCACTTAGCTAGCTTAAATAAACAAGAGTCGCTGCAGTTCCGCAATGTTAGGTACTTTTCGGTCCAGCTCAATTTTTGCTCATAAAATCATAACCTACATTTAACATTTGTGTTTTATTTTTTACTTTGCACTCAGCTGCTCGCAAAAGCTGCTTACGATAAAGCCCTGCAATTTTCGTCCTGAATTGACAACTTTGACATAATTGACTGCAAGCGAAAGAAGCGAGAGAAACCAGAGAGAAGCGAGCGAAGAGACTGATGTAAAAAAAATCATAACAGCTCATAAACACCACAAGTCCTTGGCCAGGTCCTTGAAGAGCGTCGTGCAAACTGTATACAAAGTTCATATAAAAATTAAAAACCGCACTCTGCTCATAATGAGCTCTTGGAACGGGACGAGTCAAAGGCGACATTTATGTTGCCCGTCAACTCAATCCCGACTATTTTTATAACAATCTTATAATATGTATTTTTAGCATTTCATTTTTTATTTTCCGCTGCCTCTTCTGCGTCTTTCTCTTCATCTCCGTCTTCGTCTTCAACTTATATGGCGTAAGCTTTGCTTTTGGCCCTCATCTTCATTAGCAAATTAAAATGTCAATGACACTTGGCGCGGGGGCGTTGACGGGTGCCCGGCTCAAGGGTCGAAAGGGTAAACATTTAAAAAATGCGCGAGAAATGCGAACAAGTGCCAAGCGGCGAATCAACAGAACCGGCTCCAGAGCTCTAAAGCTGTCGCAGACGATGACAGCAGCACCGACGGCTTCTCGCCAGACGGCCGCTCGGCATTCTTAACCCGGACACGGACGCAGACACGGACACGGACACGGACAGGACCCTCTAGCCGTCCGGTCACTCAATGCTTTATGATTGCGCTGGCGCCAGGGTTGCCACAAAATGCACAGCCACACAAAAATATGCGAAAACTTGTCATAAAAAATATGCTCAACACTTGTTTATGCCAGAGTTTGTTGTCTCGAGTCGTTTCACAACACTTTAATGGGTATATTAAATATGAAACGCAATTTAAACTTTATAAATATGGTAAGTAAATTGGCAGTTGCTTGAATTGAGCTTATTATACAAAATATTGGGCTCAATTCATAAAAGAATATTTTATTAAAGTCATAAAAAAGAGATTTTTGCCTGGCAGTTAAAGCGAGCTGAGTCTGTGAAGAGCTTCAATTTTCCCAAGCAAAGTGTCGACTACTACTGATTCGGATTCCCATTTTCCGAGAAGTCTTTCTGTTTCTTAAATAAAGATTTTTGGCAGAATTTCATTTAACTTAGTTTAAAATAGAGACTAGGCTTGAATTCTACAGTGTCTATCTCTAGCAAATAATTCAGAATTATATTATTATATATTATTATTGTTGTTATTATAAATATATTTTTATAATTATTATTAGATATTCGAAACCAGTTTGGTTCCTTGATTGTTAAATAAATAATATGAAAAGGAACATTTATAAATGTTCATATAAAATTCAAAGCTTTACTCCAAAGAGTATTAGGACGTCGACTTGGTCAGTTATTTGATTTTTCATTTTTTGTATTTATTTCGTTTGCTTTTAAGGCTCACACTTTGGAGGCACTTTAAACTTTTGATAGCCCCGCTGCGCCTTGGCAGCTGCTTCAGAAAATTTACTAGTGCAATTCATTAGTGGCAATTGGTCGATGTTGTTGTCGTTGTCGCTGTCGTTGTTTCTGCCCGCAGTGTTAGCTGTTGTTTTTGGCCTAGTTTTGCGCATAATGGCATGAAATATGTTTTCATGTGGCAAACGCTCACACACAAAGGCTCAGCGGGTAATCATGTCAAGCTGCGCCAGGATTAGCCCAACAGGAACACGAATTGCTGTTGATAGGCATTGTCGTTGTGTTATTGTCCCTGTTTGTTATTGTTGTTGTTGAGCAAAAACGAGAAATCACTTAATTAACTTAATCAAAATATTGCCATTATTTCGGGCGCTGAAAGGCATCAGCATAATTGAGCTCAGAGTCCTGCATGTCCTTTGCAGCATATTTCATTGTTTGCTCACACACACACACACACACACTGACACACACTCGTATATTAGAGGATACGTTAGATAAATAAATAAATGTGTCTACCCCTAATGATTTGTTTGTTTAAGAACATGTGTGTATACACATTTATGTTTCTTTCCCTGTGTGTTTATGCTATTTGTATTATGACAGGCATCGAATTGATGCAGAAATTAATTAAAATTTTGCGCCTTTCTCTAATTTGAAATCGCCCACAAAGGCAAAAGGCATGCAAATGTCAGTTGCCTTCCGTATAACTTACAGTGTGAATTCAACAAAATGCCGACTAATATGCGATTAAATCACTTGGATTTCGATATGATTGCATTAAATAATTCAATGAACCGAATTTATTTTAATTGACTTCAGTTTTGAATATCAAATTAATTAAAACAAAACCTATAAGACTTTTTGCCAAGGCAGTTCTTAATTTTATTAAGCTTTTAACCTGAAAAAGATATAAGGAATTTTAATTTAAATTGTAATCTGATTCTATAATAAAATGAATCCAATTAAATAACTTCTATTGGATTTTTTATACCATAAAAACTTAAAACTAAGTCGCCAAAAGCTGATGAATTTCTTATATATTTATGTTCATATTTAATACAAAATTTTTATAATCTAAGTTCAACCAAGCCCATTGTCTTTTGAGAAATTGAAGATATAATTCCAACAATATCTAAACTAATATTAATTAAATTCACTTATCCATTTATAAAGCTAATAAGCTTAAGTTGCATTCAATGAACTTCCGCACAATTTTAGCAAATTCATTTAACGCTCGAATACCTTTTATATATAAATTCGCAACAATTTCACATTTCGTCTCAATTAACTAGAAGACAAAAGGATAACTGGTACCAAATACTTTTAGGGCTTATTACCCGAAAAACAACCCAAAATAAAAGATAACAAAGAAATGCCAGAAAAGAACAAGAGGCAAATAACTTGCCTTTATTTGTGGGCCTAAAACCCTATTAGGACCCGGTCTTTAAGGCCCATATAAAATAATTTTAACCCTTTTTTTTAAAGTAATTTAACGCAACATAGCACAGACTCGCACACACACACACACACACACACCAGCCATTTATGGGGGGTTAGAGATAGCTGTCTGCGGCACATTGATACCGACGGGTTGGACGCAGGGGGCTGGCAACATTTCATGCCACTTATCAAAGGCAACAATTTAGGTTAAATACTCATTAATATTCCGGTCTGCGAAAGTTTTTGCCAAATAAATTTATGCCCGACGCTTTGGCCGCAAGGCACAAGACGAAACAACAACAAATATATAAATGCACGAAGGGAGTAACACACACACACACACACACACACACACAGACAGAAACACACACGCACAGAAATTAATTTGGCCAACAGGGCGTATGTGTGCCCTGCCTTTGCCTTTGCCGTAGCCGTAGCCTACTTTTACGTGGCGCCCCCTGAAGAACAACAGCCAACTGGAACTAGAACTGGAACTAGAACTGAGTTCAGCATGCAATGAAAATGATAATTGGCCCAATGGCTGCTTCCGCCAAATGAATAATTTATAAATTAAGCGCAAGAAAATGCGAACAAGCCAAAAAACTTTTGCACAACAAACAGAAAAATAAATAAATAAAAAAACAAATGTAAAAATAAAAATAAAAAGAATTTAGCTTACAACTTGGCGGCCCACAAAAGTTGGCACAAAATAAAAAAAAAACCCGAGTATTTAATTTGTTTTATTTGATGTTGCAGCCGTGCGAGTTGCTGCCACTAAAATGCCAATAAATTTGCCAATGCTGGCCGAAACAACAATTTATTGCATACTTCTGAGCGCAGGCCTGTGCACGCGTGTGTGTGTTTGTCTGTGCTTTTAACTGGGATTTATTTATTTACTGCTCCGTGGCGAATTTTTCGGTGCGCTGATAAAAATTTTGACATGCCAAACGAGTCGAGCTGCCCAACAAAATGACAGGATATTATTCAATTGAATTCGTTTACATGCCTGAAACTACAAAATAATAAAAGGCCGACGCTGAAACATTGCTCGACTAGCAGATACGCTGTAAACAGACTGAAACTATTTCAATACATTTTTGTTTCCAGTAGGTAACTTAATAAATTCTTTAAAAAAGAATAGACATACCTTGCAATTAGTTGTTGAACTGTGGACCTTATTAGGTCGAACTATTGAAGCTTTCTTAACAAATATTTAAACCAAGATTACAGGGTATGGATTCTTTTTGTATTTATCTGATTGCATAATATGTGCGGTAAAGCGTTTGTGTTTTATGTCGCTTCGTTTCCGTTTTGTGCAGTTCGGTTCGCTCCGTTTCGGAGGGTCATATTTACATGCGGCTCTCATTGCTTTCGGGAACAAGAGTACAAGAGTTCTATATGTATTCATTTTGGGGCTTATTAAATGCGCATATTTTATGCAAGAGCCAACAGAAGAAGAGATACGAGACCAACAAGAAACTCATTCATAATTTGGTTTGCCCTCGGGCTCTAACTCTGGCCCTGACGCTGACTTTCGCTCTGGCTGGTTGCTGCTTTTCTGGCCGCATTTCATTTATATATATACTTTTTCCTTTTGCCTAATTTGTTTGAGTTGTTAGGCAGCGATTGGGCTGGCGGGGGCTGGCGGAGGGCAAGGCAGTGCAAGAAAACTGAGAGCGGAAATTGTTTTGTGGTGGGCAAAAGTTTTTCGTATGAAAGCCAAGCAAATAAGTTTATTTGAGCACAAGTAAATGAATGTTAAACGAAACTTAACTAAGATACATTTACTCTAAGCAAAAAGACAGTTAATCAATACATTAGCTCATAACTTGGCCAAAACTTAAATACTTTTCCAGTTACTCTGCGCAAATTAATATAAGTGCTTATTAGCTGAATCTTAACATAAGATCAAGAACTAATCAAGAACCAAATTAGAAACTAGAAATTATATGAAAATACTTTATTATAATTGAAAGGATTCTCATATATTTTTAAAACTAGGCATTATGTGCCCTATATAAAAAAGGCACTTAGAAAAGAGAATAAGTCAAACAACTGTACTTTTTTTTATCTAAATACAGTACCGAATATTAAAAATAAAATGTTCAAGTTTAACTAAAGCCAAGTCAAGTTGAACTAAAGTCAAGTACACCAAACCGAAGGAAGCCGAAACTCTAAGAATTATTTTGCCTTAGCCGAACTGAACTCCGATTTGAGACATATATATTTTCAAAATGGTAACTCTTAAAATTAAATACTTTTAAGGATAACTCAGCCACAAAGCATATATAGCTTGGGCCCCAACAATCGGCTGTATCTAACCATGTTTGGTAGATGCCAATTTTGGGTTGAGATCAAATCTAGCCCGCGATTTCTGAATGAAAATATTCACGATTTGCAATATTTTCAGTAGAACGGGCAGCTATGCATTAAAATTGACTTGATTTAAAAAAACTTCGAAAATAGACGAACAAAACCTGGGTACAAGTATGTTTAAAAGTGAGTCGAATCTACGTGCAGGGAATTACTTCAAACTGTAAACCGTATCTGCGACTTTTCTTTGGGCCCGCATTAGAGCGCATTAAAAACAATAAATAAAACTTCGCTGTTTTCCTTGAAAATCTCAAACAATAGTTCACAATCTTGTTGTTGATATTGGCAATGCTTGAGCAAACATTCGACTGTTGGCACTTGGCAACACCTTACGCCTTTCAGCAGCAAAACCAACATCAATAATACAAATAAAAAAATGCTGTGCATTTGAAAAGATTCTTTTTGGGATTGTGCTGCAAAACTTTTAACACAAATGCGACAAGAGGAAAAAAACACACACACACACACACTTTGAGGCCAGACGGTCTGTTACCTCAGCTAAATGCACCTCATTACTGTGCCACACACACACACACAGAGTGTGGCACACACGCACACACTCAAAGAGTATATATAATAAATACTCATATAACGTCGAGCTACGAGGCATTTTCTATGGCGTATTTGCAATTGCAGCAGCAGCACTTGAACAAATGCGAGAAACTGCACTTCAGCAGCTGCTGCTGCTGCACAAACAGAATGGCCAAGCAAACAAACACACACACACACACTCGCCACACACTCACAAAACACACACATAAAGCACACACAGAATTGTAGAAGGACTCCAAACATGGTCTTACCTTGTGCATACGTCCACTTCAGCAGGAAAACGATGAATACGAAACGTAAATCCATTTTACAATTTTTTACAGTATTTCGACTTGAGATAAAATGGCTAAAAAAGCGTTGCAAAAGCATTTATTTGCTTGGCACACACACAGACACACCCACACACGCACGCCACATGCACAAAAGGATCGCCAAGAATGTGCAACTGCTGTGAGGTTGTTTTTCTTTTCTTTTTTTTTTATCAGTACTCGTATTCAATTTTTTATTGCAAGTTTCAGTTGGAACTTTTGGCCTGGTCGCCGGATTTTACTAGGCGCTCAGTTTGCCCAGCATTTCACACAGACACACACACACACACACATGGCGCTTGCCGCTGGCAAGAAAGCAGGCACTTTGCCTAAATGCTTCCGCTTCCGTTTGCCTTTGCGTTTCCGCTTGCCACCAAAATCTTGCGGCGCATCAGCGTCGCGGCTGCGGCTGCCACCTGGTGGCCACTTGAGTTTCGCATGTTGGCGATGCCTCGCAAATTAAACAATTAAAACACACGGCACACTCGACGTGCAACACGTTTTCCGTTACCGGCGCCCAAAACTTTGCCAAAATGTTTGTTTATGTTTTTCTCTCTTTTTTTTTTGTTGTTGTTTTTTGTTTTTATCAGCTGCCGCTGCGACTGTGGCAAGTGGCAATGTGGCAGAAATTGAACGCGTGGCTCGCTCCAAACCGTTAACCGTTGGCGGCAGTAACCAAAACTCAACTGAACGCCAACGGGCCAACAGTTTACAGTTATGCCTGCCTACCCCCAGCAGCAACAAGCCCCCACACCTCGTCGCTTCCGAGAGTGGTGAGTTTTTCGTCGGGCACGTAACTTCGTTGTTTTCGCTTCGTGCGCCTTGAAAATTCGGAGTACGAGCGGAATTCCTGCGTGCAGCACACAAATCAGCTGTTCGGAAGCGAAGCTCCTGCGCTTCCATAGTAATTCGAGTACTTAAATTAAGTAAGTTTTGCTTAAAATATTCTAGAAAAGTTTCAAAAATTAAATTTAACTTTGTAAATTCGATTTTTCTCTTTTCCAGTTTTTTCTTAAAATTTCTGATCATTCGATTAATTTTTATAAATTTTTTTTATCATTAGTGTAAAGTCCTATTTTATTGTTAACTGCCGCGTTTCGTTTTGTTTATTATCAACAGCTTCGCAGCATAAACAACATTTGTTGCTGAATTCTGCCGGCGTTCAAGAAATTGTTGAGTCTGCGCATTGCCGAAAAGAGTTTCACAATTTTTCGGAGTTCTTCAAATTCCGGTGCTCGCAGCGCTTACAAATTCAGCTGAGCGTATTTCGCTCACTGGGAGAATGTTGAGAGTTTTGTGCAAAGTAACGAGTGGAATTTTTGAAATTGTGGGTGAAAAAAACCGTTAGATGCCAATGCATGTTTTGGGAAATATTGAAATAACTGAAGTTGTTGGAACAAGTAGCCCTTGCAATTTTCAAAAAAACTGTAGAGGAATAAGAGTTCAGGGCGAACTCTTTAAAAGATAACTTAATTTGAACATATATAAAATTATTTATAATAGTTTTATATGTCATTTGTTTGATTTTTTAAAAATAATTTGTATATATATTTATTAAAAAATAGATCCGGAAATAGTTCTCGATATGCAGATTTGTAGTTGAAATAATAAATACAATATTAACACCCTGAGAAAAACTGGTTAAAATAATAAAAAAAAGACTTTCTATATTTGATAAAATTTTAATTTTAATTTTTCCATGGATTCTGGTTGGAAGCCCAAAATGGGCTTGGAATATGAGATTCAATTGAATTAATCTAGTTATATCATAAACTAAAAATATAGTGCAATTTATAAAAATAATAAATTATATAAAAATGAAAATATAAAAATGCAATCAATAAAACTGATAAGCATGACAATAAAAACAGATTAATTATTTCTAAGTTCTACCCCTTCTTTAAAAAAATCAGAATTTCGATTTTTTTGCACATTATGCTTTTATGAATAGCTCTTTCATTTCACGAATCCCACATGGTTGGCCCAGTTAATTGGAAACTAATGTCATTTCCATTATGTCATGCACAAGCACCACAATCAAAATTAGCCCCGGTGGCTTGTGGTTGCGATTTAAATCCCCTTCAACCACAGCCAAGCAGCTAATCAGAATTCTCTGTCTCTCCCTGCCGCCCAAGCACGCCCCCTTCTCAGGGTCTGGGCATCAGCCTGAAGCTACATAAACAACAATTAAAACGTTACAAATTGCACGTACAAACATCCTTCAAAGGGCTCCATGAACTATGCACATTTCTCAGGATTTTCTTTGCTTTCATTTTGTGTTTTTTTTTTTTGCTCCCTCTCGTCTATTTCCTTCAATTATTTCCGATTATTGCAGGTAGAAACTTCAAATCCACATTAATTGCTATTTTACCAAGCTGGCAGCCCCTCATATACACCCTGTTCAATGGCTTTAAAGTCCTGCCAAGAAAAATAACAACCTGAGGTCGGGAACTGATTTTCCATTCGTTCCTTCCATTTTTTTTTTTTGTTTTGCTGCACAGCTTTTGCTTTCCTTTAACTGGGGCTTGGGGTGCAAAAGCGAAAAGATAGAGAAAAATTATAGTAGACGACCCAGTAAAGTAAGTTCCACACAAGATTGTGGCTGGGGCAGGGGTGAAGGGGGGGGGGGGGGGCGGATTGCAGGGGGTGGCTTGGATGATAAACTGCAATCGAAGGACGTTGACTGAATGATAAATTACACTTGACAATGGCCAGTGGCAACATGTGAGTGTGAGACTGTGTGTGTGTGTGTGTGTCCGCTGCTGCTGTTACAGAGTCCGATGTATACCGTGTCCTGTCCGCAGGACTCAACAACTTGGTCAGAGCCTTGGTCTTGGCGTGTGCTTCTCGCCCTGTCATAAGTTTACTTTTAATACAAAAGTTTTTCCCACTTGCTGAAAAGTGATCACAATGATAATTACACAAGCGTAACAGTAGGTGGCCGCAGCGGTGAGGGGCAGGACGGGAGGAGAGACTGTGTGGCCGCGGGTTAGGGTAGCTAAACACCACCAAGATTTATGTGGTGGCATGTGGTCAGATAAGCAGGAGCAGAAGCAGCAGTCCAGCCCAAAAGGACTTTATGCACAGAAAACTGAAGTATGGAGGCGGCGCGTCGTCGAGTGTCGAGTGTGTTTTTGTCAGCTGAACAGGGGGGCGATTGTGGGGGTGGGGGTGGGGGGCGTATTACACGGGCTGGGGTAATTATGATGGCTGCTGCTGGCTTCTGTGGCCTGAGCCAAACGCCCATGCCTTAGCCCAGTTTTTACTCATTAAGGATATCCGTGCAGGAAAACAATGCCAAACTCGAAACTTGGCTGCGAGACACAAAAGCCGTTACAATATTACCGCAGCCAAACACAAGAGGGCAACGCACACCCACACACCCACACACACACTCTCACACACATAGCCGCAATTTGCAACGCCTCCATTTCATGGAGCCTGGCTTTTAATGCATTTAGTGGCTGCGGTTTTTGCGCTCACTGTGTTTGCTCTTTGGCGCGCCAGAACAACAAAGCAGCAGCAGCAGCCACTATAACAACAACAGCAACACACACACACACACACACACACATACACATAAACAAAAACAATACAAATTTATTTTTGCAACCAAGTGCCCGCTGCAGCCCCTCATCCAGGGGCTGCACTCACAGACTTTGTGCGCACAGCCGGCGGCACAGAACTTGAGCACTGCACGGAAGTTCCGGATTCGCAATTCACCCCACGGCCTCAAACTTGCTCTGCGGGCCATCAGAAGTTGCTCTTTGAAAGGGGTGAGGGGTGCGGGCGCCACAAGATGCCTGTGCACTGGGCGCCACGAGCAACCGGTATCCCAGAGCGGGCTTTGCCCAAAAAAGTGTTAATTCGTTTGCTTTGCTTCACTATTTATTTTTATTATTATTTTTTGTTGTCATAATTTTATTTTATTCTTTTTTCGGGGGTTTTTCTGAATTAAAAGTTGGCATTCAAATTAAGTAGAACCGGGCTGTGCAAATTATGCAAAACTTGTAAGTTTCTTGATAAACAAAATTAAAACTACACGAATAGCGCAGCACAACACTTTTTTTTTATGAAACAGCAACAAGTTTTGATGAGATTTTGAGAAGCTTTTTTTTGTTCAAGGGCATTTAAGTTAAGTATCGAGCTAAACCGAGGGCAATGTCAAGATTAGGCGCCGTAAGAAAATAAATATTAGTATCTAACTGGATTTTAAGATAGAATTTCGTAGATTTTAGAACAGTAATTTAGATAGTTATCGACACTTTAGTTAATAATTTGGAATATTAAGGAATTCGATTTACTTTATACTTAGCGATATAATTTTTACTTGTAGTTGAACAAGTTGTTGAAAGATCTTTGAGATGAACTACAGTTAAGTAGAAGCAGATTGAAGTTACTAATCTCTATATATAAAACTGTTTGATGAATATTTATAGATCATAATAATTGTTATGTTATAAATTCATGGCTGTCGATTTCGTTGCCCACATTTAATTGAAATATTTTAAAAATTGTCTAAGCGGGAATTGAATCAAGTATTTCACAAAACAACCATTAATACAAAAGAAAATACGAAAAGCAAATATAAATGGAATTAAAGTTTATTTTGCGTACAAGTATAGATCTCTTGTAAAATAAAAACAAGCAAGAGCTTCGTCTAATTTTATGCCAAGCACTTGCTGATATTATTTTTAGAAATTCTTTATATTGGTTTATACATAAAAATTAGATTAAGATTAAACAAAGATTTATCATGCGTTCACTCAAAGGCATGATAAATAGTATTTGAGAAAACTACTCAAAAGTACTTATAACTCCAATGCAAATACTTAAAACACACTCACTCACTCACACACAGACACACACACACACACAGCGGCAAGTCAATGACAGCTACAAGGAAAACAAACACAAAGGTTTTCCACAGTTGCAGGGAAAAACTCTTGAACTTTGAGTGTGATTGATTGCAACTGAATGTAATTGAATAGCCGCAACTTGAAGAATGCGCAAAAAGCGAAAGTTTTCACTTTCAGGCGGATGGGGATGGCGCTGGGGAGAAGAAGAAAAAACAACTTTCCGTCCAGACAGCTAGCAGACAGCAGCAGAGCTGTCACTGTGCAGGAAAAGCGGAAAAGCATAAATAGCAGCGAAGCGAATGCAAATGTGAATTCAATCTGGCATTAAAAATGCAACGATGTGCGCTCATAAAACTGACTGAGACAATGCTGCGAATCATAAAAGCCCAAATTGCCAGACATAAAGAAAGTCCATGGCTGAAAGAAAGATACAATTGTATCTTGGGGGTTGCTCGCCGAACAACGGGCTCAGCCCGTGAGCCACTTAACTGCAACAAATCGTCAAATAAGTGGAAAATATTGCAGGCCACAAATTGCTACATTTCTCTGCCCATCTTATCTGGCGAGCTGCAGCACAGCCTGCGGAGTTGGGAGCATAGGGTGAGAGTGGAAACCAATTCCGATGACCTCTTTAAATATTAATACGACGTCTTCTGATTGCACTGGGAATTGTGATTGACTTTTTAGACCTCGAAATCAGCGTACAACGTGCGACCCTTGCAGCTCACACACACACCCTTGAACTACGTCCCCCTTCCGCTGATAACACACGCTAAATACAAGCAGGAGCTGTGCAGCGGGGTGAGGGGAGAGTGATATCTGCCGCACATAGCTTACACTTGGAGTGGAAACAATTCAACCGGTGGCTCGGCCTCAGGGGATTTTCACTTGCCTGGCAAAAACTTTGCACTTGAAAATGTCTTTGGCAAAAGTTTTGAAAGCTGCCACAAAGTTTTCTTTTTTCCTTGCTTGGCCTTTGCTTTTGCCTCTGTTTACTTTAAAACAAATAAATGCTTTATATATTATTTTTATATTTTATTTATGTGACAGTTCGATTTGCCAGCATCCAATTAAAACAACGCCCGGACTTCATTGCATATGCAGGACCAGAAACCGAAACTGAATCAATTGGCCACGTATTTCGTTTGCATTCGATTTGTTTCGTCAATTAAGCCAATAAATTGTGACAAAAAAAAAACAGAGAAAAAAAGGAAAATGGAAAATTGAACACAAATTAATTTTAAAAAAACACGAATCGAGCAATTAAATGTAAATGTATTGAAATCAATGCAAAATTAGTTGCAAATAAACTGCAAAAATGCCATTAACAGGCGGCACGTAGTCAGCGGACAGCTAATGAATGGGCCAAGACTTGTAGATACCCTGTAATTCCATTTATAATGATACAACACTTAATAGAGCTGTTGACAAATTCTATTAATTTGTTATATATAGTATTCCCATATTAAAAATAATGTTCGACATTTAAGTTAATTAAAGAGACTTTATAAAATGTATACCCTGTAATCAGTTGGGAGATCTGTACGAGTTCTTTTAAGTAGATTTAACAAATTTACGAGATATAAGGTACATATATACACATGCATAAAAGCTGATTCAAGCTGGACATGTCTTTAAATTCTACGTCTGTCCTCTTTTATCCCAATGGATAAATGTAGGTGCTTGTCTACTTTAATAAGGCAGCTTTTAAGATTTTAAAGCTTAATGGTTTTTATATAGCATTTAAGAAAAGCACAAGAGATACCTATCGACACTCTCTCCTAATAAATATGTTCTAGCCTTGACTATTAAATATTGTTACTACTATGAAAGGCAAAGAATATACGAATTTTGATCAATCTATAAGTTTTTAATCTGATATATTGTTATAGTTCTATAAATACATAAATTAAGTACTTACTATAAATTCCCATTTAAATATTTATAAAAGCAGCTTATATTTATATAGATATTTGCTAAAAGACTTTTAGACTTTTTGCGTTAGTTCTATTTAGATTTTTTGCATATTTTTTGTTCTGCTTTGGGGGGTTGCTAAATGAACATGAAGTACTCGAATAGCTCTACTCGTAGGACTCACCGAAACACTGTCTGCCATTTGTGTATAGTACTTCAGTTTGGGTTCTGTGGCATCTCGACGTCGCACTCCCTTAATTCACATATCCAGAGAGTTTTATGCCCACTTAATAGTTTTGTTTGTGCCTGGGGCCCAGGCAAATGACTAACCAAATTGGGAAGATGCTGGCACTGCCAAGTGCTTGGTAATTTATGGGGCACAGCGTCAAAAGGCAGACGGCTGGCTACTTGACAGCCGCACACAAATAACCCCTGACAGGCACACACACACACAGTCGCACACACACACACACACACACTCAGTGTGTGACTTGTGGTATGTGTTTAGGTTTAAATTATATTAAACTGCCAGCGTGGCATGTGTCCCATCTCAAATAATGCTCCTGAACCTAAAGCTCGCTAGTTAAATGAGCAAATGTTGGTCGAATTCAAGTTCTGGTTGCGGTTATCTGTCGAAATTGTTTTCATAATGGCACCTCACAGAGTACGTGGCTTCTGTGAAGTGAAGCCCCCCTCCCCCGCCCGGGAAAATAAAATGCACATTTATCATGGCTTTCGGCCCAGCCCCAGCTCTGGCAACAGCTCAGGCATTTACATTTAGTGCATTGCGAATGTCAAAAGTTGGAGCTCAGAAAAGTTTCAACACTTTTGCCCAAATATTAGCCCCCGAACGCTGAACCCCAATGGCCCAGCGGGTAGTCTAATTTAAATTGGTTTGTTTTGTCTGTGGGCATTGCGCTTTTTTCCAGGTCCCCAACAATTACGACTGCTGACACACCCCCGCCTAGTTTACATACACTTGCGAAGGGTATTTGCACTTTGTCATCGCATGTGTTATGGATGAAAAAAGAAAGTGATTCACAGACTCTCAGTAAAGCTGTTAATGAAGAGAGAGATAAAAAGCGAGAGAGAGAGAGAGAAAACAGAGAGAAGAATAAACCCCTGTAAGCCCTATATGAATTTATGAGAATCGCGTAGTAAGGCAATTTTTAAACAAGTTTTTTTCTTTTGAGTTTCTTTAGCTTGGCTAGCAAAGTTCGTCTGCATTGAGTTTATAAAAACGTACACAAACATCTACAAACATATATATATATATTTGTTACAGATGCTTCTTATTGTGAGAATCTACCACATATCTCTGCCCGACCCGATCAGATTGAATCAGTATATAATGCAGCTTTCGGGAGGCTTAAGATATATATTTATAAATTAGGATATTTCAACTTCGGCTTAACAATTGAAACTGGTCATGTTTTGCAATGGATTTCGTCTCGCAAAAGTTTTTACTGCTCGGGGGAGTTGCCGGTCGCACAGGGTCCAAGTCGTGAGAGGGTTTGGTTGGAGGGGGGGGCGGACGGTAAATGCTAACGTTTACTACGTACTCGTATATGCGATTCGTACATTTCATTTTTGACTACGTCGAGTTAAATTAAAATGCTTGTTTTCACTTTATGCAAATTTTCTTTAAAATAAAATGAAAAGCAAGGGGCAAGCCAGAAAATAAAAAAAGAGCGAGGGGGCGGGCCATGCTGGATTCACGGGATTCGTTAAGTGCCCCAATATAAAAAAGCAGTCGGGCAAATAAAAATGGCGCGTATTTACGTTTGGGAATATGTAAATAAGAGTCCGTTGTATTTATTTCCTTTAGCCAGTGCCGCTGCGTCTTTTTTCAGGATCACCAACCTACGCCCCCTACCCCCCGTACCGACACCAGCCCCCTCATTTTTTTCTGGTACTCCCGGGGCTTACAAGCTATTAAAATGTCGCTGCAAGTACTTAACTGCTTGATGTTGTCAATTTAAATTAAAACCGCTGCCGCAAAAGTTGCAGCCAGTCATTCCGACAGCCCGACAAGACATAAGCTTCAGTCCTTACCCCTCAACAGCATCTCCCCCTCTCGTCCCCTCTCTCTCTATAAGCAGTCTGACAGAAGCCCAGGAAGAAGCTGTCAAAGGCGTGGGGCAAATGGATATTTCATTAGCGAACGTGTGGATTAACAGCAAAAAACTTTTGTTTATGTCTGCATTTTGCAGTCCATATGCTAATGGAGGAGCCCGAATTGCCGGGACGAGCGCATTGGGAAATTAAAAGTTGTTAGCTTCAAATTTCTAATGTCTAGTCGTTAAAAAACAAGTGACTTAATGAGCAAAGCAGCAAAGTAAGGGGTAAAAAAAAAAAAATTAAAAACTTACATGAAAAAACTTAGCTAAAATAAATTAACGGAGTAATCGTTAAATACTAAGGTTAGAAAAACATATTTGGGAAACATTTTGCACCCAACTGTTGCCAAAACATTTTTTTTAGCTGTTTTAAGAGTGATTAAAAATGCATAAGGGGTGTAAGTGGAATTTAAATGAGCAGGAGATAGAAAAAACTCTCATAAAAGTTGTCTGCAGGAAAACCTTGCGAACCTGAGGAATAATCAACAAAGTTGACTGGGAAGGATATGTTGGCTTAGGTTATATATGAGGACCTAAGAAACCTCCTTCTTAGATGACCCGGAAGGATACGTTGGAGTAGGTAATATAGAGTATGTTTATTAATCATAGATGATTTTGATAACTTGACAGAATTCTTTTATCTCTCATATTATCTTTTTGTAGCTTATTAATTCTCAATTCTTAAACATAATCATATAAACAATGTGATATGATATGACAATGAGAGCCTATTAAAACCTAAAGAGAAGTAATACAGAAACCAAATTCCCACTTGAAATAACCGAAAATCAGTTAAATTGAAAATTTATATATCCTTTTAAGATTATATGAAATCCCTAAAAATAAGCTCAGATAGTTTATGCACATTTGCCACTTAAAATTTAACACCTTATCAGGCGTCATAAAACGCTTACCTCAAACCCTAATACAACTATATTTTTATGCTCCGCCAAGATAGAAAGGAAATGGCCCCGCCCCTTAAAGTCCACACAAGCTATGTGACTTTACAAAAGCAAAGCCCACAACTTAAAGCTGTCAACAACTGCGCATTGTTTGTGCCCGTCTCCAGCAGTTCCTTCTTTTTATGATTGTGTGTGTGTGTGTAACGTAATAAGCGAGGCGGCTCAAAGCATTTTAGTGCACACACACACAGACAGGACACACACACGTGGAGAGGCACACACGTAAGCGCATAAAAGCACAGCGCGCACGTGCTTTGATTTTCTAAATAATTGCAATGACGATGGCAACGAGCCACGAGCCACGTGAAGGCGAAAAACAAGCCGCGAGCATTGGCAGTCGGGCACATGATAATATTAATAATAGTGGTAATAATCATACGCACTGTGTGACGGCACAAAAAATCGCGCTTCATATGATTAATGCCGCTGCGAGACTGGCAAAAATATTTACACGTAACGACTACAAGGATTCCTGGGCAGACTTTATGTGCTTAGCTCAGCGATTGCCAAGGCATTCCACAATTCACTTTCGCACATGTCTTTAGACTGCTGGAAAATTAAAAATATAATTTTCATTTGTGATATGAGACAGAACTTAGAACACTATGAAAATTCAATGCTTTATTTGTGGCCGCTGAACGCTCATAAATTTTCTTTGAGAAACTTTGCGAATTTATGGCAAAATTTATCAGCGAGTGGAAACATTGTACATCAAGCTACCAAGCAAAGTTTTTGCAGGCAACGAAATTCAATGAACCAAGAAATTTGCCTCACAATTAAACAGCTTGAGACGCCACAAAAAGCCACGAAAAAATAAGCACTCAGAAAAAGATTCTTACATGATAGTAAAGCAAAACTTTATGCGCCAATTGGAAAGTTATGGCAATGGCGCCCAAACTTATGCAACGAATTCGAGTTTTTTTCGTCTCTTTTTTTTTGGTAAAATGCATAAAAGAAGCAATCGAAAGTTTGGAAAGCAGTTGCCGAGCTAAAGGCAAAACTAACGGTAACTCATAGGTAGCAGCAAGCAGAAAAAAAAAACAGAAATGCATTGTATATTTATGCCTTTTGGCAGTCGAAAAAAAAGAAAAATTGAACCCAGCCAAAACGAGCTAACTGAATGGCAACAAAATGCAGTAGCGCAGAAATTAAAGAATAATATTTTCTTAGGGCCACAGCCGAATGCAGGCGAGCGTGAAACCAGAAAATGCAAAGCAAAAAGCAGAAACAGGACATTTTATCCGTGGGTAACCCGAAGATCTGATGCCCTTACATGGATCTCGAGATAGATGAATGTAGAAGTAGATATATGCAAACTTATTTTCTCCGATTCTGAAGTAAAGAAAATGCAAAGTAAAAAGCACAAATAGGAAATGTTTTCTGTGGGTAACCCGAAGATCTGATGCCCTTACATGGATCTCGAGATAGATGAATGTAGAAATAGATGTATGCAAACTTATTTTCTTTGATTCTGTAGCACAACTGAGAGTATGTACATGCGGGTTACACACTTCGAGACATCATCATGGGTAACCCGAAGATCTGATGCCCTTACATGGATCTCGAGATAGATGAATGTAGAAATAGATATGTATATACAAACTTATTTTCTTCGATTCTGAAGAAAAGAAAATGAAAGTAAAAAGCACAAATAGGAAATGTTTTCCGTGTGTAACCCGAAGATCTGATGCCCTTACATGGATCTCGAGATAGATGAATGTAGAAATAGATATATGCAAACTTATTTTCTTCGATTCTGTCGCACAACTGAGAGTATGTACATGCGGGTTACACACTTCGAGACATAATTAAAATACCCTCAGTTAGGGCATAGATAAATCCACATAGAAGAAGAAAAACATAAACAGCGCTGCGACTTGAAGCAGAAGTCTTTAAAAACGCATAAATTGTATTGACAGTGGGGGGTCCTTGCCCGGCCCACAACCCCAGCACAGGTTGACATTGCACACGGGGTTGTTTGATGTTTGTCGTGCAAACCCACCCACCCCCTCCCCCTCATCCTCCCACGTGACTGCTGCGAAGGGTGGGTGGGGTTGGTGGTGTGGCTGTGCACATCTTTAAGTGTTATTCTTTGGCAACTAACCCTTGTTAGAAATACGATATGTTTACTTAGCTACAGGTAGAAACCCAACTGTCTGCGTCAATTTGGACAGACAGTTGACAGAGTTTTTGTTTTAAGGCTGCGTAAATAAGCCATAAATGGGATGCGCTCTGGCACATTTGAATAAATGCGTATAAATAACTGTTGCAACGAGGCCATAAATCCAGCGAGCGCTACTAAATGACGACAATGCAGCAGGCGACACAAACAACAATTGCATCATCAAGTCGTGACATTTGACAAATGAGCGCCGCCCCCTCCAAGCCAAGCTACACACCCAGCCACACACACCCAGCCACACACACCCAGCCACACACACTCACCCATCAGCACACTCACATTTGGCAAAGTAAAATATTGCAATGCCAGCAGACGCACACACATGCGTACGCACACACATGCAAATTGAAGGTACATCAAATGGGTGTAACAAAAGCAAAAGCCAACAGTCAGCGCTGAACTCCAACCTTCCACCTAACTACCCCATCCCCCTCGCACGCAGACGCTCAACATTTTCAGAGTCAGCAAAGTCAGCAATGGGCAACACGCCTGCTGCTGTTTCCTCCCTCTCTCCCTCTAACTCTTTTTTATGGCAAATTGTCAGCGCTGTCGTAATTTTTAAGTTAAAAAATTGTTAAAAAATTTTTGTAGCATTCATTACCATGCCCCAAACTCCACTAGACAATATGCTCTAACCCCCCCTCGAACTGCAGGAACTCTGTCTGCCACTCACTCACGAGTCGCAGTCGCAGTCGGATTCGCAGTCAGAGCCGGGTGTCGGTGCGGCCGCGCCGTCTGCGTGTTGCACAATAATTTATTGCCGCACAATTGCAGCTGCCACACATTCCAATGCACTCCGTGACACCGCCCTCCTGCCCAAGGAGCACAGCAGCCATATAAACAGGATTCGCCAGTAAACTTTTGCAAGGGGCTGCGGGCAGGGCCTGCTCAGTGCTCCCGCTGCGCTTGTAAAAATCGCGTTGATTTCTGCCAGAATGAAATGCAACACAACTCAAGCACTATTTAAAGTTTATTTTATGGCAGATTTGGCATCGTCTTCCGCTTGTTATATTCGGGATAAAAGACAATAGAAATCTATTGTGGTACTTGCTTGTTGCGAACACAAATTTGTAGAAGGTTATAAGTTCATGTAGTAAAGCAATTGTATTATAATACTAGCGGCCTTGCCCGTGACAAGTTTTGTGCAAAAAAAAAGGGCTGCATTTGAAATTGACTTTAAAGCGAAACAATACAATTTACCACAGTCTCGAATTGGAGTTCTTAAATCGCTGAAACACGTAAGTTTGTAAGTTTGAGGTCCATGAGAAAAAACTTAAAGCTGCCCCCAAAAAAACTATGACCCGCATTTTGCACCGAGGAAAGTTTGATTTTTCGAAAAATGTGGAGCACGTCTCAAATGATTTTTCATATAGATCTTTGAAAAAGAATTTGGGCACGAAACGTCACCCACCAAATCGTTAACCCCCATTTCCACTAAGGCTGAATGCATTTTTCGCAAAGTGTTAAACACTCCCCAAATGAATTTGAGCAAAGATCTTTGAAATTGCGCTTGAGGCCGATCGGATGGTAAACAAAGAAGTTCCATACAAACGTTGTTCGCGATTTTTCCACACATGCGAGTGGAACTTCCCGAAACCCCTTCTTAACGTGCACCTTCATCACATAAGGTAATTACAGAGAAAATGTTAGCTTCCTAGCTTTTACGCTTTGGTCTGTGCGTTCATCATCAATCAGTCAATCAATAAGTCAGTCAGCCAGGACAAGCAGTTTTATAAGTATATAAAGATATATTGTAATTGGTACTTACCTGTAAATTCAAACGCTTTATTTTATTGTCATCTATTCAGTGGGCGGGAGTGGAACTTTTAAATAAATCCATCACTGAAAGAACAGAAAAGTAGTGAAAATGTTTATTAGCTTAAAATGCAGATGGCTTGTTAAAAACCTTACTTAAATTGGTACGAATCACATAGCAGAGCAAAATTTGTAAAAATGTTTGAGTAGACGCACACATGTATGTATTCAAAAACATACAAATATGCCTACATATTGTATTAGTTAATACTCATATTTTAAATATATGATAAGATAATTATATTTAGAATACGTACCAGTTTTTTCAATAGCCACATCCAATATAAAAGCCGTCATATTCTCCAAAGTTAAAGCCGCCTCATCCTATTTTAAAGCCGTCGTCTGCTCCATTGCGCACGCTGCCACCTACAATGCAGTTGAAGCCGGTCTCCTTCAATATTAAAGCTGCTGCCGCCTTCTCCTTTCCTGAACCGCCCGCCATACATACATATATATGTAAATAAATATGTATGCACATACATACATACATACATACATACATACATACATACAAACATACATACATACATACATACATACATACATACATACATACATACATACATACATATATACATACATATGTACATACATACATACATACATACATACATACATACATACATACATGCATACATACATACATACATACATACATACATACATACATACATACATACATACATACATACATACATACATACATACATACATACATACATACATACATACATACATACATACATACATACATACATACATACATACATACATACATACATACATACATACATACATACATACATACATACATACATACATACATACATACATACATACATACATACATACATACATACATACATACATACATACATACATACATACATACATGCATACATACATACATACATACATACATACATACATACATACATACATACATACATACATACATACATACATACATACATACATACATACATACATACATACATACATACAACAAAAAAAACAACAACACATTACCAAAAACTAAGCACTACACTACTAGCTAAGTATGAAAAACTGCAGACCCTACTTGAATTCTTGAGAATCGAGGAGGAGAGCACTTGGCAGAAATTCGTTTTATTTAAATTTGCAGCACAGCGATAAATAAGGTTGGTCTACGTTTGGTATTAGAAAATCAACATGCATGCATATATACATATATATTTATAAATGCATACATACATGCATGCATACATACATACACGCCCACACACACACACATACATACACACACACAAAAACACACCCCTATATATAATAATAATATGCCTTCGTACAAAATACTTGTATTATTACATACATTGCTCTATATACGCCCCCAGTTATAAGATTTATATAGAATAACTGCTTTTTAGTCAGAAGTTGATCCTTCAATAGTTTGACATTTTTTTTAACATTTTCATTAATTTTTTTTATTTGCAATTCGCTACTTTTTCAAAATAAATAGTAATTGATGAATGTTAATTATTGTAATTTCTAAAACTTACCCATTCGTTGATAAGCGCTGCTTAGAGCAAGTAATTGGATCTCTACCAAGTGTATTTAAACTGAAAACATATTATGAAATATTTATAAAAAAAAGTGAAATCCTGAGCAGGGTCGGGTACTTACCTGTCTCTTCTGCGGTTAGCTGTCATGAGTGGCTTTTGCGAAATGTGTCAATTCCAGCAGATGTCAAACCCAATCAACGGGCATAAATAAGTCATGGCATAGTTGATGGCGGTGGGGCACTTGGCCCAAACGAACTGGTCAATCGATAAGCTCGGCCATTGGGATAGTTGCGTGCAGCTAATTAGTGTCTGTGACAATTGGCTCCAAAAGGTGTTGCTCACAAATACGCATCAACTATTTATTAAACTGTTACCGACCGACCGAGGGGTCAAAACTGTTAACATTTGACGCTGGCAAAATTATGTCGATGGCTGCGAGACACTGCGCTGCGTGGTCATTGTGCGTGCCGCGCTGCAATCAATACTAATTATAGTAATCAATTTTAATTAGAGCTTTTGATAGACTTACGCACAGACGAGCGCCAGGCTCTGGCCATCCACCACCAGCCATGCTCAGTGCCGAGGGCTGAATGGGGGCTGCAATTGACGTTGTCAAAGCGTAGCCAAGTGCAGTTCCACAACAAAGACATAATCCAACAGCGCCGACTTCACATTAGAAAAGAGACCTGTCCCAGGCACACACATACACACAGAGAGAGCCTTCAGATTGAGGCCATACAAAGCAGATTTTTGCTTATGTCAAAACTCGAACAATGGCCAAGTGGCTTTACCCAAAATTGAGCCTGACAGCGGCCTCTGATGGCAGACGCCCAAAACGCCCCCGCCCCCGCCCCCGCCCAAGCCCAGCCGCCTGCCCTGCCAGTTGACTGGCCTATCCATTGCATATGCATGCCCCGCACCACCTTCCAAAATCCAGCCTGATAGACAGGCCGGCACATAGCATCCAAATTCCATTATTTGGATTAGACCAATTGTTGCCCGGGCTTTATTGTTGTGCCTGCCTGCATCACGTTGAGCAGATTATTTCTTTCATTCAAAAATTTGCCCATAAATATCAAAAAAGTACTTGTCAGTTGTGTGCAGGCAGCTCATGTTGATCACGAAATTGAAAATAATCGAAATTAGAATGGACCTAATTACGTTTCATATGGGGTTTGAACTAATTTGATTTAAAAACAGTTCCAAAGGGGCTTTCAATTGATTTATCAATTTAATATGCACAAATAAAAGTTTAAAATTGGTTTAAATTTGAGCAGATTCGGCTTAAAGTTGATAAAATGAACTGAATTTGACAAAATAAATAAAATAAAATTTTAAAGTTCGACAAGAGCAGAGTTAAATATTAATAGGATCAATATATAAATAAAAATTAAAATAAATAACATTTCTTACGAATCCCGAAGATCTTAAAACAATTTATTGTAGAGGAAATACGGAACAGAGGCTCAAGTAAAAAGTAGAGAATGCAAATTTGTATTTAAAAATAATTGGAAACGAAATCTAATTGAAAAAATTTTTATATATTTTATATGGCAGTAAAAAACCATCTCCAATCTCGTATAATTTTATGTAATGTTTCCATTTTACATGGGCTTGGAGCAAAGCAATTTTGTAACGAACACAACAAGTTCATGTAAAATCAACAACATGGCCAGAACAGGGCCAAAAGCAGCTGCTGCAACTATTAACATCAAATGACTAGCCTAATTTATGTGCCTAGCTGAACAGACACACACACACATAGACAGATTGTGAGTGTGAGTTCGAGTACTCGCATTCCATATGGGTAAACACATCTATTCAGAGACTAAAACACGCCGCAATGCCGTAACTTCTGCTCCAGAATTGATGAAATGACAGTAAAGCGTAGCGTGAGATGGGGGGCAACTACGAGAATCAAATAGGCAAAAACTGACTACAGGCAGCACACCAGGATCCGGGCCTGAAATTGCTTTACACAATCGAAACGCACGAAATGACAATATAAATCGAGGGGCGGAACTAATTTGGCAAAAGACTCGAAATAGGCCGAGCCTGAACCACAAAACGACATAACAACAATGAGCCTGAGATGGAGGATGAGCTGAAGCCAGACTCTGGGGTTGATGAGCAGCAGGCAGCGGGGCAAATAGCAGTTGCAGGCCAACATGCTACTGAATTGGCCAAAATTAACGCAACGTTAGAAAAGTTTTTGCGGAAATTGCGTAACTACACATTAATGAAGAAAAATTGCGTAAGGGTGCGGCAGACCCAGGTCCCTTTCAGGCCATTGAAAAGCCGAAACTAACCAACGAAAAAAAACTTTTTTTTTGGCCCGGCAAATTGCATTGGAAATTGGGCGACACTTTAGCCATAAAACGGGCACGTGATTTATGCCAATTGAGCTGCTGCCCAGGTAAACAGCTCCGTAATGAACTGAACGAGCAGGGAGGCAATGAGGAGGAGGGGCAGCAAGCTGATTATCCACAGTAGTTTTATAGGTTTTATGGAAGGTATGCTGCTTGGCCAACAGCTTGCTTTGATTACGCCCCATCATTGTCCACTGATCATCATTTATTATGCCTTCCGGTCTCTGCTCAGGCCCAAAGTTGTTCCCAACCTTTTGGCTAATTTTACGTTTCGCATTCGTAAATTTTTATGAGCATCATTAAAAGTGCTCGACATCTTCTTTTTCTAGTTGCGTTAAGTATTTATGAGCCCGGCCCGGCCAACTACTTATAATTATAATTATCATTTGTCATCCGCACTCTAATTAATTGTAAAGTTTTCCGTTTCAAGCCCTCCAAAACGGCCCATTAATATTGTCACAGATGTCGCGGGCTGCAAACTCAAACTCGGCCAATGATTAATACATCAAAGTTTTCTAATTGAAATGAAAAGAATAAAAATAACATTTACGCGCAACGAGAGATTTCCTCCATAAAGATATAAGTTTGCGTTTTAATGGAACAATTAAAAGGGCGGCTGTGCTTCTTCTTTCCATAGCCCCGCATTATAGTAAATGTTTTCTGGATTAACTTCGCTGTTTATAGTCCGATCTTTATGAATTTTCAGGGCATACATATGACATATAAATGCGCATAAGTACCAAGGTCAAAGACCTGCATTTAAATATGTGTTTTTTTTACCGATTTTGTGGGGAATATATAGATTAAGTAAAATATTCTGTATCTGTCCAACATCTCCCAAATTAACGGTCTCCAGCTCTTATAGGTTTTGAAAAATGAGAAGAAATAAGATTGTCGATTTCGATTTTTATCGATTTTGTAGAATTAAGGCAATTTATCGTTAATTGCAAAAACTAAAACTCAATCTTTGTTTTACTAGCTTTGATAGTCTATGAGATGGAAACTTTTAAACAGACAGACGGAGCTGAGTAAATCGTCTAGAAAAATATAAGCCCGTTAGGGTTGGAGAAGAAGTCTTTTGCCAATTTCTAACTAACACATAGTTTATGGACTTAGGCTATTAAATACTCTGGAATAACAAGTAGAAAAAGTCTGAACTTAAGCTATTATCCAAGTTTTATAAAGCTAAACGAGATGTACATATATCTCGTTTTACGAATAATCGGTGTGTAATAAAAAACTTTTTTTGTTAAGACCGAACATATAATATACCCCACCCTCATTTATATGTATTTATAACTGATTGTATCGACTGTAATTGAACTTTACCTTCGCTTGAAATAAGCTCGCGTGACAGTACGCCAGCTCCATAGGCAAGATCTCAGCTATGCCATAATCTTCACTTATAATAGCCATTCAATCCAGTATTCCTTGATTGTCAGCTGTGAGAGGATGGAGTGGGGGGAGGGAGGCTCTTAAGCCACAATGCCGTGCTGGTCCCTCAGTTGAGCCTAGGTATTAACGCCCACAGCCACGCCCACGCCGGCATAGCATGACTTGGAGCATGGAGCCTGGCGTGTCAGGCAGTCTCAATTTATGAAATTAGTTTTAATAATATTAATATCATCACATGAAAGAGCAGTTACAATGAGTCTCTCCGGCTCTGGGTAAGCCGGCTTTGGTCTTAGCTTTTTGGCCATAGTTAAACGCGCGTGCAAGGAATTTGGACAAAAGATGCCAGGGCAACCAGCAGATAGAGCTGCTCCAGCAGCCGCCCCGCCCCCTCACACAACTTTCACTTGAAGCTTACGCTCATTGTTTGCGCTGCGTTGCCATTGACAACGTGGCGCCGCTCCCGGCCCACTCCTGCTCCGGATGCGGGCTTCGCATCTGCCCACAAGTTGTAAAACTTTGCTTTTGTTTAAATTTTGCGTGCGGCGGGTGGCCGGAAATTTGCTTATCGGCGCTTTTCAGTGACTGCTGCGGCGCTCTCTGCCCCAAAACCAAAGTCAATAGAGAGATTAGCGTCAGGCACAGATCAGTGTGTGTGTGTGTGTGTGTATGTGTGTGTGTGTGTGTGTGCGAGCTGTGCTAATTGAGCGTCGGGTCATGGCAACCAGCAGCTTATATCAATACCGACTTTATTCAATATGCAACACGGCCGCGCCCCCAACCCAAAGAAAAACTTAGAGCAAGCCCAAGCCCAAGCCGCCGCCGCCGCGTCTGTTGTTGTTGTTGTTGTTGCCGGTGCCGCCCAGGCCTAAGGTTTGTCCTACGCCGCCCAGGCCCAGCTTATTTCCCACGCCGCCCACCGTCTGTCCCACGCCGCCCACCGTCTGTCCCACGCCGCCACCCAGCTGGCCCAGCAGGCCGCCCAGCGCGGCGCAGCTCGTGGAGGTAAGCGGTGACAGCGAGGCGCCCAGCACGGACAGCTCACAGAAGCGGAAATCGGAGGCCGCCTCCAGTTGGGTATCCACCTTGATGAAGGGCGTGCCGCCGCCCGTGATGCTCTGGAACAGCTTGGAGGTCACAGCGCCGTCCTTCTTCTCGCCCTGCTTGGCGAACTGCAGCAGCATATCGATGAGATTCTTGCGCACCAGCAGATCATCGTCGCTGGTGAGACGCGTCTCCAACAGCGGCTCGCCGAATATATCGTTCGCATCGAACATGTAGCCCAGCTCATCGCCATGGGCCACCAGCTCCGGCTTATCCTGCGCCTGCTCCGCCACAATGGGCAGACCACGCAAAAAGTTAATGCCCTTCGATTTGGTGCCATTGTACTCGAAGCTGTACATGTAGGCGGGCGCCAGTTTGGACCACACCTGTGTGGTCAGCACCGCGGGCAAATTGAAGAGCACATCTGTGGTGGACTCCACCACCTTGGCCAGCACCTGATCCACGTTCAGTGCTTGCGGCACCTTCCACACATCCTGCAGCGTGGGCGTCAACACGTTGGTCAGACCCGGCAGCACCGGCTTGGCAATGTCGCCAGTCAGCTTATCGATGCGCAGGAAGCCGGTCAGCTGCTTGAGTGCACCCTGGAGCGAGCCGAGAAACTGCTCGACCGAACCGAAAACCTTATTCAGCGTATCCACCGTCACCGAGTTGGCCGTCTCGTGCTTGGTCACGCCCGTCAGCAGCGGTATGCCCGTGTAGTTGCCGCTGCGCAGCTGCTGCTCCGGCTCACCGATCAGCAAACTGGGCAACGAACGGTAATCGTCCTCCGCCTCGATGTGCGGCTGGAAGCCCGTGTTGCCAGTAAGACCCTTGACCAAAGCTCGCCCTGCCAGACGCTCCGTTTGCACCTTGGCATCGTTCTGAATGATCTCCTCGGCGGATTTCTAGGAACATAAAATTTTTACAAAAGTGGGTGTTAATTTTATAGGCCTAATATATATTCTCACTCGGCCGGAAAACCAATGAGCATTTCAAATGAACTATGCAATAAAGTACTTAATTACTGCAATGAGGTATCTAAAAATAAACTACATGTTGAGCAACTCTTAAGCAAAATTCAGTCTCGGTAAATACCCCAACAAAGTACAAGTTTTTAAACATTGTCTTGTTTTTCCAAAGTTGAGCTTTATAAAATTAATTTATATGTAAGCATATGATAAAGTAAAATCATAGCATAGAAAACTAATTTGTTAAGCTAAAATTTTAGCAGAAAATTGTTAAGAGCTGTATGTTAACAGTAAATACTTAACATTTTCCACAATTTCAAAATGTAAAAGCAACAGTTCATATTAAATAGTTATTTAAATAAAAAATCTGCTTCTTTTTATAGCTTGGATTTGCCTTTCCCATTTTTGCCCTTACTCCCCCGCGTACTCACCGCTCGCATACAGTTTACAATTTCCAGTTCATTGCCAGTGGGACAGTTGTTGATCTTGGCCACCTCCTGCACACTCTGCACCGGCTCCTGATCCATGGCATACTGCGACAAGGCTGTGCCCGACATGGCCACTACACCGTGGACATCTCCACCGCTGCGCGCCGCCCGCGACATGGACAAGTACATGGCACTGGCGGCGCCCGAACCATGTCCAATTGCCTGCACCTGCTTGGGATTGCCGCCAAAGTTGGCGATGTAGTCGGTGACCCAACGCAACGCGGCTGCCAGATCGAACATGGCCAGATTGCCGTCAAACTCCTTGGTGCCGTCGCCCAAGATGCCCAGCGAGCCGAGTCGATACTGAGGTGCCACGACAATGGCGCCCTGTTGGGCCATGGGCGTGGCATCGTATTGAGCAGCGGAACCGTAACGAAAGCCACCCGGATGTATCCATACAAATACCGGCAATCCCGTCGTCTCATCCGGCATCTGCGGCGTGTACACGTTCACCAGCAGGCAATTCTCATCGCCGATGATGCGCCTCGGCTGCTGCGGATGCGGCTGTATGCACGGCGAGCCATGCCGAGTGGCATTTATATCCCCGCTGAGGCGCTTGTAGACGGGACGCGAATAGCGCAGCTCACCCACCGGCGGCTCAGCGTAGTGTATGCCCAGAAAGCTGTAGATGCCCGTGTTGGGATTCCGGTAGCCCTCAATCCGGGTATCGCGATTGAAGACGCGTGCAAATACAACCGGATCATCAACGGGCGGTGGCTTAGCACTCTTGCCACCAACAATGCGCTTCACGCGACGATGCGACGACGATGTTTCCGACCCCGACTCCGTCTCCGACTCCAATTGCAATTCCGATTGCAGCTGCTCCAAGGTCAGCGAGGCGACGACCAACTGCAGCCCCAGCAGCAGCGATAAAATGTTCCGCTTCGCCAATGTTCGCATTGCGTTTCGCTCGATTGCCAGCTTGGAACTGGGCAACTGCTTCAGTTGCCGGCGCTCTCCAAGCTCAGCGACTCTTAGCAAGGCCGGCAACTTGCCCGGCTTGGCGATAAAAAATTAAATAAATCAACAACAACAATTGCGTTGAGCTTCCATAAAATTAAAGATTTGCCTTTGTGCTGCTCACGATCAGCCAGTAGCTATTTCAGACTATATTTATACACGATTGTTTATACTGTAAAGAGTTTTCATTTAACATTCTAATCACGTTCCATAGAACTACAAAAATACCAAATTCAAGCAGCGACTTCTTGCGATTAAATCGTAAGGTCGCAACGGCTGCTAAATGCACTATAAACAGAAATTTATGAATCATATTTTATGGGAAAACTCCGAGCATTTAAATGAGAAGAATATGTTTAAATTGTTTTAAATATTCAAGGAACTAGCTCTTAAGTACCCACTAAAAACATGTTTATTTATAGGAATTATTTTAAAATATATAACATAAAATATAAATCCTATATACAAGGTCTACCTTTCATTTAATAATGTATTATTTTATGATATTTTTTGAAAAATATTATCTATGTAGATAAAGATAAACATACTTTTGAATGCAATTCTTTAGTTTAAGAAATTTAAACTTTTTTATTTATTTCACTTTAAACATTTTTCAAATCGCGTCTTGTCACACAGTTTTGCCAGAACAGGAACCATTATCTTTTTACATAAGAAATTGAATTCAATACAATAAAAATAAACTAGTCATTTCTGAAAACGACTTAAGCAATGGCATTAAATAGGTATAAAATTGTATACAAATTACAAATATAATAAAAATTTAACATACATTTAAAAACAAAGAACAATAAAAAAGAAACAAGACCTTGCAACTCTCCGCGTTTAAAGACATTAATGTATAAAAAGAAATATTTATAAAAAAAATGTATATGTATAAAAACAATATACTCCTTGCTTGGCTTGAATAACTGCTTAATGCAAAAATATAATACGCGTAACAAAGCACTTATAAGATTCAAAAGCCCCGACGGAACTATATATTGTTACACAACCTTGTGGCATTCGAGATGAACATCAAGTTTTCTGTCTTGGTCGACAGTTTCGACTTACTCATATTTCATTTCAGCTGATTTAATGTATGTGAAATGATAATCGCTTAAATATTTAATTATTTTATAACAGCCGCTTCTTATCGCAGCCCCGCCCCGCACCGCATGCGCCCTACACTACATAAAACTGGTCCGTGGGGTTTTCCCACAGGCCCAGTATTCCTCATTTAATTGTTGTTGCTGTTGTCGATTGTTGAGTGCGCTGAATAAAGTTAAGACAACAAAAAGAAAACATATATATATCTATATAGGCATGAGCGCAATAATAATGCGATTTTAAAGCCTCAACATGAACTCTCTGGGGGGGCGGCTACCAGCCCGTCGGATTAGTCGTACTTTACAGCTTTGCTGCATTATCTGGGCAGATGAATTATATGCTCAACATATTTACGACTAAACACTGTCGCACTGTCACGCATGCGAGTGGGCCAAGCGGAAGCGGAAACGAAACTGGCAAATATCATGAAACGAGTGCCTGTTGTGATTTTAAGTTTCTTGACCCCAGCCCGTGCCCCTTTGCTAAAGATGAAAGAGCAGCCCGGGATTAGGCCAGTCAGACGGCACGCAATGCCAGCCACAGTCTGCCACATGAATCTCAATGCTCTTGTTTAGACGGCGACCACGTACGTCCACTGATTTGTCTCCGCAAGTGGCGACTACGACATCGTGGCCAACCCCCGCACCAGCTACCATTTCTATCTCTCATGTGCGACATGAGACACACAATGCGCAAAATGACATTTAAAGTTACGACAATATAATTAAGTAGACTGCTGGGAGTTGCTGCTGGCAAGGAATAATTATATATATATATACTCGCATGGATGTGGCAGCAGCAAGAGGCATGCAACACTTTTGTGCTACACACACACACACACACACACACACACACATACATACACAATGTGTACCATGTCGCAGCAGTTCCAGCTTGCCAGCTCGGACAGTCACGCCTACACATTTAACGAGCTTTATCTTTTTGTATACCCTGTAACAGAAAAATTACTGAAAAAGGGTAACATTGGGTTGTAAGATGTGAATGTTGGCTAATGACTTATACAACTATTATTATATTTTTATGCTTGATCAACACTGGCAAGGAAAGTAAGTAGTAGGTGTACATATAAACTAATTACAGGGTATCTTTCAAGCACGTTCTGCATTGACTTACTTCCGCTTGCCTTTGTTTTCAGCTGCTGCTGCATAGAGTCTAGTCTTTAAAAAGTTATTAATCTTCAGCTATCGAGTAAATATTTTACTTTTAATTGAGTTTTAAATGTAGCCTCCGACAATTTGCATAAAAGCTGACAACAGGCCAAAATTCTCTGTTATCCTTGGACCTGCGTGCTTGCTAAATATGCACGTCGCATACACCCCATAGAAAAAACATGAGCACACATATCAATCATGCAGGTTGTGAAAGCAGCTGCTAAAAGTCATAATTACATGCAAGATTGAATTTTAATTTGATTTCAGGCAAGCAAACGAGAGCGCAAGGTGTACGAGTAAAAATTAATTAGACATGAGATACCCAGTACGTGAGTTAATAGCTATGCTTTAACTTCTCAGTGTTGGTAAACTGGCGATGGCACTATCGATATCATATCAATATCATATCAATATCGATTAGGAATGTTATCGACAACGAGAATGCAAGCCCAATGAACATTTTCGTTGGTTCTGTTCACGGTTTGAACCAATGCTCTTACTTGCAGTTTGCTACGTAAGCGTGATTTGGGTATAGATCATAATTCATTTTAAAAGGATTTTAATCAAGTCTAAGTATTATTAAGAAAACAGCTCCCAAAATAAAATATACTTGATTTACCGAACGTCGTATATTATGATTCGTGCTAAACATGAGATTTCCCCGGAACATCCACGGCGCGCTTTTATTAATTGCTTTGCCTGTTCCGTTCCATCCTTCAAGAAAACTTCTGCCTAATTTTTCTTCATCTTTTTTTTATCTTTTTTCTTTGTGCCACACGCAACACGTTTTGGATTTTTCCAGCTCACTATGCTGCTTTGCTGTTCGTTCCTTGTTTTTCTGCTGCGGAATAGCGTGTGCTGAGCCCATGACTGGGATCTGGGATCTGGTTTCCAGCTGCTGTTGATGCGTTTCTAATGTGCAAAATATTAATTATAAAATAATAATTGAATTGTGTGTTGGCCGTCTGGCAGCTCGGCTGAAAGGTGAATAATACCATGCACAATCCGGACGGTTATTGTTTAGATATCCTTTACACGCCAAGAGTTCATTAGCAGTTCGAGGGAAACAACAAATTGTGCACATCTGTTGGATTTCATAAATTGAAATTAGCTGCTACGTAGATTACTATTTAATAGGATCAACAAATAAGTCTCATAATAGATTAAATATAGTTAATGGAAACGGCAGGTGCTCACCAGAAAGAGCAGAAAAATAAAAAAATGATTATTAATTAAGCCGGATAACTTAACAAATTAAATAAAGGTAAGCTTATTTATAGATAATTATATATAGGAAAAAATATAATACAAATAATAGACAACTCTTTTTATAATATTCGGCAAATTTTAGCGTCGTTGTATATTTAAGTTGTATATATTCACGATATTCCCTAAAAATATTTTACTTATCTCTCTCAAAAATTTCCCTGCCTAAGGTCAAGAACTTTTCAAACCGCTTAATAACAACAACTCCATGCGATGATTATTCAATTCTCATCTCATTTTTTTTATGCAAAACTAAACCCATTCATTGCTCTTAACACACATTTAATTTTAATAAATTCTCATAAGAAGCCAGAAATTTTGGTCAGCAGCCGCAATCATTTTTTGTGGCCTTCGTTCTGGCCAAAATTCATTTTAGTTTGTTGGGAATACCGAGAAAACTGAGAAAACTGGCCGCAATGGGCATAAACGAGAAGAAAAGTGCGGTTACAATGCCTGTCAATGGCAAGAACTAGCAGGATATGCAACTTTTGAGTTGGAGGCCGCAAGAATAATGAGCTAATAGAAGCAGCTCGGCTAGGTAATACCCTGTAGTCAAGTTCAAAGATAGCTGAGATGACTTTCTATAGAGAAAATCAATTTGTGTCGAACTTTTGGTATGAATTGTTAACAAGTTAACAGCGTAAATAATTAATAAGTGTGCATTAAATAGCATAGATATATATTTTTACTAAATCTTTTAATAGTTTATACGACCAGAATTGGCTAAATTCCATAAATAACAGATGCTGCGCAAGAGTAGTTATTTCACATGGAATTATGATGCTTGTTTTACTACTTAGAGCCTTACAGGGTATCAAAGAAACAAAGCAAATTGAAATGAATGCCATGTGGCAAAAGTTTTGTGGCAACTACAACTACGACAACAACAACAACAACGGCAGCTCAAGTGCAACAATGGGCCACATAAATGACAAAAGCAATAACATAATCCTTTTGCTGCCGCCCCCTAAAAACTTTTGCGGTTCAATTTGAAAAGGAAGCACGCACACAGATACCCACACAAACACACACACACACACACACACACACAAAGCAATACACTTACTCACACAACGCATGTAAAATTTTAATTAAACTAATGAAATTGTACGGCCAAGGACATAACTTGGCAAATAAACAAAGAGCGAAAAGAAACAAAATTGGGATACGGAAATGTTCTGGCTCTCAGTTCGGGTAGAAATTCCTTTTTTTTCGGGTTCGACTGAACATTAAAAATTAACTGGCGGAATAATCGAAACTGTTAAAACGTTAATTTAACACTTAAACAAGCTAAACCGCAGGACAGCCTCAACAGTGTCCTGTTCGGCTGTAACTGTAGCTGTGTGTGTGCATGTGTGAGTGTGTGTGTGCATTCCAATTGGCAGCTTCTGTGTGTCACATTTAATGCAAGAGCGGAATTCCATTAAACGACAACCACAGGCAGCAAGCCACCAATTCAACCCGAAACCACCCGAACACCCAGCCACGCAGTGGAAACGCGTTTGTGGTGCCAAATAAACACGCACACACACGCAAACACACACACACACACACTGCCGAGGCACTTCACAACTGACTGCATTGATCCACCCAAAAGCCCAAACTCTGGCCTCAACCCTCGCGCTTGTTCCGCAGCATATTGCAGATGTTTAAACATAAAGCCCGGCCGAATGTTGGGGTTCGGGGCTCCAAAGAATCACAACGACTTGCCCAAAACGCCCCAGCACCCACACACACACACAAGCCCCCACACACAAAGGGGAAAACACACACGTATGTAATGTACATTACTGTGTGCGCACACATAAATTGCAATCGGAATATCAAATTGGCAGCAGGACGAAACAGGACGAAGCAGGACCGCAGCCCTCTCGTTTGTCGTTGCTCGTGATTTTATCAATTCAATAAAAACCAAATAAAATCAGTACAAATGCAAATACCATTAATGTATTGGGTTTAACTTTGTTTTTGTTTCCCTCTCAATTGTTTTTCTTCAATTTTTTTCACTCGATTTTTTTTTTGTTTTTTTTTTTGCGAAAAATGTGCGGGGGCAGCTTTATGCATTTTCTTTTCCCTCTATATTTTTTTGGTATTTATGTTTTTCATATTTCTTTTGCATTATTTACGCTATTGTGCGTTTTTATAGTTGACTGGGGCACATGTGAACAGAGCACGTAAAAAGGGCACTGAAATACTTTAAAGAATTTTATGGTAGTCAAAAAAAAAAATAGGTAAAGTTTTTACCGGGGAAAAAGTTTGCTGCTTGCATATTTGCCATCGAAAACTTTCTACAGTTTTTTAATATTTGAAATATTTACATTCTTGTTGGAATTTGTTAAGCTTTAAGCATATTTTAATTGAATATAGGAATATAAATATCGTCAATTTATATTCGACAAATGCCTTGTGAAATCTATGTTTTACTTTTATAACGTTTTATTCTGGACATTCAGAAAAAAGTTTGTCTTGATAACAAAAAACCAAGAGGGAGGTTAGAAATGAAAAGAATAATGTGGCTGTGTGACTCAGTTTGATACAGACTATTCCCAAGTCTAAATAATAATACTTATACATTCTAAATTTACTTTGCATTGAAAATTTATCAAATAAAGCAATTCCAATATCTTTAATTGGTTTCTCTCTTTTTTGATTAAAGCCTTTCATTAAAAACGATATATTAATCATTTTTATTAGTTCTTCAGAAGTCATAATAGGGGAACTCCCGCAAGTTTTGATTAATCGCAACCTATCGATAACTTTTCAATAGCAACCATCGATTGTTGCACCATTCTAATTATATTTAAATAACATTTAAAACCCTTCTTTGTACCAAAAATACCCCTCAAATTGATGTCAAATTCCTTTAGCTTACACGCCGCAAATCTGCAGATATGCAAATCATTTAGAGCATATTTGATGCCATCAGTTGAGAGATAACCCTCCAAGCATTTAGCCCCATACATCTCTATATACAGCCTAATCATTAAGGACACTGACCCATCAATTTGATGCGCCTGCTGATGAGCCCAAAACGTAATTCTTTCACATCGACCCGTATAAAACAGCCTAATTAACTCATTAGACAATGTCACAGTGTCCCAGATGGGTCAGAAAAAAAAACGTATTTGTACGAAAAAAGAAGAAGCAGCAGTGGCATGTTAAATGTGCAGCATTTACACACTCATTTGTTGACAAACAAATTACACGAAGGATTTGCTGCAAATTACGCGCCATTTTTCAACACTTTTCTTTCAAATCCGGACAAACAAAAAAAACACACACACAAACACTCACGAAAAAAGAACCCAAAAATACCGTTAGCTACACAATACGGTTCAATGTGTACATATGTCCCATGAAATTTAATTTAATCAAAGGGCAAGCAGGCCAGCGCGGCGTGACAGGAACAGGAACTGAAGCGGGAGCGGGAACGGGAGCAGAGGCAGCAGGCAGCACAAATCAATCTCCAGGCTCCCACAGGCAGATGTAAAAGGGATGAGGGATTGCGCGGGGTGGCGGGAAGGCGTTGCCAAATGAAATTGCTTTAAGCAGCGCGCAACGCACTTTGTGTCCCTTGTCCCTTGTCCAGGGCTCGCCCTTAGCCGTTGTCCTTAGCCAGTGTCCTTTTGGCCCATTGCTGATTGTCTGACCGTAACTTGTTTGCTCGCCTTTAATTTCATTTGCGCGACGCCGACGACGACGCCGCCGTCGCCAATATCCCTGCTGGTCTTTAAGGCCGCGCAGCTGCAAAAAAGGAGCTGCCAACCGGAGTTTGATTTCGCTTGCATTGTCCTTTTGTCTGCTCCCCTTTTCATCATTCCCCTTTTCCGTCTTTTCTTTTTTTTTTTTTTGATGCGCTTTAATTTACATGCTTGAACTGTCCTTGTAGGATTTAGCAATTCAGATTGTCCTGCTGCTGGTCCAGCCCCTTTTGGAGGGCTCGTGATTTATGCGCATATGCTATGAACCCCAATGACATTGGGCTAAAAGAAACTTTTGACTAATCTTTGGTTTAAGGAATGGGTTACGAATTTCTGCAGTGCGGCTGCCGAGAAAAGCTTTAAGAGACTCACACAAAAGATTTAACCTTAGAAGCTTTGAAATATTCAGAAAGCTCATTTATAAATCAATAATTAAAAGATATGCATATCTCTTAATAATTATTGAGTGCTTTAGAGCTTTGAAAAGACATTAAAGCTAAATATTTTATAAAATGCATTAAAATGTATTGACTGCGTGACTTTTTTAAAAACTTACAAATATAAGTGTACAAAGCTTTGATTAATTTGAAAGTTCTAAATGACCTTTAAACTATTAAGTAAATAAAAGCTCAGCCAGAAGCTTAAAGCTGAGATCCAAAGATTAGCTCTAAAACGATGTCAAGCACACAAAAGCTCTGGCAGCTCTGGCTATACGAAGCTTTCACCTCAATTAAAACAGAAAGCTTCAGCTATTAATCTTATCTGAATTGAAGGAAGCTAAAATTAAGTTTGCTAACAAGTTTATTTAACATATGAAGTTTAGCGAAAGTATAAGCTAGTGTCATTGTAGTGTCCAAATCGAACTTTGACCCTGACAAAGGGTAGCAATCCATGTAATTTTTCTTTTGGCATTTAAACGCTTGCCTGCTTGAGTTGGCTGAGAAAATGGAACTTTAATTTGCCACGGCTGATTGAATTAGGCGCGCATGATAAGGACCAAAGACGGATATACATATGCGCACAGATATGTGTAAACGTTTCGATTTAAGGACCCTCAAACACACACACACACACACAGACACACACACACCCATTAGCGATATCTGTGGGGCGACAACGACCCTTCAGACGGCCATAATAAATGGCGTCGCGACAGTTTCCTTTTAACAAAACTTTGTGTATCCGGTATTAAGAACCATCGTCTGGCTTGTAGCTAACGACAAGCACCACAAAACACCTGCGTCCACTCTCAGCAATAGAAACGAGGACTTGTAGTAAGGGGCGGCAGGAGGAGCAGGCTTGGAAGGGGATCGGAATCGCAGAGCAAGGCGGCAACTGCACGCCACATAAATTCCAATGGTTTCGGCGGCATCGCCCACTTTCGGCGTGGCTTACAAGTTGGCAAATTTGTGAAAATTACTTTTTGTTTATTGTGCTGAAAGCCATGCTAAGCTTAATGTTAAGGCCAAGGTGCCCCCGAGCAGCCCATCCGCCCATACACGAGCTAACCTCATAGCAGCCTGCTCCTGGCCAACAATAACATTGAGTTGTTCTCGTTGCGGTTGCCGCCTGACAATTTACATACCCTGTATTCAATAATGCGTGCGTGTGTGTGTGCATGCACACAGTCATAAAATTGTGAAGTCCATGGAGAAGGCTGCGAATCTTCCAGTAAGTATTGTCTAGTATCGTCCATTTATCGTCTTTATGTCCTCCATTGGAAATTTCTGGTATGGAGAGAGATGCCTCTTACCCGGAATCGTTATCGCGCGGAAGAGCCACTTGCGATAGTAAGATCACAAAACGTACCTTAAACTATTTAACTTTTTGATACGCTCAATTCTCGCTAAGGAAGTTAAAAGCGCGATAGCGAAAAAGTTTGTGAACCGAAAGAACAACACAAAACTTATCTAGAACTGAGTAAAATATATTATATCCATTAATCAATCGCAAAAGATATTCTGATGTTCATTATAAGATTAATATGCACTTCAATCAGATACATTTATTTTCGAGCTGAGTACAGGGTATTTTGCTGGCGCATACCTACTACTAGAGAACTTTTTTTCAGCACTCTTGTTTTAATAATTTGCTCCACCTACATGGCCCATAAATCTACACTAAAGTGTGTGTGTGTGTGTGTGTGTGTTGTCGTTGTCCTTTCCCAAAACATACCACGCAGTAGCAGGCAGCGCACGAGCAATTGTTGTTTTCACACCATAATCATAAAAGGTACAAGCATAATTATTATTTTTATGTCCCGGCACTTATTGTAAAGCAGCAAATTGCCTGCCTCGGACCAACACGCGCATAAATATGCCCGCCCCGACAACCAGGGATAGCCGGAAATGCGCTCTTTATATTAACAGAGATAACAACCCAAAAAAAAACAATGTAAACAAAATAAAAACAAAAACAACAAATAAACAACAACAATGAAAACTGACCACGAGAAATGTAATTCTTGTGTTGTCACACGGCTTGCGAATATTTATGATGTTGCGAAATAAAAAATAATATTCTCCGAATTTTTAACACTTTTTTATCACATTCTCTTTGCGTCGAAATTTCTTTGTGCATAACTAAGATTTAGTTTAAGATATATCTTTTCATATAGAACTCCGGAGGATGTGAATAAAATGCTGCATTTCGATTGCAATTTCATTTCCAAGAATATCTTAATGCTCTTAAAGCAATCCTATTGGCAGCACCAGGTCCATTTTATTTTATTGTGATTTGCTTAAGGCTCAATAAAATTTCATTTATTTTAAAAACAAACAAAATAATTGAAATTGAGAAAGCAGCTACATAAATTTTGATGGCAAGACCTTAAAATCCTTTGAATCTTCCTAAGAGCCATACAATTAAAATAAAACAAGCAAAAAACGGCTAGCTACCCGCCGAATATGTTATACCCTTACGGACAAATGGCTTAAAAAGGTTTTCATATAAATATTTAAGTGTCGACCGATTGCTCCCATAGGAGCTATATATTATATAGTATATATATGCTATACAGGTTCGTTGAAAGTATTTTCTATGCTTTACACATATCATGACAAATTTAGAACACCCTCCTGAAAGGGTATTCGAAAAGGTTGCCAATATTGGGGCTTAGAAAATCAGTCGATTGTGCAGGTAAATGGACTGCAAGCGACGTTTCGGTAGCCCAAAAATAGAAAGAAAGCAAAAAAAAAACAAAATGTCCAGGGATAAAGTCGCAAATGTTTTACAAACAATTGCACAAACGACAGCGGCAAAAGGATGCCATTCAATTTGAGAAAGGGTTGCCCGACCACGCGGTCAGACTTAATCACTTTTTCGACAGCCTTTCGATTCGCAATCCTTTTAAATGCACCCAATCTGAATTTATTAGCCGTGCGTGTTAGTTGCTAAAGAGCCCAAAAGGTGCACAAAAAACGAAAGAAAAAAAAGGCGTATAATCCACGCCCCGAAGCATTTTTAATGCTAATTTATGGCGCGCGCACTCACATGTGGCAAGGCTTTTGGCTGCACCCTCGACTTATTTATGAGCTGCAGAAATATATATTAATTTGCGTTTTTTTCATTTTTCATTTCGCTTTTTTTTTTTTTTGGATTTTCAAATCTGTGTGGGAATTACATGAGAATTTTGCATGGGCCCGGCAAGCGTCAGCGGAAAAACCATTTTAATTAGTAAAAATTCCCAACGCGCGTATACGTAATATTTTTGCTAAGCGAAATCCTTTTCATACACAACTCAATACAGCTGCAAGGCATGTGAACTTTTTCACAGGTTAAGTAACGATGCAAACATTAAATTATGTTCGCACTGAGAGAAAAATATCAGTTACTCATTAATATATAATATTTTGTGAAACAATTTAGTTTGTTTTTCTGAGAGTGTCAAAATGCTGAGTATAATTCTTAAAATAAACAAATAATTATTTATTAAAGACAAACAAATATTTGTTTGTTTAGTTTCAAAACATAAAATGAAAATCGCTTGAATTAATTTATATATATATATATATAAATTAATTCATATATATATATATATATATATATATATATATATATATATATATATATATATATATATTCTTGTTAAGCTAAAAAGTCCAAAATTTCCCTTGTCGATTTTTTTAAATATTTTGTTTATACTGCTTAGATTCCTTAACATATGTTAAACTACTTCTTGGCAGATCGGAAAGTTAAGAGATGTTATCTATAGGAAATGTCAGGTTTACCCAAATAAATGCTAAAGCTAGTCATTTCTATAAGTTCGAGAAATAAGTATTTTTCTCATTAATCCATAATCTCATAAGAAACTCAGTTTTTTCAAAGATTCGAGACATAAAAACGGCTTGGCTTTTGTAAATTTAATTAGCTGCCTTTTGTAGAGATATTTATGTGGTATACGCTTATAAAGGATATTGAAGCTTCGACTTTTGGTGCTTTATTTTCAAATATCTTTCGTTATTGCAGCTCGGCGGCAAGTACAAAAATAACAAAGCTGAAAGCTGGCTAAAATTATGGTAAAACTTTTTAGCAGTTTAACAATAAAAAGCAAATGGTGCTAGATAGAACTTGTGCACAATGCCACGCCCACACACACGCATACACACGCACACAGAGAGACAACCGCACATTAGTAGTTAGTGCAAGCAGGCGGCTTCAAACTTTTGAATAAATACAATAGATATGGCGGACAGGTTGTTGGTAAGGGGAATGGTTGTTGAGGTATGTTGTGGATGCGGGGGGGGGGTGGCCTCCCCGGGCGCCACTTTAGACAATGAACCGTGTAATGCTAAATATCGCGCTGGCAACCGCAGCCAGCCGTTGCCAGCTTGGATAAGTATTCAGTGTGGTGTGGGCGTTGGGTCTGGGAGTGTGGGCGTGGCCATGCAGCATAATTTTGTGCGCGGTTTGGCAACAATTGCTTTCATTAGAATTTTTTGATGCCACTGACGCTGCTGCTGCTGCTGGTAGTAGATGATGATGCGCCAACTTGGAGAAACCCCTTGATGTTTTGGCCGTTGTTGTTGTTGCAGTTGTTGTTGTTGTTTTGTGTCCTGCGGCCGCAGATACATTATCCGAAATTTGCATAAAATAAATAAATTAAATATGCCAGACATGCGGTGCGCCGTTGGTCGACTGTTAGCCCTGGTCTGCCCCGTCTGGCAGCCCTGGCCGGCTGCTCCCTGGTTTTGGCTCAAAGTTTTCATTTTATTATCACACGAGCGTGAGACTCAGCCAGCCATAGAGCAACAGAAGCGAGAGTGAGCAACCCAATAGTAGTCCCAAGCAGCAGCAGCAGCATTTTGAAGTTGGCCAGCAGCAGGCGGCGATCTGTTGGCTTGTGGCAGCAACATTTGGTGGTGGCAGCAGCGATGGCGGCACAGGATGCGCTACGTTGCGTTTGCTTGTCATGCTCCGTTGCCTGATTTTTGTGCTGTCGCGTCCCTCGTCCTGAGCTTCATGCACGACTTGCTGCCGCTGCTGCTGCTGATGTTGCTGCCACTTTTTTTTTTTGGGGCACATGGCTGCCCGCTACGAAATTGGTTCGTTTGGCTGTGCCGGGGGCAGGGCACTCGACTGGTCGCCGGGGCACTTAAATTTTCTGCCTGGCCCCGCCCTTTGGCATTGTTCTTGTTGTTGTTTTTTGTCCGTTCCTGCCACCGCCTGTTGTAGTTCAATTTGTGCGATGCGGCTTAATGAAATTCAGTTGTTAGTTGCTGCACGTTTATGTTGCATACACGAATTGCTGATAGATGTGTGTGGCACTACGGTGCGTATGCGCTACATAAACCTAATTGTTGTGGCAAGGTCTGTCTTGCCAAAAAAGAGTTGAGCCATATGGAAAAGGCGTTGCTGAAGTTTAAAATTGGCCAATGGGCGTATAATGTATGTGTGTTATAAAATCATGAATAAGTTCCTATTGAGAAAACCACAATTCTAGAAATTTTATAGAATTCAAATTTTCCAATTGAATTTCATTCTAATTACAAACTGGAGAAACTTCATATGAGATTTTTCTTTAGAAAATTCATGTACTTATAATAGGCAGCACAAAACAAGAAAACAATGCTGGGAAAAAAAAACAATAATTGAATGGATTGTGCTATAGGAAAAATTCGTATTAATAAGTGTTCATGAGAATATTGCCTATATAAAAAAAAAAAAGTTGTATTATTTGAACTATTAAAAATATAATTATGAATTAGACCTTAGTCTGACGCCTCAATTGTTCACCTGAACTAAACCCAGCCCGCCGTAAACCCTGATAATATTAAACAAATGTAAATAGAGTTGTTCTACTTGTTCTGCTAAATATTTGAAAATATTTGCCGTCAGTATCGCTGGGAATGTCCATAAATAACGCAACACATCAGACTTGAAAGCAATAATTCATTCATAACCAAAGCAATATTTTGTATTCCTAAGCTCCCTTCGTGCTCGGCTATACATATATAGTATGTAAATTGGCTTTTGTTTTTCGTAACGTATTCCTAGGCATTCCATTTATGTCAACACCTTGACAATCTCCAGCTGTCACAATCAAAACCCACTTACCTTACTGTCATTTTGGTGCCCTTAAAAATTTCATTACGTCTGTCGTAATTCAACGTCAACAGCGACAAACTGCGCCCCGCCAGCCCCCATCGTCTGGGAATTTTTGGTGCTTGCTAGCGGAGGGTTTATCGCTAGCGAAACATCTGCCTTTTCTAAAATATTAAATAAAGCAATCAAATAAATCTTCCAACATGCCTCATTTATTGCAGATTACCATGCCACGGCGCAGGCTCTCCTAGATGCTGCTCCTGCTGCTGCTGCTGCTGCATGTGGCGCAAGGCGCCACAAACTGCAGCTCCACAGGCAGGGAAACGGGGAGGCAGGGCGGACTCTGTGCTGTACGCACGTACGGGCTGGCGGGGGGCTGGGGCACTATCATTACCACGCCCCTGGGCAGCTGCTAGCCCGCAGTCAGGCGCAGCACTTGTAATCAGCAGGCGGTCCTGGGGGCGCTCAAAATGTGTGAAGGGGCAGAGAAGCAGGGGGGGGGGGGGGGCATTGCTGATACGGTAAGTGAACCTTCAATTATATAAAATGAGCACTGAGAGCGTAGATTATCTCATTAAAGGGGCGCACAACATGATTCTTTTTTAAATTCCGCTCACATGAACTGGCGACAGGCTGAAGGGTCCGGGGTAGGTCCTGGGTATAGTGTCTGGGGAGGGGCAAGTCGGGGGTTGGTAATTCAGCAGACAAACTAAAACCGAAAGCGCAGCGCGTTTTGGGCCATTTGGCGTCTGGCCGAAAAGTGAAAGCGTCTCGCGACTTGCGCGACACATTCACCATTTTCTTTGCTCGCATTTTCGGCTCACACACACACACACACATACACGCACACCATTTCCAACACTTTCCTTTCCTTTGCTCACACTTTCGCTTCGGTCGTCTTTTGCTTCTGGTCTATAAATTTATATATGGCCAAGGAATGCGTGTTTAATGCCCAACAATGTGCGTATGGCTGTGCCACGGCCTTAAGCACGTGCTCGCTGTTAGTGTGTGCATGTGTGTGTGTATAGTTGTGTGTGTGTGTGTGTCAATTGCCCGCCCAGGCAGAGCGCCATTTATTATGCTTCAAATTTTTCGGCTGCTGGAATTTTACGCCGCTGTGCAAATGCCATTTTAGAAGATGTTTTATGTGTGTGTTGACATTTTTATTGCGGCAACATGTGTCGAAATTCGTTGCCCCTACCGCCCCCGCCAGCTAACTGCCACCCCGCCTCGTCCCTTGGATCATATGAGCAGCACATGGCTGCAGTTGACTATGTCTCTCCGTCCGTCCGTCCGTCTGTCTGTCTGTCTGCTAGTGTTTGTCGTAGTTGTTGTTTGGATTGCGGAATGTGCGACGCGGTTTACATTCTACTTAACAGTCGAGCGTAGCCAGCGAGAGTTAAATGTGTGTGCTACGCATGGTGGGCGCAGGCGGGGGGGTGTAGTGGCTTTTGTGGAGGATTTGCGCCAGGATTAACAGCATGACATTTAAAGAAGCAAGCCAATGGCTGGGCTTAAGTTCAGGTTCAGTTAACAGCTGAATTAATGTTTAAAGTTTTCAGTGCATTTGGCGAAGTGAAAGTTAACGAAAAAGAATTCGAAATTTTGTTAACAAATTAAGAGTTGATCAAATTGTTAGGATATGTGTAAGGCAATGATGGATATACAATAAGTAAAAAAATTATTTCAGTCCTTTTCTCAGCGTAAATGCTTATAAATATTTTTAATTTATATAATAAATATTAATATATTATATAACTGCGAACAACAAGCTATAAATTCAAAAAAAAAATTATCAAGTTCTATTAATAGCAGCCTTTGAATTGCAAGGGCCTTGTCAGCTTTTACAAGCTTAAACTTGTTGAGAATTACAAGCGTTAAGCAATGAATAAAGTAAGCCCAGCATACAAGCCTTCATTTTCTTTATAAAAACCAATTTTGTCAAATTTCCTAAAAACTTAAAATATGAATAATTAAAAAAAAAATGAAATATTAAAAAAGTATATATATACATGCATATATATCTTACATCTGCCTTTTGATAATGGCTAAAAACTGCCAAAAAAAATACATGCCACAACAAAAAGCAAAAGAATCTACTCCAAATGCCCAAATGCATCAATTTTGATTAGCTGACCCCCCAAGAAAAATGGCTTAGCACAGAGCAAAGCCTAGGTATTCAGATTCCAGATGCCGAAGCCTCAGCCCCAGCCCCCCAATCCCACCCCCCCGGGGGCACAATTACAATTAAATGTGCAGCTCAACGCGACAGTTGCCGGCATCGTTTATCACAGCGAAAATCCAGTGGACAAAAACCGAAGAAATACTATGAAGCAGCTTTATTACAAGCGATTAGATTTGATTGTGGGGCTGAGGCAAACACTAGAAATATTTGGGAGCGAATCGAGTGCCATATTTCACGCCACAGGCACTGAGGAGTGCCACGAAATTAAGGAAACAAAGCACAACTACACGAGAACGTAATAAAATCATAATCGTCGGATCAACACAGTCATCAGCGGTGTCACAACACACACAGCTCCTAGCTGGCGCCGGTGACGACGACGACGACGACGACGATGATGATGATGCCCGGACGCAGGCGAAACTCAGCGGTAATTACAGTAATAATTCAAAAGAGATTTGGCCGCACCACCAAAAACAAGACGAAAAAAAAAACATGGAAGGAAAGCAAAGGAAAACCTGTACAAGAGACAATGAAAGCAATGTTGCAATGCGGCCCCAGACTGAAAGTGGCAATTGCCAGGAACGACAACGACAACGGCGAGACTAGAAAGCAGCCAGCGTGACTCCAAACCAGACAAATGCCCACCAACCACCCCACCTGCCCGCCCACGCACATGGCTGATGTGCAGCTTCCGGTTCTAAGCGACGCACAGGTGCAGGCAAAGCCAAAACAGAGCCTGAGCCAAAGTGAAAGAGAGAGCGAGAGCGAGAGCCATAAAAACTTCAGGCAGCGTGATGATGAAAAATGCGACAATGAAAATAATGCCCGACACACGCACACACACATACACACACACACACACACATACACCGCCCGCAGCTGCAGCTAGGAAACCCGCCCCCAGACGTCCAGAGAGCGCCAGGAAGCCCCAAGCACTTAAAGACTGATGCAAAGGTTTCGCACCCAGTGCGAAAAAGTTTAAGTGGCTATACGAAAAATCCATGGATTTACTTTTATGCAGCCAGAGCAGAGGCAGCAGCTCCTTGGCCATTGGCAGTGCAATCGGAGGCGTTGAAACTTTTTGACTCCCTTTATGACTTTTGGCGCGTCAAGTCGTTGAAAGTGTCAATATTGCGCTCAAGCATCACGTGCCCGCACCTGGAAACCAACCAACCCGCTCACCCCTCCCCCCCCACACTCCTTGTATTTGTATCCAGCTGTCAGCTGTTTTGGCTGTGTCCTGGCTGTGTCCGGGATTAGCGACGCGTACGTTTTTCGGGCCACTTTAGCTACTTATGTGCCGTTGTGCACTCTAAAACGCAATCCGAAACTTTGTTCCGACGTGGGCGACGAGTTGCCTCTGAACTGCAGTCATGGGGTTCGCCCCGCTTGGCTCGCATACGAAAATGGATACGTTCCAAGGGAGTGCGGGGGGCATCATCAAGCACCAGGGGGGAAAAGGACCATAGCAAACAAAACAAAGCATCAAAAAAAAAAAGTTGGCGCAAATGATACCAATAAACAAATCCCATTATACACGGCGTATCAGCTTTTCGTTGATACTACGTGATCTGACTATCAACGGATCCAAAAAAAGGGCAAACAACACAGCCAAAAAAAAAAAAAATAAAATAAAAAACACGCTCTCCAGCAGAAAATGGCAAAAATGCTGCTGCAGTTTTTTGAATAGGTTGGCAAAATTTGTTGTTGCCTTTTTGATTTTCATTTTTTGCGGGGCCATCAACGGCAATGCAATTTGTCAGAAGCTGAAAAATCATGTATGGCTATTTCTCAACTCCTAATGGAACGTTAACTGCATTAAAGTTAAGCGTAGCTGAATACTAACTACAAGGATAAATGCTTTAAAATGTTAGTTTAGGCCTTTCTTTAGTAAAGTTGTCGAGAGATAAATAAAACAGCCCATTTTTATTCAGATTTCTATCTAACTTCTTGGATCTTTATCTATCCTACTGTCACTATCTCTTTTTTCTCTCTCTCTCTCTCTTACACACTTTCTGATGTATGATCTGCATGTATGTATGCTGATGAACTTGCAAATTTTTTATCTATCCTTTCCCCTATCTCTATCTCCTTTTCTATCTCCATCTCTATCACTATCTCTATCTCCATCTCCATTTCCATCTTCATTTCTATCTCTATCACTATCTCCATCTCCATTTCTATCTCCATTTCTATCTCTTTCTCTATCTCGATCTCTATCTCAACCTTTATCCTATCTCTCATAGTCTTGTACCTTTCTTCTTTCTACTTTTTTTATGTTGCGAAATCAAGAGTACATAGGAATTAGGGAATTCTTTGCAGTTCAATCAGTCTCTTTATCTTTATATACACTCTCTCTCCTTATCTCGCACACTCTCTTTACATCTATATCCATTTCTATATCCATCTGTCGGATCTCTCTCTTATTTTCAACCTCACTATATTTGCGCTTTAAACTCCTTTCTTTTACATTCTTTACAATGTTTATACAATGTAAATTTGCAGGCTACTTAACCTCATGTTAAATTTTTTTCAAGCTAGAAGAAACTGCAGATATTTTACACTTTCTACAATTATTGATTAAATATTTATTAATTATTTAGGTGAGAATGCAAATCTAACTTTAAAGAACTGTTAATACTAGTTGCTGCAACTTAAAAAAACTTTTTTTACGCAGAATGTGTAAACTATTTGCGAAACCAATTTGCAAGTCCATTTTAAGGCTTGCTCTTAACTAATAGAATAAGCTGAACAGTTAAGCCACTTTGTGTGCATAAATCCGAGAAGAAATATAAAAACGAAGCCGAGCATTAGCCAAATGGAAAGTTGCTTTTTAATGAACTATGCATTAAAAATATGTGAGCAAACTAAGAGCATTCATTAAAAAAGTTTTTGCTTTAAATAAAGACTAAAGAGCATGATGTAGAGTCAAAGACGTGCAGTTGGCCTGCGAGCACAGGCAGAGGGTCTGCAGAGGGGGGGGGGGGGGTTACGGCCGTATGCATGGGAATGGAGGGGGGGGGGGGCGTGGCAGCCAGTTACAGCCGTCGCCGCCACTAAATCCCAAGTAAAAGCTGCAAAAACTTTGCGACTTTGGGCCATTCATCTTACAACTAATTTCTGAGTGGACGCACGCACACACCATGGACCAGTACGGAGGCCTCAGCCAATCTCAAGTGGATGCAAACCAAACCCAGCCAAACCGAGCCGAATCCAACCGAACTGGATCAGACCCCGGCTTGAGCCACACTTAAGTGCTTAAATATTTTTCTTTGTCTTAGCCGGGCCAGGAAAACACTTCAGTTAGTGGCCATTTCCGTTGACGCTTGCCCAAATATTATTTAAGCTTAATAGAACTTTGAGTTCTGTTCTGCTCTTTAATGAGATTTCGTTGACCAGCACAAACAAACACACACACACGCACACACACACTCTCAGGTATCTGTTGTCTGGTCAACTGCATCTGCTGGCGACTTTACAACTTCTTCCAGCTTCTTGTGTCCAAACTTTGCGCTGATTAAACGTTCTGCCAACTCTATTCCCGATAGCACCACACACACACATAAAGCCAAGCAGAATCTTGAAAGGGTAGCACACCCCCTCTCCCCACTCCTCCCACACACACACTAAAGGAAAAACTTGAAAATCAGCAAAGCCCGTTATCTAATTGCTTTGAAAAAGTTTCCGGTCTGCCATTGAAACTCAATGCAAAAGTCACTTTCGGGATTGTGGCCTCAACTGTTTTGCATCCCAAATGTGATATATCGTGTGACAGACTCTGCCACACATTGTATTAAAGATGATAAACAGCAGATAGCTGTGGAAAATGTGGAAAAACAAAAGTAGGCTAGACCCAACTATTCTGGCCTTTTTTTTTTTTTTAAAACATATAACTTTGGCAAAGATGTACTCGATTTGTACTTTGAGGCTTAACTTATGCATTTCTTAAAGTTATAATACATTTAAAATAAATATATATAATTTACACATTTTGGGATACATGAACAAAAATTCTACAAACTCAACTCAATTCATATCAATTAAAATAAATTAAATTGGTTGAAAATACAGAAAATTTCAAATAGAGCAAAATACATAATTTCAATTTTGATTCTTTTGGAAATCTTAGTTGAGCGGGAATAAAACAGAAAATAAATATACTCCTGCCTTTTTTTGAAAATGAAAGGCAAAAAATTAAAAGTAAAATCCCAATGTTAATCTACAAAGATTTTATTCACGAATTAAACAAGAACTAAATGTTTTAAGTATAAAAACTTATTTCTTTTCAGATTAAATAACTTGTATATTAATGTTATAAGACACCCTCAACATGGCTTGATGTATGTTCTAAACAGACTTACTTTGCAATTTAAATTTAATACAATTAAATAAACGCACCTCGAGTGAAGTGCATTTGTGCCTTTGAAATTATCAATTAAATTAATGTTCAGATTTTGTTTTGAGCTTTTGGCCTCGGGGATTTTCAGGCCAAATATCTTGGCACGTTGCCAAAAAAGACAAGTCGAAAACCAAAAGGTAAAAGCCAAGAAGTAGCAGCTAAGACCTGGTAAAGAAAACTGCAAAAACCAGCTAAAATGAAATTTCAATTAAAATATTTACGAACGCCAGCAACAAGATATGTTAACAGGCTCAAAGGGCGCGACCCAAGGGCCAAGGATCACAAAGTGAAGGGGCAGGGCATGAAGGGTCTTAAGCAGGGATAAGAATGCTTTTCCATAAAAATTTTCAGCAAGTTTATAACAAAGCGCAACGGGGATGCATGATAACAACAATAACTCTGAGGTATAAGTATTAAAAGAAAAAGTATGTGTGTCTGTGTGACAGTGTGTGTGTGTGTGTGTGTGGGTGTGTTGTGTGTAGAAGTTGTGAGCATGCCCCCATGCGGCTTTTATTGATTAAACTTGAAGTTGCACGCACGGCGAGCGGTCGTTTGTTTTGCCAACAAGTTTCTTAATTTTGTTGTAATTTCCTTTACGCAGCTGGAATTTCTATCTGCGAATTTATGAGCGCCGCGAAACTATTTTTATTAGATTAAAAAAGATTTCACATATATATAAATATATATAAGTATATTTACTTAAAGAGTGGCCAACAACAATGCGCGTAAATCTCTAGCCGTAATTTTCTCTCTAACAATTTTAATCGCATTTGCGAGGAACTGAGCAAAATATTAACAACAATGTTGCGTCTATTGCTGCTGTTTCTTCTTCCGCTTGTGCTTCTTCTTATTCTTGTTTGGCAGTCCACGGAACCGAGGAATCTGTTCTGAGGGGGCGGGAGGGGCGGGGACGATTTGCTCCGGGCGCAGTTCCGTTCATTACTGAATTATTCGTGCGTAAGAATGTTGTTGCAGGCGGCATTTTCAATTTTCCAAGACAATGTTAATTTATTATGAATTTAGCAATTCGTGTGCAAATAAATACTGAGTGGAATATATATATACACACACACACACACACACACAAGCGTACGGATTTAATTATCTAGAATATAAATATTTTTGTTGTAAAAACAATGAAAATGTCAATTGAACTTTTGCGTTGCATACTTTTTGGAATCTGGTAAATATTTTGGGTGCGGGCAAAATAAATGATTTATGTATCTTATACCCAGTATTTGTAAATATACCAAAAAGAATATCAGACTGACGGATGAATAAATACATATTTAAATTTACTTGAAAATTCCGAATAAACAAATATTCGGAAGTCAAACAATCCAGCAATTCAATACATTTGAATTAATGAAAGCTTTTTCCTTTATGCACAGCTTTCATGTGCTTTTGAAAATGAAATACGAAAAAAGATCAATAGAAAATAAATGTTGGCAAGATTTAAATGAAGCTTTCAAAGCAGCTTGCATAGAAAGTAGTTAGTATTTAGAATAGTTAAATAAAAACTTGATGAAACCTTTAAGCTTACATGTGCTTTCAGACTTTTATATTGAAGAGAGTATTAAAATAGGCTTCAAGTGAAGCTATCACGTGATTAAGCGCTATATACCTAAAAATAATAAATATAGAGCTTTCAAAGTGCATGAAAGCTTTCGTGTAACAACAATAAATGTACTAATTTGTTAGCAAACTTAATCCAACATAAACAAAAACAAAAATTGGCCGCTTTAACAGCATGAAATATGACAATGGGCATCAGAAAAGTCAAGCACATTTACCCAGAGAACTCCAATTTTCTATTTAGCCTTTTCTTTTTCTATCCAAAATTTGAGGGGGACCTGGCTGGCACTCGTGCTGAATTTTTATTGCTTGATTTAATTATTAATGCGACCTGCAGATGTCACGAAAGAACTTCCATCAATACTTAGATATTCTTAACCCTACCGTGCGGCACATTTTGATGCGTAAAAACAAAAATTTCCGCTGGCTGCCCGGCAAAGGTTCATTGAAGCGGCAACGGATTGCATTTTTTATTATTTATTTCGACCAACTTCTGTAGGCAAAATTACTTCTAGGCAAGCTGTAGATAGCATGTCGAAATGCGCTGCCAGGCCACGGCAAAAAACAAAATTCATAATGAAATATTTATGGCCATAAAGCAATGCGGCGTTGGGTTTTCCATCATCATCGAAAAAGGGTCGCTCGATGTGGGGAGTGGGGGCCCGGCTATGGTTGGGCACTTCTGCCTTAAACAGGAAGTCAACGCAGCTGTCTGGAACAGATTACGATAAGAGACATGTTTTTTTTCCTGCCTTTGTCCTTTTGCCGCGTCTGCTGCAAGGTGTAGGAGTAAGTAGTTCCAGGAGGTTAGTTTTCTGAATGTGGAATAAAACATGAGGCCGCACACAAAAAAAATACATTGATTTGCAATGATTTTTTCGAATGTTTCTTGCGCTTGGCTAACCCAGAAAATATGAATTTTTGCTCAGAATAATATAGACATATGTTTTATAGAGCTGGAATAAGTGTTAAACGGGCTGTATTAGGCATGCTACCAAAGGTTTAACAGCGACTAATGTTATGTTATGTTAATGTCATGCTGTTTGTTACATTGAAATGTTAATTTCAATGTTAATTAATACTTGGTCACATTGAAAGAACATTTATAGATTTTCTTTTATACAACTTAATTGTTTAGTTCTTTTTTCGAAATCTGAAGAAACAATTCGTTTTTAACTTTATCAAGTAGTGGGGATATATGTTAAAGTAATGCATCGTTTTGCATAAACCAGAGATCGTTTTTATGCCCCTCTGTTCCTTATTCAAAAACTAAAGCAATACCCACACTTTCAACTTCCCCCCCTAAAACCACTCTTTATTTTTATTACCAAAAAGTAATAAATAGATTTTCGCTCCGCTACTTAGGGGCGTTCACAAGAGCTCGCGTTAAGCTCGCACATAAAGTGCCCAGACCCAAACAGTTTACATAACTCATTAAAATGGTGGATGGGGAGTGGGGGCTAAATAGGTGGCAACGCTGCCACAGTAAATACAATAAATATGCAACTAAATCAGGCTTAAATGTGCTTAACAATTTTGAACAATAACATGAAACCACAAGTGCAAAAATACCAGAAAGGCACTCCAGACGCCTTTAACGAGCCTGCATAGCCTACACGCTCCAGACAGTCGGCCCCTGGGCCGGAGACCGGTTGTCCTGTTCCCGGGCTCCAGTCTGGGTTGATTCTGGCCATATGTCAGGGTCGAGAAATATAACGCACACAAAAGTGCTCATTACGACGGACGTTGGCAAAAAAGGTTTCGTGGAAATAAATTTGCACCTTAACGCCTTTAAATGCGCAAGGCATACCCAGCCGCACACACACACACACACACACACACACAAGCACACACACGCACAAAGGTGTAGAACATGGTGTTGCCAATTACCCGGAAGTATGCGAAAAGCTTATGCGATAAATTCAACAAAGTGCCAAAAAGGTATGCATCCAGTGGAGCAGCTACCAGTTCCGTGTGCCGGCCACCCTTGCTCCAATCCGAAAGGAATAAAATGAAAATAAACCGTGCGAACCCGCAAAAGTCTAAGGATTTTCAAGGTGCGCAGACAAAAACCAAAAAATATTCTAACATTCAACTGAATGCTGGTCGTCTGGGCTGCTCCCACTGCTCCTGCTCCTGCTGCTCCTGCTGCTGCTGCTCTATGGCTTCCAAGTCGGTCTGGCATCTTTGTTGGCGTCCCACACATCTCCCGCCACGTAGCCAACACCTGCGTCCAGCAGCCGCCATTGAAATGGAAAGGGCCAAACACAACAACACGTGCTCAGGCTAGGTGTGTCCATGTGTGTGTGTGTGTGGTTGTGCACATTTACGGCTGCCATATTGAAGGTTGAGTTTTGAGCAGGAGCTTTAATAAAAATATTATGTGTTGCGAACGGCTGCAGCTGCTGTTGCCTGTGTTCTCTACCTCAATCGTGGGGCCTATAGTTTAGGCCAAAGCCCAAGCTCGATTGCAACTTAAAGGGGATTTCATTTCAAAATTTACAGTCTACTGCGGCCGCGCTCTCGATATATATGGCTGGCGTTATGGCACGCCCATAAAATATTGGCCATGGCATATGCCATGTGTATGGCCACTTTGCCACTTTCGCTGCCTGTTTTGGATGAACCAAAGCGTGAAATATATTTATAATGCGCTACAGCTAAAATGGAGGGGCATATTAGTGGTGGGCAACTCGGTTGAAGAGTTGGCAAGCCCTACGATCAAAGAGTATCAAGATGAGAGAAGAGAAGACAATTTGGAGTTAGGGATGTAGAGCGAAGAAGTTTGCTTGAGAATCATTCTCTCGAAACACCCTTTGTTATTTTAATCCTTTTTTTATCAATTTAGCTAAGATTTTTACCTTGCAAACGTTTCTCTTTTATCTCGAAGCTGTAACATTTTTTTAAAATAAACAATAATACCTTAAAATCCTTTGAGACCCGAACTAGGAAGAGATTCAAATATACTTTAATAGCTGTTACTTGTTTCGCGATCAGCAAGCCTACGACTACTTTTTTTCTCCTACATTTAATAGTATAAAAATAAGTTGATTTGTATGCCAAAAATAAAACACAGTTTTAATTAATTTAGCTTCGTTTTGCCTAAAATTCATTTGCAATCATTTTTTTTAAATGTATTTCTTTATCTAAGAACATGTCTTATTTTTTCTAGCATGTCTTATTTGTATGCCTTCATCTATCCAACCTACTTGTTACCATTTTCGCTTTTCACTATCATATTTAAGACCATGTGCTTGAACGCCTCTCAACATGATAATACCAACTCCCCCGCCCACTGTTAGGGCACCTGTGCAGCGCTCTAAGCCAACCGCACGCTTCGGTTTATTACCTGAACATCATTTCACGCTAACGTAAGCGCAAATTTTGTACACAAGCCGCGACCAGATTCTCATCCAATATGCTTGAGAAAACCCACCACCCCCCCCCCCCCCTCTCTCTCTCTCTTATAAGCTACCCCCTGCCAGCCGACACGCCCTCTTAGCGCCACTCCACTTCGCGTCTGAAGTAGAGGTAAACAAGTGTAGCTTCCGAAAAATGGGCAATCAACTTCAAATGGCAAACGCGACCCACCTGTCCGCCCCGCCTTTTGCAGCTCTCGCCTGTCTTGTTACTTTTTAATACTTTTTATGATTATAACAATGTGCAAGGCGCGCTGAGCAAATACAAAATAACTTGTTTTCATTTGGCGAGCAGCAACAACAACAACAGCAAGAAATATAATGAAAATCCCACTTGAAGCCTGTTTGGGTTTCAGCCCCTTTGTTGCCACTTGTGCAGCGCTTTATAGCGCTTTACCTTTTCTTTTATAATGTTTAGTTTACACTACGCCAACCGCCCCCCCCAAAAGCAGTGGCCCAAGACAATACAGCCCTTAGTTGCGTGGGGGTAGCCTTAATTTATAATCGTAATATTGCGCATACGCCGCGTATTAGGGCGAACGCGCGTGTAAACAGCTCTGGCGGCTTATTATGTATTTTGATAGTCTTTTCGTGTCGCTCGTTGGATTTGTGCTTTCTGCTTTTAATTGTGAACATTTCATTTAAGCCACACACACGCACACACATGCAGCGAACGCTTTGTGGCACAGCGTCGAATATTCATTTATCAAAAACGTTGCCCGCATTTCGGCGCTTTGTGCCCGGCTGGCGCCATCAGTAGCAGCATGTCAGGAACTTAGCTGAAGTCCCAATCTAAATCGTTATGTGCAGCAAGCCCCCAGCCCAGCCCAGCCCCACCCACCCCCCTCCCATGCCAACCCTCGGGCTAAAGCAAGCCATGACGTTTGCGTATGTCAAAGTTATCTAAATGAAAAATTGACTTTCATACACTCGCTGTGTGTGCGTTGTCTGTGTGTGTGTGTGTGTTGTGTGTGGCTGGGAATCAGCGAACGTTGAGTTCAGTTTCCGTTGCGTAGCATTTCGCGTTTACGCATTTCCTATTTTAGATGATATTTCATACTTTTCTGCTGACAGCGGCAACAAACCAACCGCTGATGATGATGCGCGTTTATTATTGTTGCTTTATGGCTTTTGCATACTTATATGCATAGTCTGATTCCCAGACTAACGAACTAACCCACCCCGGCCCCAACCCCCAGCCACTTGTCCCTCCTTGTGTGTGTGTGTGTGTTTGAGTGTGTGTTTGCCTTTGGGATTATCAACTCATTGTGCATTTGCTTATGCTCTGTGTTGTGCCGCCTTACCCCGCCAATTCCCTACTCCTGCTTTCATTTGCTGACTTCGTCTGTCTGTCTGCCTGTCTGTCGTTCTGTCTGTCGCTTATCCATTCATCCATTTACCCATTTGGCAGTATGTCAGTCGTTGTCTACGCTGTGCACACAGTGTAAAGCTTTAAACTGTTTGCTTTCAACTTAATTGCAGCTATTGGCTTAATAAGATACATTAACCATATTCCTAGGCAACTTAATAGGCTTTGTTAATATACTTAGATACAATCGATAAATGAAATAAGTAGTTATCTGTCACTATCCGGCTTTGCCCAGCCTTATCTCGTAGTTTCGCATGGAAAGAGAAGTCGACTTTCTGCAATTTCTAATCTCATTTTATATAGATGAGAATAACAAAAATTTCCATGAAGAGTTTTCACCCACAGTTTCCCAACAAATTTTAAATTAAATTCCATTTTAAAAATCTTCCTCCAACCCTCAAGTAATTGAACTTAATAACTCAGCTCAAATAAATGATAAATGTGCTTATTACTGTTATCCGGAAATCGCATCTGGCGGCCATTTAAAATCTAACGGCGCCTACGTGTCTATTGTGTCCAGCTAGTTGTCTCGCTCTAACGCATGGCATGCATGAGTTTTTAAAAGTCAGCCTAAAATTATGCTGCAAAATTTGTTGCAACATCAATCAACTGGCTGATACGCCCAAAAGGCCAGAAACAATTGGCCTGCAAGGGCGCAAAGGGCCATAAAAGCCAGGACATGAGGCGCCAATAAATTGTATATAAATTTTGTGCTCAAGGAACAACAGAAAAAATTGCCAAATAAAATAAATTGAAAAACATTTAGCTGTAGCGGCCATCAATAAGCGCTGACAAAGACGCGACTGCCAACAGCTGAGACCAGGCGAGGAAAAAACAACAAAAACGTTTCGCCCGCAAAGTTCATGACATTACGGGGAACTAATGTTGATATTGGCTCGACCCGACCCGACAAAGCCAAGGGCCAAAACTCGCAACACAAACAGACATAGAATATAAAAAAATAATAAGAAACAAAAACAACAACAGCAAGGAATCATTTTACCCAACTGCATTTCTGGCAACAGTTCCAATTCGTGTCATATGCTGTCTTGGCAGCGGCTGCACATTTCGTTTTGCTGTCTTCTGCTCGTTTTTTTTTTTTTTATGCCACTTTAAATTAGAGCACATTTCTATGATTGCCTTTTGCGACGGGCCATAAACGACGTCAGGCGCCACTCAGTTCAATAGTTTTGTTTTTGGCTGTCGACTCGGCAAAATGCCAGTCGAACAATCGGCCAACACCAGCGACAGCTGCGACGCCTCATAAGGGCCTTGTTGTGCCCACTTTTGCTGTTTGGCCTATTTTCCTGGACAACAAATGTCAGTCATTCAAAATGTGACTGGGCTAAACTTGCAGCCAAGACCAAGCCACACAAGTGTCTTTTATGTTTGTTAACCCTTTCAATGAAATATGAAAGTGATTAGAGCCAATTCGAGTGCTCGAGACAACAGTTTTAGTTGGCATAGTTTGAGGTAGGCTGATTAAGTAGGGTTTTCATATATCCAATGTTCATAAGATAAACACACACATGGGGTCATGAAACTGTGCAAATGTGTGGGAAAGGCAGCAGCAGGCAGGAAGGAAGGATACTATCAAGTATATATGTACATTTAATCTATATCAACAGTTACAGTGACTTCTTCCTAATATATATCTGCTCTCTGTAGCGACTTATGGCGCCTCAAACCTGACCCCTTAACCTAATCCTAATAGTAGACACACAATCTATTTGTTTAAGCCAAACAATATCAAAGAACTGGAGCTGGCTCATCAAGCGCTACTACCTCAATCCCACTCAATCACAGATGTAAGACATTTCATTTCATTTATTGAACATCAATCTCTCATCCTGCAGACAAGCGATTTGCCATAGTCGGCAGCAACACACAAAATGCATTCGCATATGCAACAGTTACACATTCACCCCTTTCCTCTCTCGCGCTCACCTCTCTCTAGGGTGAACTAACGCCGCGTAACCCATTTGCCTTGTTGGTTCGATAAACTCGTCATGGACCTGGCTGACAACACGGCGCCAATAGCAACAACAACAACAACAACAACAACAAGAGCATATGAGAAGCAACATTTCCACGGGGCAGTGCATTGGCAAATGCCCAACGGTAAGGAAGCAATCTCTAACTTAATACGGAAAACTTGTAAACGGTAAAGCGAAGCGAAATGGAAAAACTGAAAGCCAAACAGCAGACAGAGGCCAACGGCAATGGCAATACGAAACCCAATCCCAATCCCAATCCCTTCAAGCGACCGATGAATGCACTGCAGAAGCAATGGTATCGTGTGCTACTTGCCAGGCGTGTGGGCTTCGGCCAGAAGCCGACGCAGGATGAGAAGGAGCCAACCTAGTAAGTAGCGCCGCCAGGCGCCTCTGCCAGATCGAATCAAATTGTGTGAAAATTGCAATTTCCTGTTGATTTAATACATTTTACAATTTCTGAAAACCCCTTAACCTCCGCCCCCGCTCATCGGCCCACAGCGCTGACATATGCCATAGACGCTATATGGCCGCATTCCGGCGCTATAACGAGCGTTTCCGCTGGGAAATGGCAATGCACGAGCAGATGCAGCGCTGCGCCATCGACGCAATGCGCGTTCACAGGTGAGAAAGACAGAACAAACAAAAAACATAGTCAATTAGCCTCTTCCAATTGGAGTTTTTACACATTTTGACAGTTCAAATTGACATGCAGTTAAATTGCCATAGGTTTTCCCAAGCTCCTGTCCATGAACTGTGAAAATGGTCTAACAGAGTGGCAACGCCATGACTGCAGTTCATTACGAGATGGCCACACTTAAACTCTAACTTCATGTCAGCTACTTAACAATTAGATAAACGCCTCACAGCAGTCGGCTGAGAAGCAAAAAGACAGTAAGTCAGGGTGGCAGCGCCATGTCAGACAATAAAAGTGCTTCCACAGCCCAATTCCTGGCTAGTCAGCACATGACAAATATTTAACAGCTAGATAAACTGAATCTTTAAATAAAGCTGATAGCAATACTCGTTTGCTTGTGAGAACAGAAGCCAATTATAGTCTCCTCTTATTCAATATGCATCATATTTTGACACGAACTTAAGCTACAGCTAGTTTTATAAAAATAGTTTAAGATACTGGCAACGCCATGTCAAATGTTGCAACTGATTGCGAAGTGGCAACACTACAGCCCAATCTACTTGTCAAATATTTAACAGTTAGTTAAGCTAGCGCTCAAAATTAGACAGCCCGAGAGATGCAATACAAAACACGTTAAACTGGTTGTTATCTTTTGACAGCGACCTGTTCAAAAGCACCTTTTACACGCATTTCGTTTTAGAACATTCTCCATCACAATGCTCTGGCTGCCATTGCACTCGAAACGGGAAATCAACTCAACATTGGAAACACTGGAGAAGGTTTTGACAGTCCAGGAAAGGCGACGCCTCGAGGAGATACTCAAACGCGGCGAATCGCTGCGCACGCGACGCCTTTAGTAGATCTAATGACTCCGCTCCGCAGTCGTGACTGGCAGCATGAGTAAAGCAGCGAAAAGCACTTTCAAGTGCAGCACTTACCCGAACGACTGTCTCCATCCGCTGGATCCCCTATTCTATCGACTTGAATTTCACTTTGCAGTCAGCGAGGAACTGTGCAAACTGCTTTTCCCGCTGATGCTATGTCGTAAATATTTAATACAAATAAAAAGTACGACTTTCACTTCATTTAAGGCACAAACCATGTTCGGCATTCACAATTATTTGCTCGGGGGATCAGATGCACTTTCTCGAATATGCCGCAGTTATGCTAAGTAGCTGTTACTTAAGCAACCGACGGACAGTGTTGGGCAACGCTGTCTAAATTAACAGCTAATCTATACAAGCAGACGCTTCCAGGAAATAAATATGTGACATTTGTGGCTATATCGAATCCAACCTCACTCTTGAATATAACATAAGTATTCGTGGATTTGGATTGCGTTAGGATTGGTTGGGGAAGTGAATAATAAGTAACAAATACCCAACGAAAAAGACACTTAGAGATTTAAGGCAAATAGTAATACCTTAGTGCAAATCCCGCTGACCCGAACTGGCAAGTACCCACGAAATAACCCAGGGTCCATGGTAATAACTTAGCGAATCCCCGCTTACATGAAAGATCCATAACAATCTGTTACTTAAGACTTAAAGAACACTTCCTTATAATTTCTATCTAGCTTGCAGAATATATTATAATAGAACAAAAATTGACAAAAATTTTCTAAAACCCGATTAGAAACACAAATTGTGATCCCCTAGAAATCAAGCCCATCCGTAGTCAGTTGCAAACTATAAATACTTGTTTGCAGGGCTTATGCAAATCTTGTTAACGATACGCCCCGCCCTTTTAAAGCCCATTAAGATGATACATATGCAGAGAGCAGCGTTACGGCATGTTCTAAATGCGTCTCATGTATGTATAAAATATGTTGACCGGCTATTCAAAAGCCCAGCGTGATGAATCCCAAACCGAAAAGCACAAGTTTAATGGCAAAATGTGAAAAATGTGCACAAATTAGGGGCTGTCATAGCTGGCATATCTGCACATTATTAACTGCCACGCCCACAGCTGCAGCGCACCCAACAAAAGGAAAAAAAAATAATAATAATAATAAAAAATAAAAATGAAACTAAATCCAGGCACCGCAAGCATAAGTCCGCCTAGATACGACCGTGCCAATACATCATAGCACACACACGGCAGGCGCAGAGTCAAGAGGGGGTGGGCTGTCCGGGTTGCCGGGGGGTGGGTGCAGGAGTTGTGAAAAACATCTATTCATATTGCGCAGAGCTCTGACAGCGGCTGAGAAAGTAGTTTCCATTTCCGCAGCGCAGGCGAACAGGGAAAGGCAACCCGAAGCAGCAGAAGAGGCAGCGGCGGCAAGAAAAAAATTGGATTATATTAATTTGAATTAATAACATATTTTCCGGCAGACTTTTTCTCTGGAATGTTGTTAGCTATGCCAGGCAGCCGGGAGTTTGGGAAAAACACTCGCAATTTGCTTGTTATAATTTGCTTGTCTATGCGCAGTGAGGCGCGCTCTGATTTATAATATGCGTTGGCTAAAGGACTTCCAACTCCTGATCTCTTCCACAGCTCCTGTTTACCAACATCCGCTTGTTGTTGTTGTTGTCGATGTTGTTGTTGTAGCTTCGGGGCATTCGCCTGCTCATTAATGTGCTCTTAATATAGACTTAATTTGCATTGGAATTTTACACAGAACCTGGCAACTGTTTGCAATTTTCGGTTTGTAAGATATGTACAGTGGAACCTCCATGTAACGAACGTCTCCAAAATACATCTTGCTTCCAGTTTATCATTTATAAGCAATGTACAGTCAAGCTTTCTTGTGACTAACGACTCTAGAGCTTGCAAAAAAATTAAATATTTCTAAGATAGATATCAAAATAATAATTAGGTAAACCTAATAAAAATTTTAATTCCCAGCTTTAAATACATAATTTTAAGCATAGCAGAAATGGGGTTTTTTTTTTAAAATATTTAAATTCTTTTTTCTGGACTTTTTTATGAAATTCTAAGTCTTGTATTGTCCAAAATCAAGATAACCTTTTGTAAAATATAACACAGATTTTCCAGTTTTAAATGAAATTTTTTATATCCTTTATCCAAAGAACATATCAAATACTGTTTAAACTTGCCCAAAACTTATAACAATCTATTCCAGCAAATGTTAATTTTAATGATATATAACACAATGTCCAACAAGTTCATCATATTGAGTAATTACTGTTTATGGAATTTGAAATTTCTGGCATTTAGTACGAGTTTGAAGTGTTTAAAGTGCATTGATTTAACCTATGCCAAGTGTAGAGAAAAATGCGCAGCATCAATTTCAACAATGGACCACATGCTAACCCTGCGCCGGCCCCTGCCCCTGAAACCCACCGCCCCCTCCATTCCACATCCTTTTTGGTCAGTTAACAGTGCAACGCAGCGGCAATTTATTGACTGTATTGAGACGGGCTACGTGCCGCACATAAACCGCACTTATCTGGCTGACTGACTAACTGACTGAATGCCTCACTGACACACACACACACACACACACACACACACACACTACTGGCGGCTGCCTTCCGCTTGCTTGCTTGACTGGATGGGATGTGCCTGCGTCCTGGCCTGACCGGAGCGCACTACACATCCTGCCATTGAAAGGCAGCAGCAGCAGCAGCAGCCCAAGTCGAAGAAAAATTGCATGCGGTTGCGAGAGCAGCAGCTAAATTAATGTGTCTGTCCGTGTGCGGTGCACAGCGAAGTGTGCCCGAACCCCTTCAGACTACGCCTCTGGCCGCGCTTAGTGCTGCAGCTGCCATAGCCAACCCAACCCCCTTGCCTCCCTCCTCCTGATTATCACTCCTCCACTTTTGGCTCAACTCTTAAGCAAATACTAGCAAACGTGCCCGTGGCATGCATATCAAAATGATGTATGCGTGTTAGATATGCTATAAATTTTATTCCTGCTTCGACTTCTGCTTATCTTCTCCTCTACTCTACGCCAGCTCCACTCACACACACACACACCCACACACAAACACAGCTGCAATCCGTTATTAAACGCTTGACTGATTGACCATCGTTGGCATTTGATTCTGATTAGAAATGAGCAGCCACAAATTCCAAGTTGATAGAAGTGCGAGTCAGATATCTAAGCTGATCTGGCCAAAAAAAAGTTAACTAAACTAATAATATGACTAAAGAATATGCGTAAGTCAAAATAAAATAATATTAGCGGGTATATCCCGGCCTTGCCCGACGAAAATATATAATAAGATCGGACGGTAAAACACGCATTCATTATATTCTTATATATATAAATAAGTTTGAAGCAAATGGGACAAAACTTAAAACTTCACCAAAAAAATCTTAGAATCACACATTCCACAGAGGAAGCTTTGATTTTGCAAAAAAAATGTGAAACACGTCTCAAATGTTTTTTCATATAGATCCTTGGAAATTACTTGTCAATGAGGTGAGTTTTATATACAAAGGTATATTTGTAATTGGTACTTACCTGTAAATTCACACGTATTATTTTATTGTCATCTACCAGTGGGCGGGAGACAGACATTTAAATAAATCCATTACTGAAAGAACAGAAAAGTAGAGAAAATGTTCATTAGCATATTCAAAAACATACAAATAAATATACCTACATACATACATATTATAATAGCAAAGACAATATAAACACTAAGATGAGTAACGCCATACAACAAAATGCTACTATGAAGCTTGATTTTGTTTATATTGTGTGTGTTTATATTGTCTTTGGTAATAGTTGTTACTCATATTATAAATATAAAAAAAGAGATAGTTT